>KN167665.1:161312-217954 GCA_000757745.1 Steinernema scapterisci
GGGTGGCTGAATGAACTGCGGCACCGTGATTATGATTGACGGTCGGCCTGCAAAAACCGGGATACCCAGGCAGAGGACTCTCTTTTTCCTGTATCCACCGCACTTTTGTTGTTTTGTAAGGATAAACCGCTCGGACACGTGGTTCGCCGCTTCGATCGAAGCCGATAATGAGCCGCTGGAGGGGGTGCAAGGCTAAACTGGTCTGTGATGCTTATAGATGTGGGATAGTTGGTTGTAAACAAAATTCGAGTCAGGGCAAATAGTTTTTACTATAAGGGTAAGCAAACAGAACATAGGAACGTCCGAGTCTTCAAAAAATGGGTCCTTATTTGAGATAGGTTGTGTCAAGTTCTATGGTGCAGGCTGCATGTCCTCTTAAAGGTCAATTGGAAGGTTCTGCCAAGAGAACGTCGATAATTAAACAAGTTTATTATACTGCTTCATAGAGTAATATGAGAACCAACTGATCACAGTCACGCTGATGACGGTAACGGATCCCAAGCCCTACAGTATCCCTCACATCTCTGATCTCCACACTGCCGACAAATTGACGTAAAAGGCAGCTTGCAGTTGTTAACCTTGATGTACCGCCGATTGAAGCTGAACTTGACAGCTCCCAAGTCGCTAATCACGTCCTGACCCAAGAGGATGTCCAACGGGCACTGGTGATCCAACGTAACCAAGACCCACTTCTTCATCTGTTGCTTGCCGACCTTCAAGTTAAGCTCGCATTTGGCGGCCACCTTGATGATGGTCTGGAGGCCAAGTTCCACAAACTCTGGCTCGTCTGCGATGATCGGAACACGGAGTTTCTTCGCAAACGACAGACGACACAAAGAACGATCCAGGGAGACGTTAAGCCATGAAGTGGTCAGCTTTCGTTCTACGTGAATATTGATGGTGAACCCGTCTTTCTGGGACTGCATTCGGGCTGAAATTGAGACTGAGGTTCTAAGGGTTAAGGCTGTGAGCAATACCGTGGATGCATTCAGGTTTCGGAGTCGGGTTCCAGCTTGAAGTCACAGGTCTGAGGTTATCTCTGCGCACGAGTCGGGGTCCGGCGGCCGCATGACGCTTCTGGGCATTGGAGGAGCTTGGTTGGCTTCGGTTCTGAATTCAGTAAGTTACGCTAGATGATCGGCATAGGCTTCAAGCTTCACAAGTGGCCTGAGACTTACCTGTTTCTTGGCCTTGGCTTGCTCTTGTTTGGTCCCACCAGTCGGTATCCCGTACATCTCGTCCATGGCATCGACTGTGGTCTCGGGCAAACCCCTTCTGGCACACCAGATAATGGTATACGGTACCATAACCACAACAGTGCCGATTCCGAGCCCCACAGCTACCATCTTAATGAACTGCCCGTAGTCCCCGAGAGCCTGATCAACCATAGCTCTGGTCTCATCTCTGAGGTCATGCAGCCACAATCCAATCTTCTTGACACCTCGAATGTGGTTCACCAATTCGTAGTTTCCAGACTTGATAGCAAGATGTTCATCCAACTCATTCAAACGACGTTGTCTCTGCATGAGCAAAGCAAGCGAAGAGGCGAAAAGCTCTTTCTCAGATTTATAGATTGGTGGAGCGTCGAACTTGAGGTCGAGTTTCCGGTTTTGGGCGAAGAACTGAGGATTCGCCATCTCGATGACCGGGACTTCGTTGCCGTCGGGGTCCGTGTAGTTGGATCCGTCCTTATTGACTGGGATGTGCATGAAGCCACAGTCTATCGTGTGGGAAAAGGGAGTCAGGTCGTTGGTCATGGGGACAATGAACATGACTCCTTTGTTGGCGGTTTGGACTGGTTGGTACACGTAGCAGGTGCCGTTGATAATGTTCTCCCTAAACGGTCGAAATTAGCCAAAGTCAAGACTAAGCTGTCTGTTCGAAACGGTCGTTAGTTCTAGTTCTAAATCGCTTACTTGTAGACCTCAACCACCTCAACAGGTTCGCACTCTCCAACGAGAACCGCGTCGCCTGCATACCGCGCAGTAACATTGTTCCTTCTCGTCCACATCCTCACCGCTGTATTGGGATCCAGCCGCAGCAGACCCTTGGTAGCTAAGATGTGCGCATTCCGGACCTTGCAGACACGATACCACATGTGGTTGAGGCCATTCATGGACGTCTGCCGCATCATCCTCTCCATGTACTGAAGCCGTACGTTCGCTTCCCTGGCTCCAGGCTGAAAGTCCGGGAACTTGTCCGGGACATTGTCAGATTCGGAATCTTTGGCGAAGTCGAGTTCCGTGGAGTTGTGGATGATGAAGACCACGTCGTTCTCCGTCATCCAAGCCTTCTTGCCAAAGAACTTTTTCGCGTAGTGATGTTTCTGGGAAAAGTAGAACAGGGCTTGAAGCTTCTCGATGAGAATCGCGTCCTTGTCTATGTAGGCCTCGAACTGGCCATGCAGCTGGTGGTACATGAAGTCGCTGTAGTTGGGCGGTTCCCAGACTACTGTAAACTCGTCTTGGACGCAGAATCCACTTCTCGGATTGCAGTTCCCCATCTCGCCAAACGTGCTGATCAGATGATCGCCGTCGAAGGTGCCCACGTTGCCTTCAGCAAGAACGTAGTTCGTCACGTTGTAGATACGTCCAACCAAGCTGAATCCTGGCGTGTAGGTGACGTTCGTCGTGAAGATCTTCTGGTCAAAGTCATAAGTCACGAACGGATGTCCTCGGGCCATTCTCGTCCGCTGCCATTCCCAGCATTCTTCGACCGAAACGTTCGATTTCTTGTAGGACTCGTAGCCATGTCCGAAAACACTGTCGCGGTTGAAGTTCAAACGATCCACAATCATGCAGCGAAACGCAGGGATACGGTAGAAATCCGGTTTTGGTGTGTACATGGTGACCGTGCCGTTCTTCAGCGTCTTACGGTCAGGTAGATCACAGGAATGCGGCTCAGGGAGCGCGAAATGGGTACCGATCAGTGGTTGGTAGCATACTTGAAAGTTCCGGGTGGAGGTGGCGGAGGCGAGTGAGGCGATCAGCAGAATCGCCAAGAGCACTAGTGGATCCATGGTATTAGGCACCTAAAACGACAAAGTGAGCAAAATTAAGAATCGTGAGATCACCTGAGGTCACAACATCCGATACGGCAGCAACGTCGGCCGAGGCACCTCCAGAAAGGATCACTGTACCTGAAATTTGGTATTTGGTGCAGGCGAGACAAAATAGAGGACAAATACACGCCGATTAGCGATTTTTGTCATATGCAGCAGCCGAGAACAGACACCTGATGGAACCTTTTCAGACCTATTGGAACGGGTACAGGTTAAAACGAACAGGATGGCTTCGAGATAGCGCGTGCGAACGACACCACTAACGGACGGAACCGCGCACGTAAAGCGCCAAAGTGGCTGCCGAAAACGTGTGTAACAAAGCCACAGATTGGGACAGATGCGACCGTCGTCGGCTCACTGTGCCGCGCCATAGCGCCTGTTTTGCCCTTTCGCGAAAGTGCAAGAAGCGGCAGACGATTTCGTCACAGCGCATTTTTGGGATCGCCGAAACTTCGACAACAACGCATTCTCATCTCAGCATTCACAGACGTTCGTCAAAAGCCAGGTTTGGTTAACGGCTGATGTCCAAAAGTAGAGAGTGCCAATCGGAACACGCCGTCTTCGGCCTCGTCTCCTACCCCGCAGGACCTCAAAAGCGGCGTGCAACTGAGTATTCATCAGGACGCTGTTCTTCAACCCACACATCCAGCTGTCGCCCGTAGCTGGCTACACCACGGCTAGTGGCAGCGCGCCTCTCCGACTAGACGAGGAAGGTGTTTCATTTATCTTATACCGTATTCAAGCCGTACACCATGAAGTTCCTCAAGAACACCCCCACATGATCCCATGACCATGTGTCCACCTCAAGTGTTCTGGGAATCATCCCCAGAACATCTTTGATCCCCGTACATCGCATAGGAATGCGCACACAACTGAGCGCCGCCAGACACAAAAGCTGGCACACCGCTCACTGCCCATCATCCCAGAAACAAGGGCAAAACTTGATATTTATAACACGGTTTACAAGCAAATAATTTACAAACAAGTACCCGTAATTCCGAATCTCTTCAACTTTCCATTGCTTCCGCCTCTTCCTCCTCCTCCTCTTCTTCATCTTCTTGCTCTTCCACACTGGCTGCGGCTTGCGCACGAGCGTGGCTATAAAAAGAACGTCAACAATCACAGCCACATTACTGAAAACAAACCTGCGCGTATTGTACGGAGTGCTTATACGGGGCTCCGTGTTCGATTGCCGATTTCGTTCTGATTTCTTGCCTTTCCTAAGCTCGTCCACGAAGCCGTCTTCGTCACCTGGCGTGGCAAGGGTCATATTACCCATGGTGGACTTGAGGCCGTTTAACAGAATGTCCATAGTCTGGCTGTCAATATCCTGAAAAGCAAGAAATTATCGTTTGCGATCCAAATACTGATAGCTACACTTACATCTGAGGTGTCAACCGACCAGATTTCCACATCTTCTTCTTCAACCGTTTCCATGTAAGACCTCAGCAGTTGCTTCATGATCTAAAAATAAACAATACAGTCCTCGAATCATAACATTCAAAATTACCTGATCCGTCGGGTTCTCCACTAGCGCTTCGTGGGCGAACTGAATCGCTGCTTCCTTATTAATGTTGCAATACGTGACTGCCAGTGCTGCAAGCGCAGATTCGTTGCGAGGACGGAGTAGGAGCGATTTCTGGAAGCATGCAATAGCATCCGTGTGACGACCCAATCTTCGGGCAGCATGTCCGAGGTTGTTCAAGAGAGGCTCCCAGAATTCGTCGTACGTGTGGTTCAGAAGATGGGTCACTTCAACTTCATCATGCTTCGACGTGATCGACTGCAGTGCTTGTATGAACTTCCAAAAGGCTTCTGAAACATGATTTAGAAGTGAGCGTAAAAACCCGGAAGCTAACCGTTAATTTTATCTTGGTGATACAGCAGGACGCCTTGTTCTTGAAGTACAACGGCGTGGTTGCCGGAGAGAGTAGCGGCTTCCCGAAGGTGTCCCGTGGCGACGGAAAGATTGTTGGCGTACGAATGTTCGAGACCGATGTATAGATGAGGCTCGAAGGAGTGCTCAACTAGTCGAGCTGCCTGAAAATAAAGTGTTACTATGATGATTTAGCATGATTACATATTTAATCGCAACTAATACAAATTTCTGATATGCATTCACTCGTATGAAATAGCAAATATGGCTAACTTACTCGTTGGTAACAGCTCAGCGCATGCTCGTGCTCCGACTCAGTGGTCAAGATATGTCCAAACATAATCCATGCTTCTCCGAACGAAGGATTCATCGTTGTACATTTGTCTGAAAAATGGAAATAAAGACCGAAATAAGGAGACAGCCTTACTCAGGAAAATCTTGCAATCAACGCGAGCATTGACGGTGTAGTAGTAGCATCCGACAGCATACCAAGCGACATCGTTATCGGGATCCTTCTTGACCAAGCTGTGCGCCAGAACGTACAGGTCAGCAGCACGGCCGAGTTGCACCAGAGCTCCGATATGTACCAAAAGGCCAAGGCCGATTGGGCCTTCTTCCCTCATCAGTTCCGAAGTTATTTCAAATGCCTTGCTAGCGTCGCCCCGCCTGAACAACTCGTTTGCGATAGTCGCTCGGGTCATCGGACACTCGTAGAACGGTTTTTCGAGGTCCTCATGGTTGTCATGGAAGCGTTCCTGAAACTCTCTCCTTAACTGCGTTTTATAGAGGCAACACTCACTGTTAGCTCGTAGTCGTCGATGTACAACTTGGTCAGCTCAAACAGCTTCCTTTCAGTTTCATCCAGACCTGCAGCATCGGCGGCTTCGTTCATAGAGGTGAGAATATCACCCTTGGAAAGGAGGCGATGGCGGACAAGTTCTTGAACTGCATCGATAGCCAAAGCGTCACGCTCCAGGCATGCGCGGAAACAGGCGGCGGCAGCGTGTCGGTTTTGAACGATGTTGTACGCTCTGCCAAGGATCAGAAGTAAGCCGGGAACTGCCTGAAAGGGACATATTGAATTGTTATGAGCAGGAAATATTGTATAAGGACGTCTCACAAAAAGAAACAAAAACAAGCCGAAATGGATCGAGATTCGCGATCAGCTGAACTCTGTCCCTTAAAGGGTTCAAAAGATCTTACCTTGACTTGCGTTTGTAAATCTTGTAAAAGCCTGGCGTCCTGTTGGGAGCGCGTCGTGAGGTATTGTATATACTCACATTCCTCCGCTTCGGTTGTTGCGCAAGGAACATCAGGGAACTCAGCCTAAACGTAGATATTGAGTAAAAATTACACGGATTTGCATTCGGTACCATTTGACCGAAACGATGGCCACAGATCGTATCATAGCGTTTCAGATAGAAAAGAGCGGTGAAATAATAATAAATGAAGATGAGATCTTGATGTTGAAGCCTATGACGTTCGGTGAACGCGACTATTCGTTCCCAATCTTTGCAAGTGCAGAGAACCTGAAGTTCATGAATTAAATATAATGAACTCGAAATATCTACGGATATGCATAATGAACGTGACCACAATCACTCACCTTCAGATATTCCGCCTTGTCAGTTACTGGAGTTTCGCTCTTCCGGATCTTCTTCATCTCCAAAAGTAGTCGAGCCCAATAAATTGCCGATTCATGGCGTCCGTTGTCGATGTTCGTCTGGATCGACGCAGCGATCGTCTCCTCAGGTAGGCGCCTGAAAAATTTCAGTTATTGAAATAATCCAATAGAAACAAATAAATACCTAGAAGTGCGGGACTTCGACGGTCCAGGCGTTGCCTGGATCGGCTGCGGAGTCATCGCCGTGCGTTGGGTAGGCACGGTGACGCTTCGACGAGGCGTCACGCGAGGCGTTAACTGTCCGCGGCGCCCTGTCATCTGAAGCAAGAAATAAACTAGGGAATTTATAGCCAAACTATAAGCATCACGGACAAGAGTCAAGAGGCCTGAAAATCGCGAATTTGGCAAATTGAAACCGCGCTGAGAATGCGCAAACAGGCGAAAAGTGCGCGGAAATGCTTAGGAAGCAAAATGCCGTGCCTTCCATCGCTGTTCATCGCATTTTGGAATGCGGCGAATTCAAAATCGTCTGCAAACGCAGCCGCGATATTCAAAAGATGATGCGAACACGGAATTCGAAATTATCGCGCTGGTGTCCCAACAAAATCAAGCTGCCGAGAAGCGTAACAAAACGGGCAGAAAACGCAGATTTCCGCGTGAAACTCGCCCCCAATTTGACGTCTGAAAACCGTGAATTCCCTGTCTTTTTACACGGCAACACGCAGCCGAAGATTCATCAAAACAGGACCGAATATGGCTTCGAAAAATCCGCAGTTATGGGTGTTTTGCATCCGGGAAGTTGTCCGATAATTCCCAACTTCAAAAAAATTCGGATTCTGAAATTGCGCAAGGTAAATAAAATCCCGACTTCCGAAAACTGTGCCCGAAAACACCAACCGCAACGCGCTCATTGCAAGTTCGACGAAAACTGCTGAAGCTTGCGCGTTGCCGCCAATATCGTCGCGGTGGGATGCGCGCGTGTGGGCAAATAATGTCTTCCATCCCTGGGTGACAAGATGTGTCGCCTTCGGGGACTCCTTCGTACTTCTCGGGATCCGGCGTCGGAGCTCGAAACTGGAACTCGCGGCTGCTGCTGTTTTCGGCCTTGATTCTGGCCTTCTTCGGGCTCGTGGCCTTCCGGTTGTCGTCCTGAGGGGGCTTCTGCATACGGTCGGGTCTGGTGGCCACGACAAATAACGTGTGTGTTCCTTTGCACGGAGATCTCCGAATAACGATGGGGGAGATCTTCGCTGATCCATGTGGAAACCGTATCAGATGTGGATGATGGGGAGACGTGTGATAAGCGTGAGGATCAAGCAGACTTGGGAATCGATGAAGCAGGGTTTGTGAGGCGTGAGCTTTTGACTCGAGATGCTTGCTTAGCCAGCGCGTGCGTTGGCTCCGTTCATACCAGGTGCGATTTACGTTCCGAGTGGAGCTCAGCGCTGGCTTGGCGACGAATTCCTCGCTTTTCAGTGATTTCACAGATGTTATATGGCCTGCGATTAAGCCGCGTTCTTTTAGCCTTCAAGGTCCCCCACGGCCCTAATTGACGCCCGATGGAGCAACTTGTAGCCAAGGCAAAGCATTTCGAATCATTGGACGTTTACTGAGCCAAGTACATCAAAATTACATTAAGTCAAGCCTATTTTTACGCGCCTTTTTGGTCATTCTTTTCCTTCGCGGCACTCGCTCTGTCTCCGTACCATTCAAGCGATTCGCTGCGGATCTCTGTGTATCGAGGATTGTTGCACGTGGCCCCGGGAATGAGATTAGTGAAGCGGACAGATTAAAGGCGTATCTGAAGGGGAATCTGCAGAGGTACGTCTGAAATCCGTAACGTCTTAGATGTAAACGTATAATAACTACACAAGAACCTTCAAAAAGCTGAATTTCTCGATCACAGGTCTGCTGTGGAATCCATAAATGGGTCCTTTGGGATTGAACTGAAAATCCAGTTTGTGTGCCTGAAACAAAGAAGCGATTTAACGAAATTTGATAAGTTCAGTTTACCTCAGCAAACAGCTTCGAATTCGGAATCAGGTGCATTTTTACAAGCCTCACCACATGAGTTCCAAGATTCGGTCCCTTGTGGCCTCCGAAAACTTCGCTCAGCAACTCATCCGGCCGAAAAGTTCGTTCCTCGACCTTCTTCCACTTCTTGTTATTCACAAATCGGGCGTCTTCGTAGCTGTTGACTTCACAATCACGGTCATGACCTTCTCCCTCATCCTCATCGGAACTCTCTTCATCCTGCAAATGTTTTTCAAAACAAAGACGATTTGAGCCAAAACAGGAAAACAAGAAACTAAAAATAGACTGAAAACAGGCAACAACTTGCGGAAATGTCACGATTCCAAAAACCAACAAGTGCTAGGCGAACTACGGTTTTGAAAACACCTGGAAATTGTACTTAGAATGCTTGTGTGCGGCCAAATTGAACTGAGCGGTGCATGTGCACAGCCCGTCAACATGCTTGGCGGGTTTATGGACTCGGAAGGGTACTCTCGACTACCGTATCCAGTCTTGGTAATTCTTTGAGCTTCACTAATGGCGCTCCTTACATTCCAGAGTCATCTACATGCATGAGCTGTGTTCATGCTTGTTCATGCCCATGCACGCCCGCGCCATGCGCATTCCACCAAACTGTCTACGTGGACAACTACGAAAGACCGACCGACCGACAAGACCAGACAACGACCACAAAGCCACACCACGCCGCCACTTACATCAGAGTAAAGATCGCGCAGCAATCGAACTATCTGCCCCGTACCCTGATTATTCCGCTTCGTCTGAGTGCCAGACTCAAGTGGAACAAGACCTATAACTTAAGTTTATAGAGTAATGTGAGTATGGATAATGCGTCTAACATTCGTTAGGATGAGCGGCCGGCGACTTCTCGTCCGCGATATTTTTTTCTTCGATACTCTCTTCGCTGTCAGTCGAAGCGATGCGCAGGAGTCCAGCAGCCTGTTCAGGTTCGGGACCGTCGGTGACGGTGTCCTGAAGGTCATCGGGAAGATCTTCATCATCATCGTCGTGGAAGACATTATTCAGGGATTCCGAGCGCGTCATTGTAGCTCCCACTTCCACATGAAGAGGGCCGAGCACTGAAACAGAACGTATGCGACCACCATTCTTAATCTAGTGGAATTGCTTACATTCACACTCGCGAATCTTCATAATCCGTTCGAGAGATCCATCACGGGGGAAATGCTCATGGAACGACTCCGTAGCGCTGCTGGAAGTAGGTGATGGAAGCGGCTGCCGCGATTCCGACCCACTCGAGCTGATCTGGTCGAGGGCTGGATGATGATCCAGATGGTCCGAGGAAGAGTCCGTTCCAGTGTTTTCTTCGCTGCTGTCGTGAAGATGATTTCTCAGTCCTAGATTGTGGTACGATCCGAGTCTGCTGCGGCAAGCCACGAGCCCGGTAGGCATCTCTACATTGGCGACCATAGGGCTCGGCGAACGACCAGATTCTTCCGGGATCACGTCGTAGGACGGTTCCTTTGACGGCTTCGGCGGCTTCTGTGGCTTCGGCGCCTTCGGCTTCTTCACGCTAGGGTTCCGCTTGAAACACTCGACCAAATTCTCGATGGAAGGAGTCGAAGCCAAGTTGTCCATCGAAGTAGTTTGGGAGAGCGAGTCGTGTCGCTTTTGGGTCGGTTGCATCTGCAAATTCACCCATGTGGTAAACAACAAATTTAACGGTGAAAAGCAAAGACACTCACCAATTCGTGGGAACTGTAGGATCTCTTCGGCATTCTTCTTTCTTCAAAGAGCTGTTCACGGGGGTAGATGGACAGACTCTTCGGTTCCACGGGAGCGCTAGAGCTGCTAGTGAACTGAAAGAGACATTATGTTGTTTATGATCTTTAAATTGTACGTATCGCTTTGCCCAAAGCGGCTTTGAAAAAGATCAAGCCGCTTCCAGCAGAGTTAATTTTTGGTCACACCAGGATGTGCCTGGAGATTGCCTATTTAAAGCAAAAGGGGTGGGGAGATCGCGATGCAGGCTGATGCCTATAATTCCGCGATGCTCCCCCTTGAAATAAGTGATTGCGCGCGGATAATTCCTGACCTAGTTTAGAGACGACTTGGTAAATGCCAATTCGGACTTAAATGCTATTTGAGGAAAAGCAGGAAGACCATTTCGCTCTTCGGATAAATTAGCTCGGAAGGTGAATACTTACAGACGAGGAGCGACCACGCATAGAGGTCGGACTAATGGACGACGAGTCGTCTCCAGGCGTACCGCTGTCAGTGGAACCCGATTCAATGGAGGTTGTATCCGCGCTGCTTCTGCGTTCACCATGATAAGCTTCCGGATTCAAGTGGTCCATTTGCTCCACCTGGCCCGTGTGGTGCACAGCAGGGAAGGGTTCCACGGTGATCGACGGTTGCGCAGCATCAGAGGGTTCGAAGGCATCGGCCGGTTCAACGATGATGGATGGTTGCACAGCATAGGCATCAGAGGAATCCACGGTATCCGATGGTTCAAGACCATTCACGGAATCCTCAAAATCGGGTGGTTGTCCAGCTTCCGTGGGCTCCAAAGCATCCACAGGTCCCACGGGCGGTTCCGCAGCATCCGAATGTTCGAGAGCATTAGCGTGATCCACGAAATGCAATGGTTCCACAGCTTCCGCGGACTCTAGAGAGTCCACCGCTTCCACGGCATCCGACGGATCCACGGTATCCGATGGTTCCATAATATACGAAGGTTCGACATCATACACAGGCTCCCTGAACACCAACGGCTGCACAGCTTCCGCGGCCTCCTGACCACCCTCCATCGGTTCCGTGGCCTCCAGCGGTTCCATTCTATCCGACGGTTCCGCAGCATCCGCGGGTTCCGCGGTATCCGAGGGTTCAAGAGCATTGGCTGGCTCCACAAAACCCGAAGGTTCCACTGGATCCGCAAGTTCCTCAGCATCCGCCGGTTCCGCGGCATTCAATGCTTCCACAGGTTCCATAGATTCCAAGTGTTCCGATGGTTCCATAGCATGCCGGGGTTCCACGGGATCAGTGTTGTCCGATGAGTCTACGTAATGCGGTGGTTCCTCAGCATCCGCCGGTTTCATGGCATCCACGAATTCAGCGACATCCAACGGTTCGACAGCATCCGACGGTTCCATGTAATCCGCCAATGCCATGGCATTCTCGGATTCCACAGCATCCGTGGGCTCTACAGTAACCAGGATGACCGTGCCATCCTCGCGATCCACACCATCCGAAGATTCTGCAGCACCCGCGCCTTCCCCATCGCCTTCCTGATCCTGCGGAAGTTCCAACTTCGCACTCTGCTCTTCTTCCTGGGGGCAAATCGGCTCGTCCTGGTCGTCTTCGGCCTTCTGTTCCGTAGCCTTCTTTGCCTTCTTGGTTCTGAAGAATCGCACGAAGGATTGCTCGACTGGTTTCGGAAGTTCGGCGATCGTGGCGCTGGAAATGAGCTTTCAGGAAAGACCAGAATGTGTGTTTTACTCACAATGGATCATCGATGATAGTCTGGCAGACTCCAGCCTTGTTGACGAGTTGGAGATCGTGGTCGCTTCCGTCAGTGTTCTTCTTTGAGAAGAAGAGCGCACTTGGCTCGCTGCGGAGGTGCACGCGGTTGTAGTCCTGGACAAGTCGGAGCACCTGCAAGGCTGCGGGCGCAAAACCGTTCGATTTAATAAACTGAAACGGGAGATTAAGACAGAACACTTGAAGATACTAAATCGTACTTCCGCCAAAATCGCAATTAGCTTGATGTCGTGAATTCCCACCGAGCGAAGCACGCAGCTCATGATCTCCAAGTAGCGAATCTCCTTCAGCTGAGCAATAGTGAGCTCCGTAGGTTGAGTGCGCAGCAAGATGAGGTCCAGAGCTCTCTTGAAAACTCTGAGCATCTAGAAACGGTCGGATTACATTTGAGCCAAAGCACGACTCGTCCTTACCTGATCAAGAGTGGGTATGAAAGCCGGGCGCTCAGCGGCGGTAGCTTCCTCATCACTGGACGATGCTCCTCTCTCTTGCTTAATGAGCTCGCCTTGGCCTTTGAAGAAATCCTAAATTAAGATTATCACAACCCAACATGACATCGACGACCCACCTCAACAATAGCAAAGGCAGTTTTGACTTCACGGATCACATTCTCCATCGGACGTCCGACCTTCTGCTCCAACTGCGGCTCCATGTTCTTGCGGCAGAGAGCGATCTTCTTGCCATCCCTGATCACGTTAATCAGCGGATGGCCTTTGAAGCCGAGGATCAAATTACGCCAATGTTTCTCGTCGCGACTAATCAGGATGGCCATAATCTAGAAAACCTGACTTAGGTAAATTGGTGCTTATGAACCTGGTTTACGTGAGCGCTCTCCTTGGCGAGATGATTCACGATTCCGTGTTCGATGAGCTTCACAATGGTATTCTGCGCCTTGCGGGTGACCTTCAGAAAGACAGCAGGATTCACCTTGGAGATGATTTCGCGAGCTGCATACAGAGCGTAGATTTTGACACCGGAGTGAACGGTGAGGTGCTGGAATGTGTTACCATTAAAAAAGCCGAAATCGCCTTAAAACTACCATCACAATACGGCACAAGATCGCCAGAAACTCGACGAGACGATCAGCCATGACATCGTCAGCCACGATGTATGGAGCGCCTGCGTTGTCCCAAGCGTTGATGTCCTCCTCCCTGCTGTCATCCGTGTCTGCATATCCTAAAATAAGAAACTTTTAAGAGTCCACTTAGGCTGCATGCACGCACGCATTAATGTTCCTATCCGACGTCAATTATCTACTTTGCGGAATTAGTCCAAAAAGCAACATTTGGTGCGATCAAACACTGAAGTCCGACTCGCGATAGATGGGCTACGAGGACTTGCAAAAACTATGATATCACCAGAAACCCATAATTATGTCTAATGGGTCTTGCGAAGACGTGCAATTCTGTCGGGCGGAAATACCGTGTTAGGCTCGATGCAGAGCAAAACAAACACGGCAAAAGGAAAACAGGTATTACCGCCGCGAGGGTTTCTAAATCTGGCTCATCTGTCGGGGAAGTCAAATTGCCGGTTTTCGAAGTCCCCACCATGCGAGGCAAGGGTCAAACAAGCTTCCGAAAGAAGATTTCAGAGGCGCTTAAATTCACTGACAGATCTCAAACTGAAGGTTCTGGGATCTAATCGTCTCTTCCACGTAGCCGAAATGCACAAAATTCACTTACGAGGAACATGTAGAGATCGGAGGAATCCAAAGCTAAACACAGCCGCTTGGACCTCATCGACATGAGCTTGCCACTCCAGATGAACAGCGGTCCTCGAGTGAATCCAATGGTCGATGGCGTGCAGCGTCGGGTCGCTCTTCTTTTCGCACAGAGTCCTGAGCGCCTAAAATGCATTCTGATTAGCGGCCATAACACTCAGATTCTTACGCTAGCCCGGATCAGACGGTCACAATCCTTCTCCCATTGCTTCTTCTCCTTTTCTTCTTTCTTCTTAGACCACGTTTCCAGATTCTCAAGGAGGATTTTCCCTCCGTCCTTGGTGAGCACGATCCAGTTTCCTCTGGCGAACGCTTCCATGTCGAATGCACCCAGGTGCAAGATCGAGTAGAACTCGCGGAGGATCATTTGGGACGTATCGGCTTCAGCTGAAAAATTGCAATTCAGTTAAGGATGCAGGCGAGTTCACTTACGACAGTAGCGGAGGAACGCCTTCAGGATGTCGCCGACAATGTTGTTGGACTGCACTGTGAAGTAAGGATGCGCGGCGTCCAGGATGTCTTGCAGAAGAAGGGAATACTGGTAACTGCTGAAATGAGCCAGAAATCAGTCAGGCAAGAGACAGAATCGGACAAAAAAGGGTGACACGGCTGGTTGTGTCCAGAGACGCGATTTCGTGCTATTCGGAAGCGAGCCAAAGTCCCGAATTCCAGACGGACAAGATTCCCTCAGGAGCTGAAATCTGTTTTGGCCACTGATGCAACGGACGGAAGAATACCGTACTCTCTAGACAGAAACATGGTATTCGCGGCGGAACTCACGAGCTACTGGTGAAACACAGATTGTTCAAATCTGTCTCAGGCACACGATTTAAAAGCGGCATTTTGGATGAAGCACAGATCTGAAGACCCAAAAATCAACCCAAAATGCCCACAAAATGTACCCCAAAACTGGGTTTTGGAAGAAGTACAGAAAGTCCCACTCACCTCATGACAGTCTCATAAGCATCGGCCGAGTTGCGCATGGTATAGTCCAGGATCTCGCGGCAGTTCGAAGTGAATGCCCATTGGTTCGCGTCCACAAACTTCGGCTCGTTGGGAATATTCAGCACCAGCGATTCCACCTGCACATGCTCCCGAATAGCCCGCAAGACGTGATCATCCTTGTCGGCACTGAAGTAGATATTGGCGACCGTTCCGACCACTGCGAAGACAATCTAAACGAACGCAGTTAGTTCAGTTAAAGCTGTGAAAGGCCTACGTCTCGGTTGGGATGTCCGATGAGCTTCCCGAGCCAAATGGCAGATTTCACCAACATGTCATCCTGGACGAATTCCCAGTATTCGTATGGCATCATGGTCGTCGTGCAGATCAGAAGTTTCAAGTTTTCCTGAAAAACGACTACAGTTTGAGATCAGTTTCAAGCCTCAAACCTCTTCCAACGTGTCTCCAACAGTCTCCGCGAAGCTTCTGAGCGTTTCGCACGTCGGGTAGTAAAACATCCACCGAGTATGATCAGCGGAGGCGCTCTTCAGGAACTGGAGCAAGGTGATGTCTAAAGTAAACGTTGTTATTGATAGCCAAAACTTGGAAAACAGCCTTACAGAGCTCCTTATGACGCAGGTACTGCTGAGGACCGGAGCAAGTGGCCAGCAGATTTAGAGTCCTAGGGATCGCCCGCTTCCACAAAGTAGTTGTTCCAGGGTGGCGCAGCAGTCTGCTCAGAGCCTTTGCGGTTGTGGCGAGAAAATCAAAATCGGTGTATTCGTTTTCGAAGACGTGAATGATCTTGAGACCAAAACAGATAATCTCCCCGTGGCTGATCAGATGTCCGCAAACGGAGATGCGAATCGCCGTAGCTTTCATGGCTTCATGCTGAAATGTGGGGCTTTTAACAAAAGTGGACACAGTTCGAGGAACCCCGTTTTCACAAACAGTTGATCTGCGACTCATGAATGGCTGATTATCGTATCCCAGCTGAGTTAGCGCGATCGCTGGCCCTAATTCATACAACCACTTTTTCTGCATTGTGGGATAATGAATGCAGCTGTGTTTTTCCGTGTTTTCCCACATTATTGCCCAACGCAACTCCACAAAAACACCAAAGAATCTTCTTGCACCTGCATCCTTGTTTAGAGTCATTTCATAATTCTTCCACGCTTCCATTCCGCTTTGGAGAGAAACTGGAATTAAGGCTAGCTTCCGGCAGGTCAGTGGACGACGTAAACCTGAGGCATAGAGCTTCCTGAGAATCCACTCAATTGTCACTATCTGTTTGTAATCAAAGACTAGGGTGAATCCCTAGCGTCCCTTAATTCCTACATGTCTGCTTTTGACTTGTTTTTGGCTCATCCCGTGCAGGCCCCGTCCTGCGGCCAGCTGTGGTGGCTGGGACCTTCTGAGGCCTGATTCGGCTTAAGGATCCAATCAAATCGGCCACAATCACGTGCGGTAGCGCCGGTAATGGCGGAGACCTAGCACGCTTTAGCGACTGTGTCCTTGTCTCTGGTCACTCGATCCAGCCACCACCTGACCTCATGATTTCGCCATTTTGGTACGCTGATTTGCCCACTAAGGCTTTATACCTCGAGAGCATCATTCAATTTCAGTCTCAGTTCTTCTCCGTACAGCCGGCGTGGGAGTATGGCGCCAGGGAGGGCCAAATGACAACGCCGTGGCATACTAATGAACCATTATGAAGCGCATTCCACAAGTAGCCGAAAAAGACCGACAATGAATTATTCACAGTTCGCAGAGTCTAACAAGAATATCGCTGACTTCTGAGAACGGCTAAGCGGTCTACACAGAGCGTGAGATGTACCCAGAACGCTACACGGAATTTGGCACCCCATTCTGAGAATAGCAAGTGATGGAAGCGATCTCACGTTTTAATCCTAAGCGACCAAAGACTAACTGGTGACCTCCAGGATGCAGTCATTCCAGTCCCACTGACCTCACTCTACAGCCAGTAGAAATAAGACTTACATGGTGACGAGGATCATTCAGCAAGCTCAGGATCTCAGAGTTCTCCATATTGCAGATTGTAGCCAAATCCAGAGGGTTGAATTGCCGCTTCTTGTGCTTCTTCTTGCCTTTGTTGTTCTTGTCCTTCTTCTTACTCTTCTTCGAAGCTCCCAAGGTCATTTTGCAGATCGGTAAATCTGAAACAAGGCAACGATCAGTTGAAAAGCGTCCGCTCTCTAAGTGAAACGCGCTCACGAATGACGGCCCGGGGAGATCTGGGCCATTTTGTCCCCTGTCGGACGGGAGAAGCGAAGCGCGACTGGACTGTATACGGTGTGCAGACAGTCGCGGTCGCTCCTCCCTCCCACCGCGTTGGCAGAAGTCGAGACCGGCGCCGCCAAGCGCTCACGGAAGTGCAGGAACCTCTGCAACCAGCGTATTACACAAATCTCCCAGACTCGTGAATCAGGGCCGACCGCGGACGGAATCCGCGCAGCCGCTTCGTCACGTTTTCTCCCTTGTCGGCACGCCTCCTGCAGACACCGCTGATGCACGTAAGGGCAAAGGGCAGCTCGCCTGAGTTTCAGGGACGGTGGCGGATTTGGCTTTGTCACACTTGGAGCGCACTAAAGCGGTGTACAGACTAAGGAGACAACGAAAGAGGCAGGGTGATCGGCAAAAGTACAAGCAGCGGAGAGGTGGAGGAGGCAAATTTGCATCTGGTTTGCGTTTGCTTGTCATGGTCAAAAGCCTATAGACGTTGAAAACAAAGGTAAAAGCAAAGGGTGGCATGTTTAGGCAAAGGTGGAATAGGATGCGGAGCACGTAGACGGATGCTGGTGCCACAAGGTGTTCGGCACCGCTCTGGTCATAAGTGAACTGTATCTGTCGCTTGTGGCAGCGAAAGACTCAGGCATGTTTCGGGTCGGTTCGAAGCCTTTGGAGACAGAGACTCGTTCAGCGTGCAGGCTACACAAACGTGCCACTCAGCATGCGATTGAGAGAGTTGCGGAACGAGAGACGGCATCATGAGGTGTACGCGGAAGTGACAGAGGAGTCAAAGTTGGATCCCAGTAAAAGTGCAGGCCACACAGAATGTTTGATATCGGGAAACGTACAAGGAGGAAAGCAGCACGCCTAAAGACTAGGATCTTCAATCCCTTTCTTGCCCGTGGCGCGGCTTGACGTCGCTGGGCGGTTTAACAGAGATTGATCAAAGCGGCAACGGTGCGGGCCATATTTACCGCTGGAAACCACGTCAGGAAATGTGTCTCTACAAGTTCGAAAGACGGGCACAGTTCCCACAGTGCAAGAGAAACAGAAATAGCAGCCAGCACATCTTCAACTTTAGGTAAACACCGCCACCATCTTCATGCGCATATTAAACAGGTCGTAAAACTGCGCGGACAGACTGAAAAGTGAGGTCCTGTTAAACGTCGGGGGAGGATCGCCCAGTGTTACTTGTTGATCGCGGGCGTGTGCAAGTTACTGCGGGGACGCGCCAAGTCCTAGGTCTGAATTTAGTCATCGCTGCGCCAAGAAAACGCTAGGATTTGGGTTCGAAGACAAAAAGCCGCGGGGAGGGAACCGCTGAAGCGCTGTGGTATGAGCAGGGCTACTGTTGGCATACGACTAGAAAAGGATTTGAGTGAGTTTCCATAAGACTCTGCATTAACGGCTGGTGTATGACGGTAAGACTCAGGAGGAGCGCAAAGCGCTATTGTGAGATGTGCTTCTCGGGGATACCTTAGGGCACTATGGTGGCGGCCGGATGCGACGCCGCCTTGATTGTCAATGCGCGCTCTGTCTCAAGGTGTACGGTAGCTCGACGCGTTCAAGTTGGAAACAAAACTTTGACTACTGTTCAGGTTGAGTAAGAGCCTAGACATTTGTTAGGGTGTAGGCCGATTGGACCTAAGCCGTACCCAGAACTCAGCGGAATTCCGGCCGAAACCAGGGAATCCAGATGTAAGCTATCTTTGCCTATTAGGTCTCAATTGCTACAATACCCAAATTAACGTGATTTCTCAATCGTTTTGAATTTCTCGATTAGTGCCGCAGACTTCCTGCAAACCCTCCGATCCCCTGAGTCACGCGATTTCGGATCGAGAAATTTCCATAGGCGCCATGGTGGCACCACGCCGCTTTGCTGGAACCGCTTTCACACATTCATCGCTCGCCAAAGCGCTGCAAACAAGGGTTTTTTGTGTGATCGAAAATGGACAGAAGCCTGCAAAACGTTCTAGAACGTTTCGAAAGTGCAAATTCCCAGACTCATCGTTTTACAGTGCGGACAGATCTACACCGACGGTTCGTTTTGGTCCCATAAGGGGGTCGTAACGGAATCGGGCTTTTAGGGACTAACAGGATCATGGGACTGCTTCAAAGTTGATAAATGGGGATCTGACAGGACCTCAAAACTATCATTTGGTAGCAACTGAAGGGGGTTAGAACCCAAGTAGGCAAAGATGGACCCCAATCCTGAGAGGACTTTTCGGGACCTTCCTGGGCGACATCTCCAAAAACGGCTAACACAAAAAATTAGATCAAAGCTCAAAAAGGGAAGAAGGCGTATCGGCAATTGAAGAACTGTCATCTTCGAGTGACACGACCAAGCGGCCCATAAGAAGACACATCTGCCTGGGGCCCATCGCGCCAGTCGCCAACCGCCAACTGTCTCTTCTTCGTAGCTGAGCGGTGTATATAAGAGGACAGTGCGCATAAAGGAAATAAGGAAGTTTTGTCCTTTCCTGTGGACTAGCGGTAGAACTACTTTTGGATCTTTCTAGCGACAGCTGTTTGGTTCTCCACCTCGACTATTTGTATTTTACCAGCGTGCCTTTGATAGACTGGCGACGACCTCTGCTGGAGCAGTTCTACAATGTCCGCTGGGAGATCCATGTGCTCAGACGGATGACAGCACATCAGGATTTCGAAGTCAGCGAACGGAGCATTCGTTTGCTGAGGTCCAGTCACCACATCAAACTGGTGAATGTGTTCAACTGTTCCATTAATGACTATCCACGGCATTTCACGTTTCAAGAGACCTGAAGAACTTTCTGAAGAAAGACTGTTTCCGGCCTCTGATCAACTGTCCTCTGGGTACCGCTTCGGATATGGGAATTCGGCCATAATATCGCCGCATTACTCACTTGGAACCAACAAATCATCGATCAAAGGTGCAAAAAGGTAACGATTTTTATTGCGAGGCTTTTAGAAGGATTTTGCAGCTCTGCAAAAGCTTAAAAATGCATTTCTCCGTGTTTTGCATTACTGATCTTCTGGCGCTGGCTGCATCTTTTCAATCAACCGTGTGCTTGGCGTTCTCCGTCTCTGTTTGCAGCTTGCCCTGCTCTGATTATCTCCAAAATCAAACGAGATTGTCCGTTTTCCATCTTGTGACCATTTTGCAGATCTATGATCCAGCAGCAGATCTAAACTTATTGCTAGACCGACTCGGAGTGAGAGGAACAAAGAGCGAGGCGTCAAACGCTTTTCCAGGAACCTCAGAGGCTCGATTCTTATACAACGACCTTCCGAGACGCAGTATTCAGTCAACTCCGCATTCCCTAAACCTGCTGTTCCGGATACCTTACATCCTTTAGACCTTGCATCGCATGATCATATCGCTCTTAGCACCGTTCGTTTCTGTGGATAACTCACACCAATCAGATACCTCAAACAACATCTTTTGCCGTCTTATAGACAGTCTGAAGAGCTTCAGAAGCTTGTCGTCCAAAATGCTGCCGAGCAGTCTGTCTCTGAGCTCAAAAGCTTACAAGACATGCTGCTTCGTTCAATTGATCGAACGACACCATTCTGCCAAACAGGGGCTTTCTGCTGGCAGGACAACGTTTACGGCGTTTAGTTATCCGCTGTGGCAGTTCTACACCATTTACTAGTCAGCTTTGGTGCTCTGGACTCTGTTCGTGTGCTCGTGGCAATAATTTATGGCAGCTCACGCTATGTGCCAAGTTCCAAAGCCAGAGACCTTGGCAGGCTGCTTTGGTGCTTCCAAAAATCTAGAAAACCGAGGTATTTATTAAGTTCGTCACGCCAACACACCAATCAGATGACATCTTTTGCCGTCTTATAGACAGGCTGAGGAGCCTTCAGAAGCTTCTCGTCCAGAATGTTGCCCAGTAGTCTATCTCCGGGCTTAACGTATATGCCCTTTATCTTCTCATTCAGATTCTTCTCAAAGTTCTTATCGAATGGGATCATTTTCATGTGAGCCAAGGTGAGCTGGAACTCGTCCTGAAGCTTCAACATCTCCGGGCAGACAGCCGTCTTCTTTGGTTTCTTTCCTGGTGGGAGCTTATATTCTTCGTCTTCGGAATCGACGTATTCAAGCTTGTCGTCAAATACGAAAGTTTCGTTTAAGTTGGGGCGTGGATCAGAGTCGTCCAAGCGTCTGCGACCAAGTCGAATCGGGCTTTCTCCGGGATCATCGGAGTCGGAGCTAGATTCGCCTTCACTGAAACAGATTCTTCTGCCCTCGTCCGCTTTTTTCTCTTTTTTTCTCCGCTTTGCGCCTGAATTAGCTACGGGAGTCGAAGCTACGGCTTGAAGAGAGACTCCGATTCGGAATAAGTCCATTGTGTCTGAAACAACGTATATATGCGAATGACGACCGATAGCACGAAAGCGTGGAATGTTGCGGATTCAGGGCCTAATGGACGTAAAAGGGAAGAGAGGAAACAGTGATCAAACCAGTTCATAATGAACGCCAATGAGGACAGCTTACAAGAAGGTTTCCGACGCCAAACGCGCTGCAATTAAACGCTAATGTAGACCCATGGCAGCATGGCGCTTTCCTAAGATCCCAGCTAGCTGGCATGACAGCTAGCAGGCTCAGACAAGTGGTTCAAAAGCTGTCGCTCTGTGTACGAATACAGACTCAATCCGCGGTTTCTACCGGGTATGACAGCTTGCATGCAGTTTTGCAAGTTTCTGACTGTCCGTTCAAGCCACAGGCTACATGTTAGCAGCTGGGATTTCGGGAGTCCGATCTGCTTCCATGTGGTAGAAGGTACTTATGGACGTAAAAGGGGAGAGAGGAAACGGTGATCAAGTCAGCTCATGATGTGCGTCGATGAGGAACGCTTAGAAGGAAGGTATCCGACGCCAAACGCGTTGCATTTAGACACAAATATGGACCCATGGCTGCATGGCGTTTTGCTAAGGTCCCAGCTAGCTGATGTGAAGCCAATGGGTCAAACAAGTGGCTTGAAAGCTGTCGCTTTACATACAAATACAGACACAATCCGCGATTTCTACCGGGTATGGCAGCTTGCATGCAGTTTTGCAAGTTCCGGACGGTCCGTTCGAGCCACAGGCTGCATGTCAGCCAGCATCTAGAACATCTAGAACAGTCTGATCTGCTTCCATGTGGTAGATGGTTCCTCTGTGCCGAATTTCAGCACACATACCTTCTTTGCTAGCTGGATACACCGTCAAGCAGATTCAAAGCTAGGCTAAAATGGCGACAGATCTTTCCTATAAGCATGACATGAAAAGACAAGCCAGTCGGAATACTGCACAGCAGCGCAATGTCCATACATAGCGTCTTCAGCCGAAACATTCAGAGCGGATTGCATGCGTTAACAGCTCACCCAAAGCCAATGAAGACAAAGAAACTCGTGAAATCAATGCTTATTGACTGGGTTCTAGCGTGAACATAGCGCGAAATGGCATTACAACAGTTACGCAGCACTGCTGTTCGACACAAGTTCCAATAGATGCAGGATACATGAGGATCAATTCAAACAAGTCAGATTTACCGCGCGTTTGGAATAGACCGAACATCTGATGTTTACAAACCACAATGACGGCTGGCCTGCATCTCTCTGCAGCAACTAATTAGAAAGTATCCGATTGATGAGTCCATACTGAATTGCTGAACAGCTTGGTACCAAAGCTTGTCATTAGGTTGATTTCTATAATGACGGCGTAAACCAGCAGGCGCATTGAAGAGTTTAGCAACGGGACAACACACTTGTTACTTATAGCCTAAGCCTTAGATCCTCTGCCTTAAATTGCAAATACGGAAAAGCCTCAGATCGATGTGAAAGGAATGGCTGTTAGGAGAACCGTCTCTGTGCGCAAAATGATGCATGTAAACAGTCGAAGACACTCTAATTCGTTGCTGAGAGTTAGTATCAGACCTTGATGATTTGAGTTCCGTTCTTCCCGCTGACCCCCTTCTGGTGACAAGATCCCTTAGCGGCTCAGCCAGATGACTTTTAGTCCACAGCAAGAACTGACTGCAAACACCAAATCTGCCGTTCTAGCAGACGTAAACAAAGCTTGTACAGCCATAAAAAGGCCATGGATTGTGTCTGGATCTTGTCGCAAACAAACAGAGATCGATCCAGAACTGCCAAAGAAACAACAAGCCGTGAGTCAACATGACATGGCGTGATCTGCTTTAGCCGATTCCTGAGAAAACCATGACTTTGTCCACTGGCGGAAAGAATACAAACTACTGGCATCAGCAAATTTCCTGTTCTTGGCAGGCAAACTTTGTGCACCCAATAGACTTTCTGCACCAAACACGGCTACGTGCAATTCTCTAATATTTCCGAACGACTCGTGCACATGACTGCATGATTTGTCATACTGACGCTGTTTACTTCGCTGTTTTCTTGCACCGTCTTTCCCAAATTGGCGTCGTCCTTGGCGAGGTGTAACAAACGCATTTCGTGGCAAACAAGCCAGCAAACAAGTTCAACTTTGGACCGTTCATGTGAAACCGGCGTGCTCTGGTTTCCGGTTTCTGTGTAGTTTTTCACTTGGTCACCAGGAAGACGGGAAATCACTCTCTACGCTGTCTAAACAATGATCGATCCTGATGATAGATCCGATCAGGTGGTCCTAGTCGTCCAAAGACATAGGAACGATCCCCGAAGCTTAAATGGCACATAGCTCACAAGGAAGGTACACAAAGTGTCCGATGCCGAATGAGCTGAAACCTGGCACGAAGGTGAACCCATAAGAGAATAAGAGATCCGCGATGTTCGAGCGACTTTCATGGAGGCTGAGACCTAAACAAACTGTCCAAAACTACTCTCTCCCATACAAATCGGGCGTCGGATCGGTTTTTCGTATGCAGCGCGGTGACTTTTGGACAACTGGTTTAGACCATGGACTCAACGAAAGCCGCTGGAATGTTTGGAATCTCATATGCTGCGTCATAGGTCCACCTTTGTTAAATTCGACCTCATTTGGCGTTAGACACTTTGTGTACATCCCTTGTCAGTAAACTCTGTTAATTTCGCGAATCTTGATTGAAGCGTTAGGTCTGATCAGCAATGTGACTTTGATAACTCATATATGAGCCCCTTCTGGATATGTGTTTCCCTCATTAATCGGTGTGCATCCAATGTTTCCTCAAAATATGGTTGTTGATACCTTTGACCCGTTTTTACCCTTTGGACCGTAGTGAGTCACACGCTCTGTTTACCTCAGAATGGTGTTTATCTTGAGTTTTCAACCTCACAGAGACTCAGACCAACAGGAACCAACAAAGTATATAAATTGAAACACTACACAAACGGGACGAGGTTGAGACTGATCGACATACAGGTTCCAATTCCGCCGTTCCAAGTCTCTATTCAAGTGACGTCAGCTTTAGGATGTCCTTCTTTGAGGGCTAACGCACGACTACACCACGCCCGGGATTAAGGTAGTCTTGGAACTGCATCTAGAACGGTACGATCTTCGCTAGCTTCTTTGAGTATCTTGAGTATCGGCCCTACTTTTCCTACTTTCGTAATCTTCATTGGCTTCTTCCCTCAAAATCCAACTGTACGAGTGTTGATACCTTGCTTCCCTCTTTACTCTTTGTACCAACGTGAGTTACACAACATGTTTACCTTTATCCTGTTTCTTCCGTTCCCTTTTCAATTTTGTGCGAAGATTCCAAGCCTGCACCAATTGATAGAAGTGATGATTGCGTTTCTGAACCCAGGTTTGCGGATGGCCAATTCGCAAATGGGTAATTTGCCTTGTCATGGTTCGGGTTCATCTTTGGGCCGAATCTTACAACGAAACGTTCAGATTCAGATTACTATTTGGCACGTTTAAGTTTACCTGGGCATCTGAACCTTAAAAAAGCTCATAGTCACCACAGATCCTGTCTCGAAGCCAAGGTCAAAGTTCAGGAAATCGACATCTGAAGGCTCCTGTGTTCGTTTCAGTGGCGTAGGACCTAACTAATGGCAAGCTTCAGACACTTCGTGATAGTGGGTCTCAACATCTGAACCTTAATGGGACTCATAGTTACGACAGATCCCGTCTCGGTGCCAAAAAGTTCAGGAGATCGACATCTGAAGGCTCCTGTGTTCGTTTCAGTGGCGTCGGACCAAACTAATGCCAAGCTTCAGTGACCTTGTGAGAGTGGTTTTGAATACCTTGAAGTGGTTAAGATCGGACGTTTGACCATTTCGAACCCCTTATTTCCTATATTCTCCATCTTGATCTACCTTTACCCCTCCCCCCTTCAAAAAGTTGACTGATGATACCTTCACCCCATCACCCCCATCAGCTGACACGTGTCTCGAAACGGCAGTACCCAAATGGCGCGATCGGCGCGATTGCATTCAGCTTGTTTTTTGACAACATCGATAACGAAGATTACACGTCACTCCGAGACCTTTGTATTTACAGCCCCCCACTGATTTTCAATTCGACCGTGGGCTGAACACCATGCTCCGTGGAGATCAGGTCCAAAAAGTAGCCCAGAAGCCGTCGATCTGCCAGCTGGCCGACGAAGACCCGACTGATTCTTCGACGTCACCGAAGCGTCATCCGGGTGTTGCGCGACCGTTGGACTGCGGTGGCGGTGTTCCCCTATCACACCAAGGAGAGTGGGGAGACGACTGATCTGACATGAGTTCCCCTGTCAACGACAACCACTGGGGTGACGCCGCGCCAATCAAGCGCACTGGAACTTAGTCTCTAGTCTGGAAATGCCCGAGCATGAGATTGTCGAAAATCCGTTTTTCTGAGCCGGATCTATGTGCATAAGTGGTAAGTTGTATATCAGAGCCCCGCAGACTTCAAAGGCTCTGTTTTCGTCTCCCCACACGGTGTAATGACTGCCGATTAGGGGAGTCATTTTTCATTCTGGCAGTCCGGACAACGCAAACAAACACGAATTGTGTTCGAAAACGCACGTAGGCTGTGGGACAGAAATAGAGATTACAGGAGACAAAGGTTGGAGATCGGTTCAGCCGAGGGAGAGCAGTGGCACGCTCTATTTTATGGTTGGGAATGGGGGGTAGAGTTCGACGAAGGGGTGATGAATGAGAGTGCTCTTGCAGACGGCTGGGAAGATTCCAGTGTTGCGAAAAGTGCATTTTGAAGAAGGAGTTGAACAGGTTTCACAGGGAAAAATAATGACCGGTAGTCGGCGGTGATGATGAGTGATAAGGGCCTGTGTGAGTCTGGGGTGTTCGGTTGTTACAACCAGGTCAGAGATCCGTTTGGGGCTTTTGTGATAGCAAGGATTTTAGGGTTCGGTGGTCATTTTATGGATTTCTGAGCAGAGGACGTCAGGAATGAGTGCTTTTGGCTTAATCCAGGTCCTCAGTTTTGGGTTTGGAGCATCCTTAAGCGTCCAACTCAGATCAAGCAAGTCAAAATCCCGTTGTCCACTTCCCAACTTCAATTTAGTGGCCAGATTTCGTGGTTTCACCTACTCTAATTGGCTCTCTGGTTGGCTCTCGGCCTGCCCAACCCGCGCCAGTCTTTTCCCATCTCCCCCATCCAAGATCTGTCCACGTGAAACCCTGCTGAACCGAGGACGACCTAAGACACCACATGTTTTCCAATGACCAAATGATCACTGGGTTACGAATGTCGTCATGACTGACCCACGAAACGGTTCCGTTGATCAAATAGTCAACAAACAGTCAACACTCGTTTTCCCGTCTTCCACAAGACGATCCGGGACTTCGGAGCACAGCTTACAGTGTTTTGATTTCTTGGCTTTTGGGGTTCGGGTTGACGCTGAACACACTAATAATAACGGCTAGTTACAAAGGCCATAATTGAGAGTACAAAGTGCGGCAGACGGGGCAAAGACGTCATCGTTTTTTGGGTCCGTACCCAAAGGCAATTCTGGATAACTACGGGTTTTCATAGGCTCAGAATTGAAGGCTAAAGATCAGACTGGCTAGTGCCAGTAACCATGGGTTCCATCGGCCACATGGCTCTAGTTTGGCTCTCGTTCTCGGGATCCTTTATGCACACTGCCTCTGCCCTTGCGTGTTTATCTCTTTCAGACGTCTTCCTCGTCGGCCGGCCTCAAATTGTTGTTTTTAGAATCCACGAATTGTTTTTGTTGTTTGCCTCAAAAGCTGTTTACTTCTTTGTCCTCCAATTCTGTCCTCTTCGTTCATCTTCGATTCCCATATAGCTCAAGATTCAGCATGCGTTCGGGCGAGCACTTTAGGCGGAAAAAACGAGAGGGGCTTTTCCGACGTGTACTCTTCTTTGGGAGGATGTTCCCAGACGAAAGAGTCGAAAGTGCAGTGTCCTATCGGAAAGACGGCCGGTTGCGCAGTTGGACAAGCGTTATATTCGGGTTCTACGTGGGGAGACGTTGTCGGTTTTTGGCTTTTTGGCATAAACAAGATTTTGGGTAATAGGGACAGATAAGATACACAAGTGAGGTAATCTTGAGCCTTGACAACGCCTAAAACGTTATAGATCTGAACTACCAAGATGCCGTCTACACTCTGATGCCCAAAATGATGCCTGAAACACGATTTAGTAATGCCTAAGCTTGAGACCATTCTCTCAAGACCCCATTTAAGCAACCTGCGATATTGTGTCTTTTTGCTTGAGATTCTCCCACACTCCTTAACAGCTTCCCACAGTGCTCTTCTCCCTTCCGGTGTAACATCTCCCATCGAACCATTTCGCAATGTCTGATCACACGATGACTTTTAAAGAAGCTCTTCCCCCTTTAGCGAGAAATGTGTTTCCCCTTACACCGTCGCCCTTGCAACGTCTGTCGCGGCGCTCTCCGCGTGCCCTTTTCCCCCAGACCGGGTGACTGGGGAAGCCGTGATGACGGGAAGACGCTCAATGCAAATTTCGGGGGACTCCCTTTGTCCGTCGTGCGGCCTCGGAACCCTCTCCAGCTTGTGTGCGTGTATGCTTAGCGGCTCGGTTTTTGATTCGCATCCCACCCGACCACAAACGACATACGTCACCAAACGACGACTACGCCGCCGACGCCGTGGTCGTGGTGGAGGTTGGGAGAAAGGGCGGAGTTTGGAAGGGCATCCCCCAAATCGATAGGCCCCCCCCTCCCCACCCCGTGCGCATAAACTACGCGAGAGAGAGACAAATTGGTATGTATATAAGTGCGGCCGAGACATCGGCTAGTTATTGTAAGCGCCACTGTTCTGGCCTTACCAAGCGATGCAAGAGAGTCACAATCTTGGCTTATCTTTGACAGACGGTTTCTGCTCGCTTTTTGACCCTTTTTGTGTCTCTTGTGTGGTGGTTCCATATGATGGTCACACCACTTAGTCTCGGCGTAATCTTTGCGCGTTCTTCTCCCTCTCGCTCGCTCTATGTCCTTAGCACTTATTAGCTTAGGTTGCTGCTGCAGAGATCGATCGATATAAGTCAGGGTTTCCTGAGAGTGTCCCCCTCTTTCGCTCTTGAGGCATTTCCCGAAAATTCGTGAAGCGGAAGCAGTTGTCCCCCGCGTCATCCACTTGCAGGGACCCTCGCCGAATGTCAGCTGTTCAGCTGTTCGTACCTGGGAACCTTCAAACTGGAAAATTCCCAGCTCTTTTTGAAGATTTCAGACTCTTCGCTGGGGAACCGCCCCTTGACGCCGAACCGAACCAACCTCTTTTTAGACAACTCAAACCCTTTTTGCGAAATTGTGATCTGTGAATCCTGAATTCACACCTTCAGTGTCTCCCGCGTTCCTAGAACGGGTTACGGTATGAGGAACCATATGGTTTGGATCTCCTCCGTCCAGTCAGAACATCTGATTCCCTGATCGACTGATCTTTGCAGATAACGATCCCCCTTTCTTGAGACTAGATCCCAGTTATCTAGAAATGGGAACCGCCATCTCTGTTCGCGCAGATCTCTGGTTTAGGATCGAAGGTCTGAACCATTTCGGCGTTGGGCAAAAACGGCTCCGACTGATACCGCTTTTCTTCCGATGGGTGAAAGTCCGAAGTTCGCTCATCGCGCTTCCTGTTTTTTCGCCGAAGTTTGGTCAGCCTTCGATCGTCTATGCTCAGATCATGACGCAATAGGATCCTTTTTCTCCTCCGGCTTCCAGTCGTCCATGACTGATCGCTGCTTTTTGCTGCAAGCCAACTAAGGTGGAACACGCACTGCTGCTGCTGCCCTAAGGGGTGATCTTCCTTCTTCCCTTCCTCGTCCTGCAGTTCGCGCGTTGTCGTCGGCGTCTGTGTTCTCAGCAGCTCGACCAGTAGCGCGATATCGCGTTTTGCTGGTTTTGAATCCGCCCGCGTAGTCAGTCCGCGTTATCTAAGTCACTTCAGGGTCTTCTGGCGTTTTGAGATGTCTTAGGACTTGTGGAAAACCGCGTTTTCGTGATTTTGAAAGGTCACCTTCTGCTCTTCACCTTGAACAATTGCCCTCATCTTTCTGATTTTTCAGCCAACAGAGACAGCCGGCGTTCGGCCTTTGCAGACAGATCCTCCTCAAATCCGCCATTATGAGACTTGAACTCCGTGTGCCCATGTCCCAAGCCACCAAGGCTGCTGTCCGCTACTCGACGGAAACCACCCGTTCCACGACGGCGGAAGCGCGGAACATTTGGCGTGCTGCCGAAGCTGTATGCTTCGATGTTGACTCGACTGTGTGTACCGTAAGTCTCCCCTCCATTCTGAGAACGTCGTCGAAGCAGGGGTACGGTATTTACAGGACGAAGCAATTGATGAACTCGCTTCGTTTATCGGTGTCGGCGATGAGGTGGCCGCCTGCACGCACCGTGCCATGAACGGCAACGTCAGCTTCCGTGAAGCTCTTCAGATGAGGTGAGTGTCCTGGGAAAAAACGATGTTTGAAGCCTGAGTTCTGGATTTCAGACTGGATATCATGAAGCCCAGTTACGAGCACTTGGAGACCTACGCGCTCACGCACGTCCCTCAGTTGACCCCGGGAATCCGTGAGCTTGTCGACACTCTCCACGCTCGCAACGTGGACGTGTTCCTCGTTTCTGGAGGCTTCCGGCGTCTGATCAGACCAGTCGCCGACCTTCTTAAAATCGACCACGATCGGATATTTGCCAACGAGATCCTCTTCGACGAGTACGGCAACTACGACGGTTCGTTTATAAACCCCACCAGAAGTGCAAACAAACTAACTCTGCTATCTCGTTTCAGGCTTCGATGACACCGAACCCACCAGCGCGTCGGGGTCGAAGAGCGTCGGAAAAGCCGGTGTTTGCGGTCTGCTCAAGCGAAAGTGAGTCTCCTCCTCTACCTATTATGGTGTTTTCTGAAATCTGGCGCTGTCTGCAAAGTTGGGCAAATCGGGTCTTGCGTCTCAGGGGTCAAGAGGAACTCTTTCGTTGACAGGCGCAGCGCAAAAAATGACTTTCAAATCCTCACGCACACAGCGAAAATCATGAATTTCACGTGCGCCTCAGCAAACGAACGTGCAGTCGGCGCGGAGCAAAAGCGGAGGTGGTTGCCAGCTGGCTGAGTGGCTTAAGCAAGACAAACTACTGCAAAAGGTCCCTTTTTGCGCGTTGCAGAAACTGGTCCTCGACTTGGCGCGACCCGATTACAACACATAAAGTCCCGTTTTTGAACGAGACACCAAATTTAGCAAACCAAGACACATTATGACGTTGATTCATGACTAAACGTGTTCCTTCAGGATGGGCTACAAAACCCTTGTGATGGTCGGAGACGGAGCCACTGACGCTGAAGCCTGTCCTCCTGCGGACGCTTTCATCGGTTTCGGAGGAAACCAGGTAAATCAGAGATCAGACGACGACGACAGTAGTTGACCTATAAATGACGTTTTAGGCTCGCGACAGTGTGAAACGACTGGCAGATTGGTTCGTGTACGATTTCAAGACGCTCACCGATGCGTTAAAAGACGAAAGTCAATGAAAATCACAAACAAAACTCGAAGTTCTTATCTATCCTGATGCCATGGACTTTGTATATCGTAAAAACATATAAAATAGCTTTAAAAATGACACCGACTTTATGTGGCTATCTGCCTTAGCACGCGATTCTTATATACACGCTTAAGCGTTAGCAAGTTGGCGAATGTGGCTACGAATGTGGCTAGGTTACCATGGCCAGTTTGGCAGCCATCAGTCCAAGAGGTGCAGCCTGCTCCGGGATTTGCTCTGTTCGCGCACAAGCCGGTCCAAATCGGCTGACCGTCTTTGACACATCCGTCCATCCACTCCACAACAAACTCATCCTCTGCTGGAGGATGATGGACCGCTTGGTGAGTCAGCTATTTGTCGTCTTGCTTTGGACAGAGGAAAATGGTAGGCGATTTAGCTGACTAGGAAGTTTCAAGAACGGTTGAAAGGTGCAGTCATGAACACGAATTTAAAGCCAAACATTGGATTTGATGAGTGAATCTTGTCTTATGGCAATCGCCAAAACATCAGTCTCTATTGTGTTCATTCTAGGACATGGTGAACACAGCCGTGACCATAGAATCTAGTAGCTGGCAGACTGATAGCCGAATTCCACGGACATCTAACCAGCAAACGAATGTGTCTTGCACAGGATAAGTAGGAATGAGCAGTTGAAGATTGACTGGATCTGTACATACTGAGACTGTGATAAATGCACGCAAGCATTTAGGCACTCATCGATGTACTAGTTGCACCGGTGAGTCAAGGAATATCGGCGAATCGCTCCAAGGCATGCTCAAAGCTCTGAAATCCCGACAAGATTTAGGAAATGAAGTTGAATGCACGAACGTGGCGAATCCTTGGTCAGATAGTGCACGGTAACTGTGTGCAATGCACGGGATGACTGCACGCAAGGGTCGTCGCACACAGTGTTATAGCGCTCTCATTGACAGAAACGGCTGCGATAGCCTAGAGATTTACGTACGTAAGCTTGGATTTAGCGCTTTGTTTCAAGCCTGCACAAAGAACACAATTGCAACCGCGAAAAAGCGGATAGAGTCTTAATCGGAAAGGTGAGTGCTGAAACACGGCGCCGCCGCATCCTGGAATGAACGATGCACACAGTGATCACTGCGTGCAGCGATCGATGTACACACAGACACACGATAACTCATTTCCAGGTTAGTCTGTTTTATTCAATTTACTATCCAATCCATCTAGTTAGAAAAGAACCATTTCACTCAAACAGACACCACAATTCATTGCAGTTCGGCCGGCTTCTTGCACAAGATCGGATTCTTGGCTTCTTCGCACGAGACGAATTGCCACGGGTAGTCGGACATGGCGTTCAAGTTGTTCTTGCTATGGATCATCTATAGCATACTAGGCTTACTTACTTTTTCTCGTTTTTGGCTTACCTGACCGCACTCCTTAGCTGGATCCCCGATAATGTCACCGTGATGCATGTTCTGGAAGACTATTGGGCAGCCATCAGTCCACGAGGTGCGGCTTCCTACGACAATTGCCCAATTCGCACGCAAGCCGGTCCACAACGGGTGACCATCTCTGATCCATCCGCCCATCCACTCCACAATAAACTCATCCTCAGCTAGGCTCAAAATCGAAGGCAAATGAGCTCCGAGACTTTGGCACAAGGTTTCAGCTTCATTGAAGGTGTATTTGCGGTCGTTGAAAGCAGTGTAGCAGTGATTGTTCTGCGGGTTGAAAATCCAAGCTCCTGAAGGACATTTGTAGCGGCAGGGCTCCTGGGAACACGGTTGCACAGTGGGACAGGCTAGAGACGTTGCCAGAACGGCGAGAGCCACAGAGCTAAGAAGGCAAAGCCGAGATGACATGGTCTCAGATGTGTCATGTTGGTGCTGTCAGAGTCTTTAAAAGAACAACCAGAGACTGATAACGAGGTACATAAACGAAGGAAAACACGTGGATCATGTCAAAGACTACACTAAAAACTCAGCTTTTTATAGGCCAAGTCCGGTTTGCAAGGACTGTTTCAACGACAAAGCACAGATTTGGTCTTTTACTGCTTTTGGCTATTGTATGTGCAATTTGTGGCTTTGCCATGTGATGTTTAACCAATTACTCGTCAAAGTCAATGTCATTCGACGGCCTTTTTAGGTTGGATCTAACCAGCTAAAGATGAAGAATCTGCCTCTAACCGAATAGAGCCAAAACCTGAAGTTTTGCCTCCAACCTGTTTACACTTTTGTGAACAGCAGCCTAAAACGATCCTAAATAAGCTTAAACTCTCTCTCTGACTCTGAAGGTTTGCTGACAGTGTTAATTTGGGATGCCTGCACGTGCCTATCTGTTGTCACCGGTACTTGGAAGCTAACGGCTGTGAGATGCACGTGATGGTGGGAAGGACTCATTGGAGACATGTTGCTACTTGTGCCATCATCCTAGCATCGAACTCATTGATCCCTGGCAGATCGCCCAGATACCATCAAGCTAATGACGTAAACGCATGATCTACCGGTCGTTTTGACCGATATGGATCTGTTTACCCGGCTTGGAAGATGTACCCCAGTTGCTATGATAAGAGGAGTAGGTACGAGTGCACTCAGGATTGATCTGTGCTGATCTGAGGTCAGGGAATGAATGCAGTGGGTGCTGTTAGGAAAGCAACATGCTATTTGGGTAACGAAAGAGGAGTACGGAATTCTACCGTGAGAACATCGCAGGATCGGTGGACGCTGTTGATTTGGGATGCCTGCACGCGAAAGAATGCACAACAATGGAAGAGAGGTGCGGAATGGTCGACCGTGGGAACCATGGGAAAAACTTGAGGGTAGGGCTTTATTCAAGGCAACCAAGTCGGAGGGATGGATCCACGTTGTGCACTATGAGATCTGCGGATACTGTTGATTTGGGGTGCCTGCACGCTAATGCCCAGCACGCTCCTCTACACCAATCGAAGTGTCAAAATTAGATCTCATCCTCGCTGATGACATGGATGCACGTACCATTTGGGTACCAAAGAAGGGTGTCCACGAACTTGGCCAATGCTTCGTTAATGTTGAGCTTTGCACGGTTTGTGAGACCCCGAGTCTAGACGAAGATGGAAGCTGAAAAGAGAGAATTTTCTGAGGAATACGGTAGGTCTAAACTTACCGATAGGGTTGGTGGAGGTCTCCTGTCGGTAGACGGCCCATAAGAGCCATCAGCAAACTACGACTGTACCCAAGACAATAGGTTTATTAAGATCTACACGGAATAGGATAGAAAATATTAAATTACACTATTAAAATACATAACAAACGATAATCACAGACTAATCGAGATGTTATCACTGAGTTCAGATCTTGGACTCAGCCTGCTTGTTGGCGAGGTTCTCGGCGAGCTTGTCTAGGAATTCGAACGTGTTCAGGTAGTCCGATCTTTCGGTTCTAAAGCAACCTCATCATCGTCTGGTCATTAGAGCACAGCCACTTACCCCTTCATTCCCTTGATGCAGATAGCCAGATCCTTGGTCATGAAGCCAGCTTCAATGGTTTCGATGCACACAGCTTCGAGGTTGGCGGCGAACTTGGCCAAAGCCTCGTTCTTGTCGAGCTTCGCACGGTGGGTGAGGCCGCGAGTCCAGGCGAAGATGGAAGCTGAAAAGAGGATGTTTCTAGAGGGATACGGTAAGTCTGAGCTTACCGATAGGGTTGGTGGAGGTCTCCTGTCCCTTCTGGTGCTGACGGTAGTGGCGAGTGACAGTTCCGTGGGCAGCTTCGGCCTCGACGGTCTTGCCATCGGGGCAGACAAGGACGGAAGTCATGAGACCGAGAGATCCGTATCCCTGAGCCACAGAGTCGGACTGGACATCTCCGTCGTAGTTCTTGCAGGCCCAGACGAATCCTCCGTCGGACTTCATGGCTTGGGCGACCATATCGTCGATGAGGCGGTGCTCGTACCAGATTCCCTGAGCCTCGAACTTGCTCTTGTACTCGGCTTCGTAGATCTCCTGGAAGATGTCCTTGAAGCGGCCGTCGTACTTCTTGAGGATCGTGTTCTTGGTGCTCAGGTAGAGAGGGTAGTTGCGCTGAAGAGCGTACTGGAACGACGCGTGGGCGAAGTCACGGATCGAGTCGTCGGTGTTGTACATGCTGAGGGAGACTCCGGGTCCGGCGAAGTGGTAGACTTCGTGCTCGATGGGCTCCTGTCCGGCTTCATCGGGGACAAAGCGAATCTGGAGTTTTCCAGCTCCGGGGACGACGAAGTCGGTAGCCTTGTACTGGTCGGCGTGAGCGTGACGTCCGATGATGATGGGCTTCGTCCAGGAGTTGACGAGACGGGGGATGTTCTTGATGATGATGGGCTCACGGAAGACGGTTCCTCCGAGGATGTTACGGATGGTTCCGTTGGGTGACTTCCACATCTTCTTCAGCTTGAATTCTGCAAACTCACAAATTATAAAAACGCCCAAATCAGGACTCAAATTATTGCCCATAGAGTGAGGTACTCTGGACCCCACACGCCCCTTAATGACCCCTCAAACATCCAAGAACGTACCTTCCACACGAGCCTCATCAGGAGTGATGGTGGCGCACTTCACGGCGACATTGTACTTCTTGGTGGCCTCGGCAGCCTCAATGGTGACTTTGTCGTCGGTGGCATCACGGTGCTCGATTCCCAAGTCGAAATAGTGCAGCTTCAGGTCGACGTAGGGGAAGATGAGCTTCTCCTTGATCAGATCCCAGATGATACGGGTCATCTCGTCGCCCTGCATCTCGACGACGTCTCCTCCTTGGATCTTGGCCATCTTTGTCGACTGCACTATCTGGAAATAGGTGAAGATGAGAAAGGGGAACACATGTGAACACTACGAACACCACGCTTCCTGCTTCGCGGACAAACACGAGGATTGGGGCAAAAGGCACGTCCCTGCACTTGCACTCTTGTATTAGAAGTCAACAGGTCAATTTAGCCAAGATGTTGCCATGAATCATCTTGCCTCGTTGGGTATGGAGGACAGAAGACACAAAAACGCGTTTCAGAGACCCCTGGTGCAGCCCAGTGCAGGTCAGCAACCCTCCCCGCAATACGAAACCTAGCTAAATGACGTCGAAGCCAAAAAAGACACAACTTCTCGACCCAGCAACACGCTTGAAGGACACTGAAAAGACACGTAGCTCAATGCCACATCAGAGGTCACCAGCACACGCACACACGGCACATACCTCCCCTTTAGGAGAGCACACCCCTTAGCGAATGGTGGCGAGACACAAACTGCATCTCGGACCACGTTTCAAGTATTATATGCAACAATCATCAGCGCCAATCGACGACCACGACCACAGGCACGGCGACCACGTCCACGCCATCCATCCCGAGCGTGTTACACAACACAACTCTTCACGTACCGCGCGATCGAACGATAAAAGCAAAAACGTCACAAAAGAGCGGCGATTCCTGACGCCCGAGACTAAGCGAGGAAGAAGAGGCTTCGCGCTCTTGAAGCGGCGTTGGTTGTCTGATAGTGCGAGTCAGTCTCGGCTGTTGGCAGAAGAGATTCTCGCGACGACGCCTTCCTATGCACGTTCTCTGCAGTGTGGCGCCGCATTGATGCTCGGGGACCTTCGACCTTGATTTCCGTTTGTTGGGGATGTAGTTTGGAGCCCAAGATTTCAACCGTTGATTAAGGAGCGCGTCTCGCAGTGACAAGAGCCACGAGCCACGTTTGCGAAATCTGAAACAGCATGAAAATGAGAAATTCCGCTCGCTCTCGACAATATAAACAAAGGAAGCACGAACGTGAAGTGTGAACTGTGGTCACAGACTGGCTACAGACACGGGGAATAGACATCAGATATCAAACTTTGCGCGAGAAGCAATGCTAGAACAATCCGGACAGCCCGAAAATGAGGTAAGCCGTGCTGTCGAAGGCAGCCGTTAAATACAAAACAGTCAAATCGCCTGAAAACAACGCAATTTTCATAATCTCCAAGCAGGTAAATAGGATAAGAGCCATGAATCGGGCTTAAAACACGCAAACCGCTAACCTTGGAGATTACCCTATAAACACGCGATTTCACGGGCAAGGACTTCTGGAAGTAACACGAAATAAGCGCCGAAATAAAGTACAGACTTGAGCGAAGTGGCCAGTTGCCCTTGCTATTCGCGAATTATGAGCTTATGACAACGAGAGCTAGAATGACATGATTGTGAGCCTAGAAGATGAGCCGTGCTGACAAACGGAGCCGTCAAACACATGACAGTCAAATCGCTTAAAAAACAGCGCAATTTTCATGATTCCTAAGATGCGAAATAAGATGACGGCCAGAAATTGGCTTCAACCGCCAACCTTGGCAATTACCTCATAAGCACGTAATTTCACGGGCGTGAACTTATGGAAGTAGCACGAAATGAGCGCCTAAGCGGAGAACAGACTTTAACAAAATATCAAGCTGTGCTTTAGCTTCAACTCGTCCAATCCAAAATGCGCGGATTCGACTGTGGGCCACAAGGGCAGCATGCTATGGATGTGAGCCACAAAAACGACAAACTCTGACGATTACCTTATAATCACGTAATTTCACGGACAAGCACTCATGAAAGTATCACGGATCAAGCGCCTAAGCTGTGGAATGACTTGAACATGATGGCATACTATGATGCGCAGATCCGAGAGTGGCGACAGTAGAGAAGTCTGAAACCTGAAACTTCCAGCGAACGGAGCATTCTAGACAATAGGGAAGAGCAATTCAGACGGACCGATTGCAAAATTGTGCCATATATACAATATCCGACGTGATCGCCTTTGAATAAACGTAATTTCCACATTCCCAGAGCGATGAGTTCAGTTCAAGCATCAAAATCAGCCAAGACGTTTCGATTTCCGTTATAGATGCACCGTTGCGATCCCTGAAAATCGCAAAATGATCGAATACACCAATCCAAGCATGAGCTCATGGGAGCGAGAGCTAGGAAGGCATACCGGTGGACCCATGAGATGGCCTGAAAGACTAAAACCTGAAGAACGCACGAAAGACACGGAAACCCGCCTCAATGGGAAATATAGCAGACCTCAAATTACGAATGGCTCGGCAAAAAATAAGACAGAAAAATTAATAAACAACGTTGCCATGACAAATCATATCGCGAGCTTGTCTCCAGCGCGTGGCTGCTCGAATGGTGCTAGGAGCTATGTGGTGGATGGTCCCAGAGACAACCACAAAATGAAGTCATTGTCGCAAAAGCCTAAACGCAAACAAAAAATCAAACGAACTCGCCATAATAAAAAATGAGTGACATTGACCCCGGACCACACACATCGGCACAATCCAGGAAGCATTTAGCACGCACCCATGTTACAGTGCACGGAAAGGTTGTGAGTGCATTGTTGCGAACGTGCAACGATGCCGAGATGTGAGATCGAGCGATCGGATCTGGTGGTCGGGTCTGACGGATCTGATGTTGAAGATGGGTCCAAGGCCACTGGGGTACAAAATGTCCCGGCCTATATTTTTGGGAACCTTGGGAATTGATCGATCTTATAGAAGGCGTTTTTAGAACCTGTGAGGAATCTCGCTAAGGACGTTTTTTTTCGTCTGCCAAAAAAATCTTGACTGGCAATTCATGTGCTGCATTTCGGTGACAGTCGATTCCGAGACTGTGTAATTGAATTTAGGAAACCGGTTGAGCCCTTTGGTGGTTCAGCGCAGGAAGAGGCTATTGGCGTGAGATGGCGACGGCATTTTTAAGAAAGGGGACTGGCTGTTTGCGCGGAAGTGATCGGAGCATTGCAGAAATGGTGGTTCCAACGGTAATGGCGACATCATTCTGGAGGGTTCATTGTAGTGCGAGTGAGTGCAGGCTGACCTCAGCGTTCAAAGGAAGAAAGAACTGTGTCATAATCGGTTCGAATCTGCCTTGACCAGCTTTTTGAATTGTCTGTATTGAAGAAGATCGAATGCAGATGGAAATGTCCGCCAGCAGCTTATCCGCCACATCGACGCGGGATCATGCACAGGGTTCCGTCTGGACGGTTTCTTGAGTTTCCAAGAATTCCCATATTCGGAACTTTGATTTTGGTCACTTTTACTCTTGGCTTGAGTCACAAAGCATCCGGCAATGAGAATAGCAGATTTGGCTCAGATGTGCATAATCCACATGAACGCACACGTTCCCTTACAGACCACTCGCCTCTGATGTCCCTTTGTGACTGTGGCTGCACGCAACAGTGAGCACTGGCGGGCGGTGCAGGGACGAATACACAAGCGCGCGGCTCTTGTTCATTTTCGGTTCGAATCTGCCTTGGCGAGCTTCTCGAGCTGTTTGTATCAAAGAAAAGCGAATGCCGATAAAAATGGGTTCTTCTCGAATGTAGCCAAGCCGCCACAGCAACGCGGGATTATGTACAGGGTTCCGCCTGAACGGATTCTTAAGTTTACATTAGATGCCTTTATTCCGAAATTTGATTTTGGTCATTTTTACTCTTGAATTGAGTCTCAGAGCATCCGGCAATGATCGTAACAGATTGGGGTCTGCTCTGCACAATTCATATGGCAGCATGTGTTTCCGTACAGACCAAGCGCCAGTAATGTTCCCTTGTGACAATGACTGCACGTAACAGTGAGCACTGGCGGAGGGTGCAGGGACGGGCACACAGGCGCGCGGCTCTTGTTCATTTTCCGTTTGAATCCGTCTTGATTAGCTTCTCAAGTTGCCTGTCTTGAAGAACCAAATGCCGATGGAAGTAGGTCCTTTGTGAATGTAGCCAAGCCGCCACAGCAGCGACGGATCATGCACAGGGTTCCACCTGAACGGTTTCTTGAGTTTCCAGGAATTTCCATATTGGGAAATTTGATTTTGGTTACTTTTACTCTTGGCTTGAGTCACAAAGATTTGGCTGAGCTCTGCGCAATCCATATAAACGAACTTAACTATTGTTTCCTTACAGGCCTATCGCCACTGATGTTCCTTTGTGACTATGACTGCACGTAACAGTGAGCACTGGCGGAGAGTGCAGGGACGGGCACAGGCGCGCGGCTCTTGTCTATTGTCTAATGCTTGCTTCTTGTTCGAAATCTCTTCAATTTCCGCCGGGTATCATGAGGCTTGAGTCAAAAAGCATCCGGCAATGACTATTAAAGACTTGGCTCAGATCTGCACAATGCATTTGAACGCATATATTCAGTGTTTCCTCACAGACCAATTGCCACTGATGACCCTTTGGAACTATGACTGCACGTAACAGTGAGCACTGGCGGACAGTGCAGGGACGGGCGCACAGCCGGGCGGCTCTTGTTCATTTTGTGCATGTCGATGCTCCTTGTTGGAAATTGTCGTCGGGTTGGATTGACACCGGATATCATGAGGGTGTCATGAGGCTTGAGTCACAAAGCATCCGGCAATGACTATTGCAGGCTTGGTTCAGCTCTTCACAATCCATGTGTGCGCACATATCCAGTGTTTCCTTACACACCAAGCGCCACTGCTGTTCCTTTATGGCTGTGGCTGCACGTAACAGGGAGCACAGGCGCGCGGCTCTTGTTCATTTTCGGCTGTTGTTGGAGATCAGCTGGACTGTGACTAAGTACTAATTAAGTCCTTATTACGCTCTTTTCAGATACTCATGCACTCAGATCACCACTTGAACACAGTAGCCTTATAGGCTGCACATAGACTGTAATGAGCCGTCAACAGTGCTCCGGATTACCTGTCGGTAAGTACAAAATCACAATTTCTGTATTCAGGCTCCAGTGTGGACTAGACTAAATTGCTGTTTTCACAAAAGCCACACGGACCAAAACTACGCTGAAGACAAAAGTGTCGAACTACACTTTCCGATCACACTCAATCTGATCAATACTACAGATTGTGTACTTGTGCAGGTGATCGTTGCGCCACTAAGAAAACAACCGTTTCATTTTGTTCTTTTTTGCAGTTTGCGCGGAGCTTCTTGAAATTAGGTTTAAACTTTGAACGCTGTCTGGTTTCAGGGACTCAGTCATGAAATACGTAGCTAAGCGTCTGATCTACAACGACCATGGAGATTCTCGCAAGGTGAGTAGATAGCTTTGTCGATGATTAGGATAATCGAGTCTTTCAGATGCTTGAGATGGACAAGATCGAGGTCGACGACTCAACATTAGGACCCAGCGAAGTACTGGTCAAATGGCTAGCTTCACCCATCAACCCTCTGGACATCAACAAGATCGAAGGCAAATATCCATTTGTCCCAGGAAAGCCCGCGGTTGGTGGATCTGAAGGAGTTGGGATTGTCGTTCAGACCGGAAGTAGTGTCAAATCTATGAAGAAGGGAGACCAAGTAGTCTCATTTGGCCTGAACACGCCAATCTGGAGTCAGTATGCAGTCGTAGGAGAGGAAGGTCTTTATAAGGTCCGGAGTGACCTGGATTTGGTATGTCGGCAATTCTTGGATAGTTCTATTGTTGGGCTTAGGCTTCTGCTTCCACAATGATGGTCAACCCACCGACGGCCTATATCATGCTCAAGCATTACGTGGATCTCGTTCCTGGGGACTATATTATCCAGAACTCGGCTAATTCTGCTGTTGGACGATGTGTCATTGAAATGGCTTCTGGTGAGTCTCTTGTCTTCAGAAAACTGGGTGCTAGACTGAGGCTTGGCCACCGTTTCTGAGGCGGGCCACTGTCACGGCCACCGTGTAGTGTTGTCCGCTAGGTGGCAGGTTCCTGAACCCTTCTCGATAATGAAGCAAGACTTGGGTCGCCTGCACCGACATGATTGGCTCCTCAAATTCATTGATGTCCATTTCAGCCATGCACCTAAAATCGATCAACATCGTCCGTGACCGTCCCAACATCGCAGAGCTGAAGTCCGAGCTGAAATCCCTTGGAGCTGACCACGTCTTCACCGAAGAAGAGTTCGCCAAGAACAACACAAAGTTCATCAAGACCCTCCCGAATCCTCCAAGGTTGGCGCTGAACGGGGTCGGAGGCAGAAGCAACATGATCATCTGTGCAGCTCTTGGATACGGTGGAACTGTTGTCACTTATGGTAAGGTGCAGTCGTAATCAATCCATAATTTTCCTTTCAGGAGCCATGAGCAAGAAGCCAATGGAAATCTTGTCGTCGTCTTTCATCTTCAAGGACCTGAAAGCGTTCGGTGTTGCCGTCGGTCCATGGATGAAGATGCACCCGGAAGAGTCGGACAAGATTTTGAAGGTTGTTCAGGTAGGCCAGAGGCTATAGAAGACTTGGAATTCAGGATGTGGTGTTGCAGAGCATGCTGATCAAGGGTGAAATTTCGCCTCCTCCGATGGAAGAAGTCAGCATTGATGACTTCGCAAGTGCGATCGACAAGCAGATGAAGGGAGGACACCAGAAGCAATTGCTGATTATTCATGACGACGTGCGTACGGACGCGGCCTATAAGAGCAAACTGTAGACAGCTCTGTAATTTGAAAACACGTGTAAATTGTGAAAAAGGCAGGATACAATAATAAAGCATGCAAGGCCTGCTTCAGGGAACGCGTATCTCAAGTATCCTAGGCATCCTACAAGTGAACTCGATCAGAATTTCTGGGCTTCCAGGGCCCAATTCTGGCTGGAACGTCATACCCCGTGGTTCTGACGAACAGACGATTGTTGGCTGTCATGTCCGTAGACTTCAGTGTGACCTCATGAGAGAATGTCAGGATTCCTGAGCTTCCAGGACCCAACGAATGATAGATAGGTGGATGTCGTTTCCGCATCCCCCAACGTAGCCTAATAAGGGAATCAGGATTCTTGGGCTTACAGGACCCAATTCAGGCTGAAACGTCGCTATGATGGACGAGCCAACCCAGGGGATCCAGGACCCTTGCAGCGACAAATCAGTGGTTTGGTTGTGGTCTCAAATGAGAAAGCGGCAATTCAAGACGTTCTTGAAGATATCCCCGTGGCTAGGGGAGAATCGGAACGTTTCAGGCAGTTACCGGCTATGCACAAGTTCCGTGTAGAGGCGGAAGCTAGCTGGAGACCGAGGAAGACAAATGGGACACGTTGAAGCTTTAGACTTGAGGACCGCCAGATGCGTGGGATCAGAGAAGCCATAGCGTCGCCACAGTGGCCAGGGTTTCCAAGGCCCAAATACTGATTAGGCGCAAATCGAGGCGCATGTATTCTGACATCTTCAGGCGTTGCCTAGCCACGAATACTTTTGCCTCACCACGCCTGTCTGATAATGTGAAGCTCATCGACCATGCGTCCGTCTCAAGTATAACCTCCGGTCGCTAAGCTTCTGTTACAAAGTCCCATAATGTTGTTTGTTTACTCGTAACATTATGTGATCTCTGGTCACTATTCGCGTACCGATTCTTAACCAAACAGCGGTTCATGTAGCTCCTACATCTCTCTCGGTGTGTAATGTTTGCTTAACTACTGCTATGTTCAAGCTGTCCGCAGATTGCGTCGTCTGCGCGTTGAGCACTTTCCGCCACCCGCATTTTCGGGTTATACGCGAGAGTGGATTGTTGCGAAGTGCTCTTTTGAATCAGCGGTTTTTGATGACTTGAAACCGGCAAAAGTGATGCTAAAAAATTGATTTGATAAAATTCGGGCGTTTGGCTTTTAAGCTTACAACATTTAATTTTGATAGTTTTAAGCGCCGGTAATTGGATAAAGTAATGCTAAAAATTGATTTGGTAAAACTCGGACGTTCAGCTTTTAAACTTACAACATTTAATTTTAGTGAGTTTAAGCGCCGGCAATTGGTAAAAATAACGCTGAAGACTGGTGAAACTCGGACGTTCATCTTTTAAACTTAAAACATCTAATTTTGGTAATTTTAAGCATCAGTCTGGTAAAACTCAGATGTTCAGCTTTCAAACTTGAAACGTTTAATTTTTAAAATTTTAAGCGCCGGTATTTGGTGAAATAATGCTAAAAACTGGTAAAACTCGAACGTTCAGGTTTGGAGTGTTTAGAGACTTAAAATGCTTGTTTTTGGGGATTTTAAGGGTCGGCAGTAAATTCCTTGAGACCGCGACCACCTACCGGTCTTTTGTAGAAATCTGGCTGACGTCTTAAATTCACACAAGTCCGCGAAAACATTTTATGACCATAATAAAAACAGCGCCAGATGTGGTGATAAATGACCATGTCGGTTGTGTGTGACGGGCTGGCCACTGCTGGCATTTCAGCAATGATCAGTCATGGTCAGTCAGTTTTACCGCGGCTGCCTGTCCCTGTCCGTGTGTGTGTGCATACACGGAGACCGGTGAACCCGGTGACGGAAGGATAAAAGGGAGCGTGTGAACGCGAAATGAGCGTGTCGGATTGGTGTGAAGAGTGAGAGAGTGAGTGGCGCGGGTTCTTTATGGCGATGGCCTAAATTCGCGGCGCTACTTTTTTATTTTCAAGCGAGCTCTTCGTTTTTGTCCGCCTGACGATTACGACCGGGTTGATGTGCGAAACGTTGCAAGTTTTTGGAGCAGCGGCTCGTGTCGGTGGGGCTCATTTGGGGCGGTCGTGGTTTCCGTGGGCGCTCTGCGTGCAGATGGACAGGTGATTAAGTCTTGAGCGGGTTTAAGAATTAAGTTTTACTCCTGGAAAAAAATCTTTCCTGTCGGGACCAAACTCAAATTTTAAAAAATAAAGTTACAAATACTAACTTTATAATTCTACACGTTTTCAAGTTTTTTCTTAATTAGAGCTGAATTACAGCCAAAATGAGAAAGTCGTGATTGGAACAAATTTCTCAATGTTGTACCCGTGACCGGAACCCCAGGGTTCCAGCGCCTGCAATTTAAGAATGATCGATAGGTAGTTTTTTTCAAGGTCAACAGATGAGAAGTCTTTGTCACCCATGCACTCAGGAAGTACTTTTTGAGCGCTCCTTGTCTAGTACTGGTAGGGGCAGCGGTGCAACTTGTGGCAGGGTCTTTTGTGCATTCATGTCTGGTTTTATGTTGGTTCTTGAGGGCTGGATGGTTGTTCAACTTTGTGTTTCAGAGTCTCAAAAGCTTCAAAACTCGTTTTTTGTGTTTTTATGCAGCCATATGTTTTAGGCCTTTTTGATTTGCGCTTCCTGTTTACTACAAGCAGAAATTCTCAAATGGTTTCAATTGGGAAAAGTGGGAGCTCTTGGAGAGGCCTCTTTATTGAAAATCAATTATGAAATGGCGTTTTGCGTCTCCAGCTGCGTCGCCCAGCAGCAGTTAGCGCAGAGGCGAAACGATTGAATGCTATTAATTTCTGTTTTTACCTAAATGCTGTTGACGTTTCCTGTGTTGTTTGGACCTTAATGGGTTTGATCAATGGCATGTAACCAGTCTGCCGTGTCAGCTTTGCAGGAGCTTATCTGGAATCGGGTTGTCTAATGACTCGACTTTGATTAGCGTGCTCCAAGGTTGGTATCGTTGGTATCGTTCCAAGCTGTCTGAGTTTAAGTCAAGCCTCTAATATGCCTTAAAACGTCCTTGAACGAGCTGAAACGCGCAAAAGCAACGTTTGGAATCTATTTGGGCCTTTATGGGTTTGATCGAATGAGCTTGCTAATCAGTCTGCCGTTTCAGCTTTGGTGGAGCCATCTAGAATCGGGCTGTCTACCGCCTTTGCTTCAATTAGCGACCCGACCAAGCTAATCTTTGGATTGTTTGAAGCTGTCTGGTCTTCAATCAACTTCCTAAAATGCCTGAAAACGTCCTTAAAAGAGCTGAAACGCTTAAAAACGATATCTAGAAGCTCAGATTCGCCTTATTCTGCGAGCTGTGGAATCTCACAGTGCGGAGAAGCCTTTGATCAAGCTGAAATTCTCAGGCACGAGTCTTCGGGTGTCAAAGTCGCCCCAAAACTGCATTTCTGTCCCAAGGAACTTTGGCCTTCTTCGATCGGGTAACCCGGAACATTTGGTTGAACACATTCCTGCCATACTCCCCTTGTTTACTGATTGCTTCACCTTGATCACCACAACTCCAAGGTTGCGCTCAAAGAACTTATGCCCGCTAAGAGGTCGGACAGGTGCGACCATTCCCAAAACTCAACATGGACGAAATTCCCGTTTTTGGCGACATTCAATTATACGACTCCCGAACTTCCGTCTCGTGTACCTCCAACACCTCCTCCTCACCAACACCGCCACGTCGGTTCACATGTTAATGGCCGTAAATCGATTTAATCGCTCAGCAGCCCTAGCGCATCTCAAAGCTTAGAAATGAGCGAAAACGAGTTTGTTATGATCGTGTGTATCTGCAGTTCGACAACCAATCTGCTACTGCTGCAAGTTTGGGAGGCTGTGGCGACGTGCGTCCGGCGCGTCGCCAGCAGCGACTGCCAAACGAACGAGTGGACGACAACGAGCACGACGACGACGTGCTCGCGACAGATATCATCTGTTTTCTTGTTTCAACGAAGCTTGATATTTCCTGGTGTGGCGTCGTTAGTGGTCAGTTTGTTTTTGTGCGCGAGCTCCTTCGGTAGTTGGTGCGCGGCGATTATTGGGAGATAAGGGGTTTTGCAGAGGTCTGTTTGTGCTGGGATGGGCTGTTTCATGTAATTAAGGGTGACTCAGTGCAGGCTTGGGAAACCTTGTTTCACCTTTTATGTTCTTTAAGAGATTTTTGCTTAATTAAGTTGGGCTTCTAATGTTTAAACCGCAAGTAAGTATAGTGCAGCCTGCACGGCTATCGTGGAATCGACTGTTTTATGTAATTAAGGGTGACTCAGTGCAGGCTTGGGAGGCCTTGCTTATACTATCTTGTTTTGTTGTGTGAGTTTCGCTTATTTCTGTTGGGCATTTTATGTCTAAATCTCAAGTAAGTATGATGCAGCCTGCACGGCTATCGTGGAATCGGCTGCTTCATGTAATTAAGGGTGACTCAGTGCAGGCTTGGGAGGCCTTGTTTCTTCTTTTATGTTCTTTTAAGAGATTTTTGCTTGATTTTGTTGGGCTTTTGATATCTAAGCCGCGAGTTGGGTAATGCAGCCTGCATGACTATTGTGGAATTGGCTGTTTTCTGTAATTAAGGATGACTCAGTGCAGGCTTGGGAAGCCTTGCTTATACTATCTTGTTTTGTTGTGTAAGTTTCGCTTATTTCTGTTGGGCATTTTATGTCTAAATCTCAAGTAAGTATGATGCAGCCTGCACGGCTATCGTGGAATCGGCTGTTTCATGCAATTAAGAGTGCCTCAATGCAGGCTTGGGAGGCCTTGTTTCTTCTTATATGTTCTTTTAAGAGATTTTTGCTTGATTTTGTTGGGCTTTTAATGTCTAAAACGCGAGTAAGAATGATACAGCCTGCACGGCTATTGTGGAATTGGCTGTTTAATGTATTTAAGGGTGACTCAATGCAGGCATGGGAGACCTCGCTTATACTATCTTGTTTCGTTGTGTAAGTTTCGCTTATTTCTGTTGGGCTTTTAATGTCTAAACCGCGAGTAATTATGGTGCAGCCTGCACGGCCATCGTCTCTGGACTCGTCTCTGACTCTAATTCATGTAGAAATCAATGTTTGCAGGATAGTAAAGATGACAAAAGTGCACTTTTTTGCGTTGCGATTCCAGTCTTTTGTGCCTGAAGAGCCTTTGTGCGCACCCTGATGCCAAATCCAAGTTTGCCTGACCTTTTGCTACAGCTGATGTTTGGCGCCTAAGGGCAAGTTGCAGCGCCTGCAAAAGACATTGACTCCCAATCGAACCACCTGTCACTGATCACAACCCCTTCGCTATATGTCTATCGATTATTATCGTTTGGCCAATAAGATGTTCCATCGGTGCCATCAATTCAATGGCGAATTCCATCGCCGCAATCTTTGGGTGAAAGGCCCAAACACGCAATAGAGAGTGACTGTCGTCCGCCACCTGGTCGCCACCCTGTCTCATCACCTTTGCTACTGCTGTCGCCGTCGCTGTCGCCGCCGCAGCCTGCACCGCCATCTTCGTCGACATTGACGATGTCGGTGGAATTATTGTATTGTGAACGCTTCACTCGCTCGCGGGTCATTTGCGTTCTTGCTCTAAACTTGAAATTTGGGCATCTTTGACAGCTTATTCTCGTGTTGATCTCTTGAGTCCTTGCCACGTGAAGTGTTGAAAATTGATCAAATCTGGCTTTTTTATCCCTATGTACTTCAGCCTATGAATGGCGGCGACTAGCCGACCTTGAATCTGTACAATCAGTGCGTGTGTTCCTCGCGGAGCCGTGAGCTTTTTACGTCGCAAATCAAATTCTCTGTGCTTTGCTGAGTGGTAAACAGGGCCGATCCATGCATTCGGTGCTCTGGCTCTAATCAATATTTGCCATTTCGCGTCTCTTCGTGATGGTTCCGCGGTGGTGTTTTGTTCCTCTATGAGCCGGTTTTGGTTTTTAACATTGATGAAAAGTCTAAAAATTTTGACGAAACCTTTTTAGCTGCTTTTCCTAAAAACGACTTAGATCAAGGTTCAAAATGGGATGCTAAGAATCGAGAATAGCTCCGATTTGAAGATATGAAATCTGAAAGCCTCAAATCCGACTGACTCTTTTCGTTGCTGTTTTCGGTCTTTAGAAGTCTGATTCTGTATTAAGCACCGATGCTGCCCCAGATATGCGTGTAACTGTCATTTTGTAACAGACACAGGTCTATAAGTATTTGCAAAACCTCCGAAAACTACTTAAAACGACCCTAAATGAGCTGAAACGCTCAAAAGCGACGTCTAGAAGCTCCGATTCGAGAAGCTTCTTTAGGGAATTTGCCTGATTTTACGAGATATGCAATCTGAAATTGCGGAGAAGCCTCAGATCTGACTGATACTTAACGGTTTTTCGGTTTTTACAATTCGGTCTTAAAAGCTCCTGAACCTGTTCTCGGATATGCCTAAAACTGTTATTTTTGTACCAGTTACAAAATGTGTTTGATCTCGGAATTACGTACACCTCCGAAAACTGCTTAAAACGACCTTAAAATAAGCTGAGACGCTCAAAAACGGCATTGAGAAGCTTCAATTTGCCTTATTTTGCAAGATGTGAAATCTGAAATTGCGGAGAAGCCTCAGATCAAACTGAAACTTTCAGTAACGGCTTTGAGGTGTTTAGAAGTCGGTCTTAAGAGCACCGAACCTCTTCTCAGATATGCTTGAAACTGTCATTTTGTAACAAACGCAGTACCTGTTTGGTCTATGAGTATTTGCAAAACCTCCGAAAACTGCTTTAAACGAGCCTAAATGAGCCGAAACGCTCAAAAACGACATCTAGAAGCTTCTTTCATTCTAGAAGCTTATATCGCGAGATATGAAATCTAACATAGCGGAGAAGCCTCAGATCGAGCTGAAAAATTCAGAAATGGTGCTCTAAGGCTTTGAAACGTCTTTTTCGAATGGTCTTTAGCCTATTAAAATTGCTCACTGACCTGTCTGACACGGTATCTCTGTCATAAACTGGGTCAACCATGTCCATATCCAGATTTCCCCAAAACCCTTTAGCCATCCGTACTTGCTTCAGAAGCTTTCAACTGTTCTGAGGACGATTTGGTGACTTATATCGCTAGCTCAAACTTTCGAAATACCAACTACACCATTAAACCGTGCATAACCTTCCCAGGTGAACGTCCTCCTCTTCGTATCAACCGCCATTCGAATTGATATTTAATGCGTAATTTACCTTTATTCGCCGCCGCGTCTCGCGTCGTGCGACAACAACAGAGAGAGAGAGATAGCGCGATGTCTTCATCATTCTGGCTTGTTTACCCTTTAATTCGCTGTTTTCAGCTAGCCAATATGCGAAGTGTCGTCGTAACCGGTCTCCTATTGCTGCTGGCAGTGTTAGCCGAACTGGTGATGAGTCACTTCTGCGGCAACAACAAGATCCCGTACGGATTGGAGATTTATCGCAATGGACAACCGTCGTTGTTGTGCTCGAGGCCGAATTGTTTTGACAAGTTTTATGCGGTAAGCTGAAGTCGGGGAGTTTGTTTTGAAGCCATGAGGTTCCTCCTTATTCAGGATTGCGATGAACGAGCAATGCGCAAGTCTTGTGACAGCAACTCAACCTGGGTCGGTGGCTTCGACAAGGAGATGGGTCAACATCAGCCGTAAGCCGACTTTTCCCAGATGCCAAGTCAAGCCAGACTTTCAGGTTATACGTCCAATGCTGTGAGTTTGAGCATTTCGCCCAACACTCCGAGAGCATCTACCAAGAAGTGACAATCAAGCCTGGCGAGTACTTCGAAGGAGAGGAAATTACGGACAAGTTTGGCGAAGATGTCATCGCGTTTGATGTTATTTCCAACATTCGGATGGTGAAGGATCCGAATAGCACGTGAGCAAAGCTAGTTTCTGACTACAGTGTTAATCTTTGGATGTCTCCAGGGTTGCGTTCAAAATCGACGTGCGACGATTCCATTGCGACAAGTTGCCTCAGAGGTCGATTAAGACGTACTCGACATGGCCGTGAAGTGTGGGGATGAAGATGGATGAAACGAGTCATTTGTGATAGTTGTGCTTACGGGTTTTTGTATATTGATGCAATGAGAAATGACATTAAAAGTTTTAAGTGGTTCAGATTGCTTTGAAAGCCAAGAATAGACGGATTGAAGTTAAAGGGTGAGGTTGTCACTCATGACCTACAAGCCGTCCAAGCAGTCCATGTGGCGTATGATCTGACCATAGAGCATCTTATGGAAGATGTCCCGTGCAGGCTCAAAAAGTAGAAATCATCTCTGAATGTCGCCGTGGCACGACGGCACTGGTTGGGGAGCCGGAACAGGCTCTTAAGTCTCAGGAAACAGGAGTCGGTACGGGAGCAGGGACAGGCTGAGTCGGACGGTAAGGCTGAGGAGGTGGACGAGGCACGTAAGGGATGGGAGTGGGAGCAAGCGGGTGAGGAGCTGTCACATCTTTCTCCCTGAAATCCCTGAAATAGACAACTGGGGAAGGAGATGGGCGCTGGAGGCTGGTAGGACTGAGGAGCCGGGACAGGGTCAGGAGCCGGCTCGTAGGTCTCAGGAGCTGGAGAAGGCACTGGGACAGGAGCGGGAGCAGGAATAGGCTGAGGAGCTGGGATGGGTTGAGGGGCAGGACGGGGTTGGTAGGGTTGAGGAGCAGGGGTGACCACTGGTTGAGGAGCTGGAGCAGGCTCATAAGTCTCAGGAACGGGAGCCGGGACGGGAGCAGGCAACCTGTCTACTATCCGCCTTGGTTATATCCTCCGCTCTGTTGTCCCAGGTTGTAGTTTCCGGTCTGCTGCTGTCCATAACTGGTTTGGCCGTATCCTACGCGAGCTTGGGCGTATCCACCAGTCTGCTGTCCTTGAGAATAGCTTCCTTGTTGCTGGTATCCGCCTCGGGCATATCCTCCCTGGTTGTATTCTCCGACTTGCTGTCCTCCAACCTGCTGGCCGGCATATCCTCCCTGGTTAGCCGTGGCGTATCCTACAGACTGTTGTCCATATCCTTGAGTGTAGTCGGCCTGAGACACCTGGACATGTCCGGTCTGCTGGTATTGCTGTTGCTGGTAGCCTCCAGCTTGGCCTTGGTAGCCACCCTGATACGATTCCTAGGAATCTCAGGTTAGAGGGCCAGAATGACCTCGACTTACTCCGCCTCGAACATATCCTCCACCAGGAGCAGTTTGGTATTAAGCCAGAACGCTCGAGACTCAAGTGAGGATGACCGCGAGCAGCATTCTGGGCTCGGAATCTGTTCTTCTGAATCCGCAGGGAGCACTACACCTCAGAACTTCACAAGCTACATGCTTGACCCAGCACGGCGCCTTAGCACGGCCTCTAACACCATCCAAGGGATTTTGTCAAGTCAATTTAGTCGACAAAGGCCAAACCTTAGAACCAAGTATGTGGCCTCAACACCGTTTTTGCCCAATTTGTATTCATCTACATCATAAATGTTCAAATCCCAAGTAGCGAACAATAAATCACCCCCAATGAAGACCATTTTTTGGAATTCAGAAAAATAGTGTAATACGAAACCCCGGAATTTCCAATCCCGTGGAACGCAAAACACGATTCAAGAAACTACGCTCGTTCGCGTAATGAAATCACTTATTACAATAGCCAAAGAAAAGCGGTTTGACACTCGTTTTGCACCATCGGTCGTCCATGTCGTTGTGACATGTCGTAAATACTCTCGCACGTTCTTCGTTCTTCATAGCCTCCTCTTCGTTGTGGGTTCGGCATTCCGATTACTACTCCTCCACAACGCAGCAACGCACAAATAGGAGAAAAGATGATAGTTCGTCGTCGGCCGGTTCAAGCGGACTTTTTCAGGTTCATTCGATCACGTTCGCAAGGTCACCTGTCTCCTTGTTTGCGGCGTTTCGTCAATTTAATCCATAAACGAACCGGCGGTGATAAACAAGTTTGCATAGGACCTAAAAACTGCACATTTTAGCTTCCCGTCTCGAGACGCGTCCTCGCGTAAATGCGACCGCGCGCGCGCACTTTAGAGCGAACATTATGAAACGGGCATAAGAAGTTAGACCAGAAGAGCGTCGGGAAGGAGAACAGCGACAAAGTCGAAGATTCTCCCAGGAGAGTAGTTCAACGAAGGCAAATTTTATGAAAAGCCGATATTCTCTTCTTCGCACACACGCCACTTCGAACTTTGTTGAGACACTTTCTGATGGAGAGTCTGATGGAGAGACTTCAGATGTCTTTATCTTATCTTCAAATTTTTCTTTTTTAGTTTTTTTGGGTTTTGGAAATATCTTTAATCAATCTGAAAATCTCATTTCGGGAGTCGGTCGCCAAATGACTTGGCGTTGACTACACTCGGTCGATTGGTCATGGAAGGGTTTCTGTGCTATTGAAGTGGCTAGCGTGGCTTAGCCTTGGCTGTTTCAGTGGCTCTATAGTCTGGTGGCGGTCTCAAACCGATTTGAAGTCCACATGCCTGAGACGAAAGCCGTATTTTGACTCCCAGGGGAACATATCCAACCCGAGATTGAGCTGGAATTAGGTGAATAGGTGGAGATCTGAACGCGGAATCCGAATATCTGCTATTTCGGGCATTGAAAAGCTTCGAAAAGAGCTTCTAGCTTCGAAAAGACGACCGGCAAGCCCCTCTTATGTTGGCGCTTGCCTCTGCCTAACGATCTCGCCCAAGTTCTTCATTGGTCTTGCTCAAACGCCATACTCACGGGTCGGGAAATGGGGCACACGGGTGGGTCTCCTCAAGCTAGACACGCACTTTTAGGTTCGATAAAGGCCGCAAGAGCAGACAAAATGCAGATATTTGAAATCAGTGTCAAAAACTTCACCTGATCCTGCTTGGAACAGAACTTGCAAGGGAACATAGCCAGCTGCTCCCTCTTTCCGCAGATAGAGCCGGAATCAGGTAATTAGGTGCAGATCTTGACGCTGATTCCCAATGGCTGCATTCTGTCTGCTATTGCTGTCTTAAAGTTCATGTTTAGCTCTAAAAATCGGACAAGATCATTCGGAAGAGGCAAACGCTAACATGAAAGACGCTCACCGGTCGGTGTTTTTGAGCTAGACATGCACTTTTAGGTCCCATAAAGACTGCAAAAGCAGACAAAATACAGATTTTCGAAATTAGCGTTCAAAACTCCAACCATTCTCAGATCTCAGCTCTATCTGCCGAAGCACTTGGATATGTTTTCTTGCTAGTGAACATATGGCTTTAGTCTTAAGACATGTGAAGGTCAAAGCTGCTTGAGACCGCATGTCAGGCTATAGAACCAAGTGGACAGCCAAGTCATGAAATGCCAAACCGCTTTAGCTACCTCAATAACACCAAAAGCACGTAATTTCAGCTCAGTCTGCGGGACAAATTGGATATGGTCCTTTGTAAGCCTCGTTCCAAACGGAGTTGTGATGTGCAGCCAAAAGCCTTAATTCTAACTGCACCAAAAGTACCAAACCTTAGTTGTTTGTGTTTTTAGGGAAAGCGCAACTTCCGTGTTGAAGTGTTCCAAACGTGCGAAGCCCACTCAAGTGAAACTTGAAACTTGTTTGAACCTTTTTCCAGACTCTTTTTGTAACCTAATCAAGCGCGTCTTTTGTGTTCACTGCAGTGTTCCTTTATTGCGAAAGTTGCGAAACTTCCGTCATTAACTAAGTTTGCAGACGCTCGATTGAACTTGAAGTGCAGGCTGAAGTGCCTCTCTAGCCATTGGCACGAATTCAACAAAAAAAGCATTAACAAGCAGTCTGTTTTGGGAATTTGGATCTTTGGGATCCCATTGGTGTGGTTTGGGAGCTCAGAGATCAGTGAGCGTTACGGGAAACCATCTCAGATCGGTTCGAGCTGTCCAGTCAAGGCCAAACACCTGTTCTAAGTGAAGTCAAGACATGGGATTTGGTGGGTCTTAAAGGTTAGGTCTCGGAAGTCTGTGTGGGTTCTCCCAATTATGACGTCGGGCTTAGGAGCTCAGAGTTCAGTCACTGTAAAGTGAAATGACCTCAGATCGGTTTGAGGGGTCTTGTCAAAGCCAAACACCTGTTCTAGGAGAAGCCAAGACATGGGTATTTTGGGCCATTTGGAAATGTGACAAATTCAGCATGGTGTGTAACAATTAACAGCTTTTTGAATTTCCAGTTTGGTGTGCTCGTTGACCTCTCCCCTCCCCCCTCCCCGGCTAGAGTGTAAAATCGGTCTCAGACCAATTCGCAGAAAGACGTAAACAGTAAACAATGCTTGCGTGGAAGTTCGACAAACGGTTCTGCCTGAAGAATGGAGGATTATCGCGTAATCACATCTTAGGATAAACTTCAAATCTTGGGTCATTGAATGCCCCAGATCTTTGAACTGTAATTCCCTTAAATTGGCTCTTAAAACGGTTTTCCAGCCTTCGTTTTCTATTAATGGACTTAAAGGCACTTTTGGACCCAGTATCCCAAACCACAAGCACCTTGATCCTGGTCTCTGACGTAACTTTGAAGCTAAACGTTCTCCCAGACCACATTAATAATGTTTGATGCTTCATCTCTTCAGGGTGCCGACTATTCCAAGTCGCCACCACAGTGCGCAAAACTGGAAATATAGTACGCAAGGCATATAACGCTTATGCGGTCAGCAGGTGACCGGCTAGAAATCTCCCTGAAAAGTTGTTTTTCCCGTGTGTGTAATCGCGTTTGGAAAACGTATAAAACGAGGGAGGCGCGCGGTGGGAAAGAGTTAGTTTGCTCCGAAACTCGGGCTCCTGTGCGCCTCTGTGGCTTCTATATGTTCTTATTTTGCTTACTTTACTCGTATTGGTTTAGGCGGCAACTGTGTTTGGGCTTCTTGGGAACTTATGGGTCTCAGGATCTCATCTAGATGTTACTTTTTGGGTTTTCAAGGTTTTGAGGTTTGAAGTCTTTTGCCTCAAAGACCCCAAGTCATCCTCACCCCACTCAGAACCTTGATCAAAGCAGACAACCCCAGCGACGGACAAAGCTCAATACAAATTACGTCTTAATGTGTGTTTGCCCAGTTTCGCCCAGAATTCACGTTATGAGACGAAGACAACAACACACAGCCAGCCGTCGAGGCACTTATGCAAAATTAGGGCTGGTTTTGTTGGAAACTCCTCGGGAGGCGACGGTTTTGCTCCTCAAAGGTCATGTGTCACCAGGGTAGCAATGACAGCAACCCCCAACTCGCTTTGTGACGTTTTCTTGCCCTTCCTGGGTGCTTCATCACGCTTGCGCGAACGAGCGCATGGCTGTCTGTACGATTCCGGCGCAAAAAGATGAGTTGCCCTGTTTGGGTTCGGTCTCGGAGGGAGTGGGCGGCCGCGCAACCCTCGGCGGAGTACCGCCTACAACTTTACAAATGCGTGGCGCCGTTTTTTGCGTTTCTCCCCACCGCGCACAACTTAGGGCGGTTTCCGTCCTCCTCCCCATCCGCGGAACTATTTAAGCTGGGTAGCGGGAAGTTTGAGGTGTAGTGTTTGCTGCTGTTTCAGAAGAACAGATTCCGAGCACAGAATGCGTGCCGCGGTCATCCTCACTTTAGTCTCGAGCGTTCTGGCTCAGTACCAAACTGCTCCTGGTGGAGGATATGTTCGAGGCGGAGTAAGTCAAGATCATCCTGGCCCTCTAACCTGAGATTCCTAGGGATCGTATCAACCTGTTCAGCCGTACCCTGCTCAGCAACAAGGCTATGCTGTCGCTCCTCAATCTGGAGGATACGCTTCAGCTCAGACCGGCAACTTCGGAAACCAAGTTGACAAAATGCGGGTTTTCAAGTCTTAAGACGACGTTTTAGGGTGGCTACCAAGGCCAAGCTGGAGGCTACCAGCAACAGCAATACCAGCAGTCCGGACCTGTCCAGGTGCCTCAGACCAACTTCAACCAAGGATATGGACAACAGTCTGGAGGATACGCCACGGCTAACCAGGGAGGATATGCCGGTCAGCAGGTTGGAGGACAGCAAGTTGGTGGACAGCAGTCCGGAGGATACAACCAGGGAGGATACGCCCGAGGCGGATACCAGCAACAAGGAAGCTATTCCCAAGGACAGCAGGCTGGTGGTGGATACGCCCAAGCTCGCGTAGGATACGGCCAAACCAGCTATGGACAGCAGCAGACCGGAAACTATAACCAGGGACAACAGACCGGAGGATACAGCCAAGGAGGGCAGCAGACTGGTTACGGACACGGAAACTTCAACCAGGGTGGCAACGCTGGATACAACCAGGTCTTTGGATTCAACCTGGAAACTAGGCTTAATGACAATTTCAGGGATCTGGATATGTGACCGCTCCTCACCCGATTGCTCCCACTCCCATTTACGTGCCTCGTCCAGCTCCTCAGCCAGTGCCTGTTCCTCCTCAGCCGGTTCCTAACCCAGCTCCTCAGCCTTACCGTCCGGCTCAACCTGTGCCTGCTCCCGTCCCGGCTCCCGTTCCTGAGACTTATGAGCCTGCTCCAGCTC
>KN167666.1:29242-41114 GCA_000757745.1 Steinernema scapterisci
TACTTCCAAGCTTCCCTACCTGTACTCGTTGAGATCACACATGAGGAGAAGGGCACCAGCCGTGTTGTAGGTGAAACGCTGGATTTGGGCCAAGATCAGGGCGAGGAGCCTCTTGCCGAGTTCTTCCAGAACGGATTCCAGTTTTCCTCCATTGACGGATTCTTGAATTGCTTCTACTAGCTTGGAAATGACTCTTACAAGCGTCGTGTAGGCATGAAACAAGAGATTCAGGCTCCTGAAAGCCCTGAGTTCAAACCTGAGTGCACGAAAGATGGTTAGCCTGAGATTCCGGCTTGAAATCCGACTTCTTCTGGCCACTTTCCAGGACATGTCGAACGTGGGAGATTAGCAGGGTCAGTTGGCGCTCGATTCCAGTGCCCAAGAGATTCCCCATCCGGATTCTCCGCTCTTGAGGAAGATGTGATCAAGGCTCTGGACGAGCTAGTCAGCCAGAACCTTCGTTTCGAGTCTTTAGAGAACTTCCGCTCTAACTCGAGCCGCGCAGGATCCATCTCCAGCCCACCTCCGGTCTACCAAGCGGAACTTGCCCCGTATCCTCAACGATGTGTCAGCTGAAACTCTGTCTGTGAAGTCTTTCCTGAAAGCTTCAGCTCGATCTAAAGCTCCTCCGCAATGTCAGATTCCATATCTCGTGAAATGAGCCGAATTGGAGCTTTGAGATGTCGTTTTTGAGCGTTTCAGCTCAGTTGAAACCGCTTTTTGCTAGTTTTAAGGCCACAAATTGAAGATCTTTCTTATTTTATTCCTCCATATTCTACACCCAATGTGAATGGCAACTTATAGACCACGTCTCAAAAACCAGGGAATCCGGGACAGTGAATCAGGACGGCGCAATGCGTTATGATACATTTTTGAGCGGTAAAAGCCGAATTAGCAAGATCAAATCTGAGGAATCTGTGGTTCGAATCAAAGCAAAGATTTAACGATACGTTTACACGATGGTTAGAATGGAGCCGGGTCGGTCATGGGGAGACGGTATCAAGTTAAGGAAGTATAACGTGTGAGAATGAACTGAGAACAAGTTAGACAGTAGTTCCTGAGATTACAGGATAAAGTGAACATTTGGGAAAGTTCAGTTCAACCGGGGGAACCGGGCCAAACAGAACCAAACAAAGGGATGTGGAAACCTGAGCTTAAGGGCATCAAAGGTCGGACTTTGGTAGAGGGGGAAAATAGATCAAAGGGATTCCAAGATAGTTGATCAAGAAGACTTTAAACATGCTTAAAAGGCGCTGGACAAGACCTAAGATCATGCGACAAAGAGATTATACCTGTCGAGAGGACTGAAAGAGGAAGAACGAAGCTTTGGAATCAGCGAGTCGGACAATCATGTAAGCGACGGAAAAGCGGGGAATTGGGATTAGGATGGTCTAAGGAACGAAGCTTAGAATCGCTGGAGTCGGGTCATTGTTTGAGAAACGGTGGGAACCGAGGGGATACGAATCGTTGAGGTCGGGGATCGGGATGGATGAGGTCAAGGACATGTGGTGAGACCAAGGACAGGGGAACCGACATGAGGAAATCGTACCTCCTAGGCCTAAGACGCTAGTGGTCAACCAGTCGCTCTTTCTTCCGCTTCTCAATTTCCTCGTGCTTCTTCATTACTTCTTGATGCCGCCGGATATTGAATGCGCACGTACAGGGGTCTTCTCGGCTTGTCGACGGACGGAGACAGGGCGGGAGCTCATAGATTGGACAGTCGTCCAGGCTCTTGCACAGTTTTACCTCCTCTTCGGAGACCATATTAGCCAACGCTTCATCCATCCTCAAGATCTCCCTCTCGTAGAAGCTGAGATCCTCCACTGGCGGAGCGTTCAGCATTTCTCGGTCACGAGGGCTCAGTTCATAGTCCGAGTAGAACCTGTCCGGAGACAACACCTTTCTGGCCTAAACATTAAAGGTCAAAAGGCTCAAAATTGCCTTGAGTACCTTAGGCGACGATGATCGGATTCTAGTCTGCTTCTTGGGCTTTGACGGCTTGTCCACCTTGAGGCCTTTTTCCACGGTAACGGTGATGTGCTTCCGGTTCTTTCTGGCCAAACGCTTTCCGGATTTCTGAAAAAATTGGTTCTAAGGTTTAAAAGCGCTTAAATCCAAGAAAAACCTTGGGTTTTCGCCCTCGTTCCTTGACGTCGTTGTCCTCGACGTCCGCGTCAGTCGCTTCGTCGATCGGTCGTCCTTGGATCAGAAAGTCCTGAACATCGAATTACAAGCCCATTAATCCATCTGTCAGTGTTCGAGCCTTACAAGGAGACGTTCAGATACTCTCAGATCTGAATATGGTTTGGCTCAAAGTTTGGGTCCGAAATCACAAAAAATGTCGCCAAATCGCAACTGATCATATGGACTTTTAGCTTAGGAAAAGATGTCCCAAAGTGATGGAAACGGTGGGTTACCGCCGTACTATGGTGGGCTCATAAGCCAAGATGCTTATCCCCTCCGCCGTCTTCAACGGCTTCAAATCCTGATCAGGACCTAAAATCGGGTTCAATTTTATGTCCTGAGCTAATTAAGGAGGTCTAATTGGGCACAATGGGAACAAATCCTAGCCATGCTCGTATAGTCTTTGGGCCAAAGCGACGTAGCGGACGAATCGGGAGTTGAAACTGGCCAGAACTCTCAACCCTAGATTGACTTGGGCTGTTTAAGACTACCACGCTGACTGTTCCTCATCCCTAGCAACTCCGATGGCCACTACAAGCCGGCCCTCTTGACCAACAGCAGCCTCTCCAACAGGACCAGACAAACCCTGCCTCTTAAACCCAAGGATTACGGTGTAGAACGAATGATGAGCTCCAATTGGGCACAGGGGTGGATCCAATCCTGGCCTTGCTTGTGGAGTCTGTGGGCCAAGCGAGCTGTCGGAAGGTTGTGGCTTTGTATACATTGCGCAAGAGTGTCAAAGGCTCAAAGGTCTGAGGGTCAAAATATGTACTTACCCAGAAGATCTTAGGCGATCGTTTAATCCATCTTTTAGGCATTGCGTGTCCGTCGACATGAAGACCGTTTCCTACAGGATTGACGCTTTTTCCGGCAACGGGAGGCTCCTTAATAGTCTGAAAAATTCACTGATTTTTGGGGTTTCAAAAGCTTGATTACCTTTTGGACTCTCATCTTAGGAGTCTCATAGACGAATGCAGTGGCGAATGAGCACTCCGAGACCGTGAAGTTGAAATTACCGTCGCAGGAGCTCACTTCCTGAAATTGAGCTTAACTGGAATCTTCAGAATCCGATGAACCTGTGTCTTGGGACGCTTCCATACCGCCGAGGTCTCCTCGTGGGCTTCTTCCTTGACTAGTTCTACTTTGCAATTCCACTAAAAACGTCACTTTTCGAAGGAGACAGAAATTCTAAGCTTGCCTTGTTTTTTCGTTTCTTCTTCGGCTTAGGAGGTGGGTTGACCTTAAGGTTCCTAAAAGCAGGGTTCGGCTCGAGAACCACTTGGTTGAGTGGAATCGGTCGGTTGGAAGTGTAGCCACTCAAGACTGAGTTGTCCAGATCTTCGTCCAGGTGATCCTGATCAGTTCCAGATCTGAGGCAGGTCCCATGGGGTTGTGCTCCGGTCGGCGGTGAGACTGGTGTTACAGGTTGCGGCGAGGCTGGTGGCTGAATTTCGCTATTTTGGTCAACTCGTTTGGAATTCTAAGGTAGTTGAAATGTTGTACTTGCGGGTTATTCTCAGGTGGCCCGAATCAAGCGTGTCAGGACCGCGTCCCCAAACACCGATGTTGAGCTTCCTCACAATTACAGCGCGACAGCAAATGACTACTTTGAGAAACTCAGTGCTCAAGGATCAGCTAAGGCGCCTATTAGCATGTGACTTTGAGAGGGGCAATTAGGGCGTCGCTGACGGGCTAAATTGTAGCCTAAGGGGAATTTTTAGACTATTTTCGGCCTAAAGTGCTAATATGATTCATGTTTGTTTACGTGGTTTTTGAACATCACAAGGAGATAATTGGCTTACATTGATCTCCCGTGCCTGTTGTAGCAAACTCTGAGCCAGAAGACCTTGATTTACAAGATTCTGGAAGACGCTTAAACTGAGGATGACACTGACCTCGTCTTGCTGGGTATTTGGACCCTCTGTGGGACCTTCGAGAGCGTCTTCGAGGGGACTTTGGGTCTGGAACCCTAGGATTACGGTAGGTGATTTTTGGCTGTTTTTACCTGGGTCTCAGGTTGATGTGACGGAAGTTGAGTCGGGCCAGAAGCCGGGTCAGGGGCGTCAACGGAACCTCTTGGGACGCCCACGGTGACTTCCTCATCCCTAGCATCTCCGCTGAGCTCTGCAAGCCGACCTTCCTGGCCCGAATCTGCCTCCACAACACGACCATGTTCAGACGGAAACTGCTTCTAAAACCCAAGGATTATGGTAGGTTCCGTGACAAAAAACAAGTCTCTGTTTACCTCTGGAACCTGAGCCGGAGGAGGCTCAGACGGGACGGGATCCTCGACCCGTCGGACGGTTCTAGACACACGTAGACGTAAGGGACGAATCGGAAGTTGAATCTGGCCAGAACTCTCAAGTGCGATCTGACTCGGGCTTTTCGGGACTACCACGTTGACTTCCTCATTCCTAGCTCCTCCACCGGTCTCTGTCAACCGACCTTCTTGGTCCATTACTGCCTCTCCAAAAGGACCAGACGGATCCGGTCTCTTAAACCCAAGGATTACGGTAGGTTCCATGACAAAAACATGCGTACCTCTGGATTCTGAGCCGGAGGAGGCTGAGACGGGATGGCATCATCGGCCCGTCGTGCTCTACGTACACGTAGCGTACGAATCGGAAGTTGAATTTGTCCAGAACCTGGACCCGCAACTCCATTGGAACCTCTTGGGACGGCCACGCCGATGTCCTCACTTCTAGCTTCTCCACCGGTCTCTGCAAGCCGACCTGCTTGGTCCAACGATTTCTCTTCTCCACCACGACCATTTCCAGAAAGAGGCTGAGACGGGATGGCATCATCGGCTCGTCGAGCTGACGTACGTAGACGTACCGGACGTAACGGAAGTTGAGCCGAACGAGGACTTGTACCCGCAGCTCCATTGGAGTCTCTTGGGGCTGCCACGCTGACTTGCTCATTCCTACCACTTCCACCGGTCTCTACATGTCGACCATCTTGACCCAACAATCTCTCTTCTCCAACACGACTACGTTCAGACGGAATCTGCCTCTGAAACTCAAGGATTACGGTAAGCCACATGACAAAAAAACAAGTCTTTGTTTACCTCTAAATCCTGAGCCGGAGGAGGCTGAGACGGAATGGCATCATCAGCCCGTCGTGCTCTACGTACACGTAGCGCACGTATTGGAAGTTGAGCCGAACGAGGACCTAAACCAGCAGCTCCATTGGAACCTCTTGGGATGCCCACGGTGACTTGCTCATTTCTAGCATCTCCGGTGGCTGCTGCCAGCCGTGCCAGCTGGCCCGAATCTGCCTCTCCAACAGGACCATGTTCAGACAGATTCTGTCTCTGTAACCCAAGGATTACGGTAAGTCACATGACAAAAAAACAAGCGTTTGTTTACCTCTGGAACCTGAGCCGGAGAAAGCTGAGACGGGATGGGATCCTTTGCCCGTCGGTCTGCTCTAGGCGGACGTACACGTCTCTCCACACGCCGATTCCTCTTCTTAGGAGCCATAACGCCCTTAGAACTCAAAAAGGCACTTTCAAGATCCAAAAGTTGGTCAAAAACTCAGCGAAACATAGCCACAAAGAACGCGAAAAGCACACACACGAAGACTTGAAATAATAAGAATTCATTGGGGCGCGCGTATCCATGACTACCTCAGGGCGACGCAGCTGAGGACGACAGCGCGCGCACCGGCCGAAGTTGATTAAGAGAATGAGGACATCGAGTTGCGATGGCGGGCGGCGACACACTGAAAGAGCATCACACGGGCGAGGAGAGAGACGGAGAGTTATAATCTTTAGGTGGAACTGAATTGTAGGAGTAGATACGTGTTCTAAGCGGCCCTGGCGCTCCAGCGCGCGGAGCCGCGCAGAGAGATACTGCGGCCTGAGGCAAAATTAGCTGGGCGGAGATTAATTGGGTTTATGGGAAAATTGGTATTTTGGGACAAGGTACTAAAAGGTGGGAAACTTGGGGTAACTGGTAGCTGGTCTTAGGGGCTTCGGGCCAAGGAAGGAAGGTAAGACACCGGACTCAGACGATGGGTCCATGGCACTCCTGAGGCAATCGATGAAAACGGGATTAAACGGATTTGGCTCGGGACAGGTTTAATGATTCCAGTAGTTTCATATCCAGGCTTGTGGATCCAGCCGTGGCCCTAAACCAGGTGCTCAAGCCTAAGCCGTGAAAGAGGTAGACACGCGATTTTCGGATTTAGCTGCCCCGCGGCTGTATTTGTCCAATGTTGTGATGTTTACTGCTGTTCTTAAAAGTCGATCTTTGGTCACCTAACATGAGAACATGAGGCTCCGACGATCGATCTGAGATTTGTCCTCGGCAAACTTGGCTCCTGGCAGATCCCTGCCGGCTACTGGGAGTAAGAAGCGGATTCTCAAGCTTGGATCGGCCGAGTATCCATCGGCCGAATACGCCGCAACGCCGTTCTAAACAAAACCACATGACAATCGCGCACGAGTTGAACGGCAAAGCCAGAAACAGCTAAAGACGACGGATGGCGCGCCTTGTTTTCGAATAACAGAGCGCAACACGGCGATATTATTGCAGTCGGCTTGGAGGCGCGGCGACAGTTTTTGGATTGGTTGTTGTGTCTGGCCGAAGATGGAACAAACAGTAAACAGATATGTCGGCTGGACACGGCGTGACTCGCCAATATTAAGAGACAAACCTTGATTGTTTCTAATTGGAAAAGCCCAATTTTGGCAAGCCTGGATCGACCTAAATCGGGTGGTGATCCCAATCTGGGCTTGTCCACAGGTAGTCTTAATCTGGAAAATTCTGGACTAATCCTAACCAGGTGATCCCAAATTGGACGACCCTGGAACGGTCAAACAGGGTGGTTTGGCAAATTTGGCAAGCCCGGATTGGTCCAAACCAGGTGCACCCAATCTGGGTTAACCCTCATTCGTTCAAACCGGGTAATCTTCGTCAAGTCAACCTTAGAATATCCAAACCAGAAGATTCCTAAATGGCCAAAACTAGATTCGCCCTATCTGGGGAATCTCGGCTAACCCTGTACCCAAAGGTAATCTCAATCTGGAATAGCCTGAAATGATCCAAACCGGGTGAGACTAAACTGGTCTTGCCCAGGTGATCCCAAATTGAACGACCCTGGAATGGTCCAAACCGGGTGATCCCGGAATGATGAGCCTGGATTGATCCAAGCCGGGTGATCCCAAACTCCGTTAACTCTTGTTTGTCCAAGCCGTGTTATCTTAAGAATGTCCTAACCGGAAGATTCCTACTTAGACAAAACAGATATGGTCCAAACTTGGTAATCTCAATATGGTCAAGACTGAAATGCCTCAAGGCTCCAATCCGGGTACCAAAAACTGAAAGAGCCTGGCCAATCTAGGTAATTCCAGTCTGGGTGAACCTTGAGGCTTTCTTGCCCTGCCAGGATACAATTCGAACCAAGTGACCCCAAACTCGGTTAAGCCTTATTTGTCCAAACCGGGTAATCTTAAGAATGCCCAAACCAGAAGATTCCACCAAACACCATTTATTCCTTAGCCAACAAATCACCTTGAAGCCACCTTCAAACTACAAAATGCGAACAGAATGCACGTTAAAGTCTCCCCAGGTCGACACACCCTTGATCAGATGACGAGGGTCACGAAGCTTGAAATCAAGCTGGAACCTCCCATTGTGGTTGACGGTAACCTTATCATCTTCAATGATGAGTTCCAAAGTAAAGATTTTGCCGTAACTGAAGGGGAAGTCAGTAACGCAATATCGCTCTTCCTGGTTTCTCCAAGATCCTCCACGAACGGTGCTGTTTCTGACGATTACACGCTCGTAGAAACGGGGATTATAGTGGAAGATGTTGTCAGTGTCGGAGACCAAATTGATTCCAAAACGTCCGTGATTTCCGTTGAACGGGACACCAACGATCTGAATACGTTGGTTCGGCTTCAAGTAGGGAATCGTGGCCTTGAAGCAGTCCTTGACATCGTAGAACTCTCGTTGAGGACACGGGATCCCGGGTTCCGCTTGGTAGACCGGAGGTGGGCTGGAGATGGATCCTGAGCGGCTCGAGTTGGAGCGGGAGTTCTCTAGAGACTCAAGACGAAGGTTCTGGCTGACTAGCTCGTCCAGAGCCTTGATCACACCTTCCTCAAGGGCGGAGAGTCGGGATTCCATGGGAAGAGGTCCAGAAGCACAGCTGGGGAAGTCGGATGTAGGTGAGGAGCAGATGCTGGGCTTATATGCAAGCCAAGGTCAGGAAAGCGATGCGAACGCTTCACAGAAGCAGTGCTAAGTTTAGAATTGTCACACTTCGATCACCCGTGGTCACGGGTTAGCCGCATTCCTGAAGTTCCCAAGTGGCTCCCAAGACTAAGGTTTCAGACTTCGGGCCTTCCTTTCAGGACCCACCCCATAGCCTCTAACAACCAAAAACTCAATCCACTCAACTCTGACCACTTTTAATGAAACGACTTCACGCCGTCCACTCGGCTTCCCTCATCGAAAGTTCAATGCACACTTCTCAATCGCGCTGCTCAGTTTGTTTATCCTCAAATTGATATATCCGTTCGATATCCGCGCGGCGGATAACCAATCGAATAATTACACAACGATCGCCTCGTCGGCTGCTGGCTGCTCTTCGGCCGTTTCGCGAAATTCTGCACCGCCGCTGACCTGTCGCGAGCGGGTGGTGCGCGCGGAATGGGTAAAAAAGTGAGGCGCGAGGGAGGTTTGAATAGACAGAGGACAGACGAGCGGAATTTCGGGCAAATCAGGAATTGGATTTTCGGAGAAATGGAGCCTTTCTGATGCATCTTGGTGTTCCCTAGCTGGACTTGGCCTGTATCCTTAGGCCCAAGAGCACCAGTCATATCCCCAGAGTCCTCATGAACTCCCCTTATCTGTGCTTGGGCGTTATTCTGGAGGCCCCAAATCCTGCCTTTCGGGCACCTCCAAAACCTCAAAACCCTCATCCCAACCTCTTGTCCCATCCGGAAACGTTCCCCGAACTCCGCCAACTTCCCCACCGGCCGCCCCCTTCAATCCAAAGTTTGCGCTGACCAGCGACGTCGTCCGGCCAGCGCGCCGCCGGTCGACCCCTCCCACCACACGGCAATCTCGCACCCTCAACCGCGAGAGGTGCGCGACGGCCCTGTAACGAGGTGTTGTTGATTTTCTCCCTCCCGGCGTGTTGTGTTAACCAGCCGAGTCAAAATTTTTATAACTTTTCCAGGGTCAATCCATGAGGCGATGCGAGTCGACTGCGTGGAACGGCGATTCGCACTTCTGTTCGCGCACTATGTGCGCTATGTGGTTTCCTGTCCCTATCCCTTCATAATCATTCCTTTCCTGTTAGCGGCGGGATTGTCCACCGGTTTACTGAGGCATTCTGATGCTTTTATGAAGGATGAACTTGATCTTTACACGCCGACTGACGCCAGAGCTCGTGCCGAACTCAGGCAGCTTGACAACCTTTTCCATATAAACGACACTGACCCGTTTTATGCGACTCGAAGGTAAGCCCGCTGGTAATTGCTACCGGCGAAATGGGGTCGGGTGAGGGTGAAAGTTGGGTAAACAGGTGTTTGTGAGGCTTTTTGAGGGATGAAAATGGTGGTAAAACTGAAAAATGGGGTTTGAAAATTGGGGGACTGAGGCGGGGATCGAACCTGGGTCTGTAGTTTGGGAGCCTGGAGCTTTACCACTGCGCTAAAGTCACTTCGAAATTGAAGGGCTGGAAGGGGATTCGAACCAGCGTCACCAGTCTGGAGCTTTTCCACTGCGCTAGACGGATACCGGAAATTACGGGCTGGAGTGGGGATCGAACCCACTTGGACCGTTTAGCAGTCCAAGACGATACCTTTCCGCTATTCAGGCGCATGCCGACAATTCTTAAAACGAAGTTATAAAGCTTCTGTCTGACTTGGTCATTTGTAGACACCAGACAGAAACCGACCGGTCGGTTTTCAGACCTCAACACGACCGGCCTCTCGCTTGTTTACGGTTACAAATGACTCATTTCAGACTACCAAACCCCATCCCCCAGACTAGAAATAGATTTTTAGACCTAGACCCTAGTCTCTGTCTGTTTTCAGGTATGACATACGCCGAGCCGGCTACATCATCGTCACCGGAGAACGTGACGGCCATGATATCCTCAACCCTCTGGTCATGCACGCCGCCATGCAGCTCTGGACAGTCGTCCAAGGCCTCACAGTCAACGACACTGCCTCCAAGCACACCGTCAGCTATCCTTCGCTCTGTGTCAAGTTCCCGATGCCCCCGGAATTCGGCCGCGCCCTCGGGGCATTCTTGGCGCCTAATAACATGACCAGGTAGACGAGTGTCTTCTTTTCGGACTTTATAAGAAAAGTCGATTTCTGTGTTTCAATCGGCGATTTCAAGTGGCGCCGTTAACGACGTCCTCGGACTCGCGCGCGGTCGCGCAATCGCTGGCGAGCGAGAGCGTTAGATTGGCTCCTCGTTGACAGGAGCAGCAGCCGTTTGACGTGCGAACGCTGATTGTGCACGACTAATTACGTAACGAACGACTGTACGAATTCGATGATTAGCCGCTGATGATCGGATTAGCGCGCTGGGGAGTTGGAATTACAAGATGGGTTGAAATGGTCGTCGTGGGAGCTCAGACGATTAACAACCAGTCTGGGGAATGCGTGTCAACCGTTTTGGAGGAGCGCACGGGATGAGTCAACATGTTAGGAATTTTTGAAAGGATTAAGGTCAATGAAACAGAGGAAGAATTGAGATTTTTGGTTTTGACCGGCTACCTACCGTAACCCTCGCTGAAGTACAAACCCAGTTCATTGAAATCTCTCACCACAACTTTACGAGCCCCAGACAATTTTTTGCCCTCACGTACTCTGAGCGCCACGACCCGGTATCACATTACATCGATCCCTATAGACCGAATGAATGCACCGCGACACCCTCAACCAACGTCCACTAAACCTATGTGTTTTAGTCCCGACAACATCTGCGTATCGAATCCACTCGTCGAGGCGTTCAAGTTTGTGATTCTCTCTGACCAGAGCGTTCTCGACAAATCCATCGATGATATCATCTTGGGACAAATCAGCGACTCCTTTACTATCGATTCAGTGGGAATGGCGCATCTTTTGGGAGGTGTCACGTTGGATAGTGAGAAGAGAATCGCTGGAGCCAAAGCGATCATGTTGCCTTATGCGTTGAGGCACTCGACTAAGGAAGAAGATGAGATGGCCGAGCAGTGGGAGCTGAAATTGGCGGATTTCTTGCTGGGATACAATTCCCCGGTGATCAAGACGTCTTGGTGGACCTATGAGACGTTGGCTTCGGAGTCGGCAAGAGACAGGGAACAGTTGATCAAGTAAGTAAGAAAAGCCCTAAAACTTATTTTTAAAACATAAAAAAATTTTGGACGAAGTGGGGTTTGAACCCAGACCTCGTGGCTAGTAGTCAAGAGGCTTACCACTGAACTAATCAGACATGTCTTTGATCAAAAACATTACTGTTCAGACACGCTGGTTTGTGGCTGTTGGTGTCTGGGACTGATCGTTTCCGACGGTAGAGGCAGACGACCGGTCGGTTTCACCCTTATTTGCATGGAAACACGACCGGTCGTTTCATCTCCGACCGCTAAAAATGATTGGTTCCTGACGCTGACTTGTTCGAATAGCGTACAGTGTGGCCCAAAAAAAAGTCCCTGGCCAGACACCCTCGCCGGCTCCGGC
>KN167666.1:58450-87649 GCA_000757745.1 Steinernema scapterisci
GAAAGCGCTCTGTCTGAACGCGGCCACCAAACCAGACGTTATTTTTTTTTAAACACACTGTAGACACTTTGGCATTTGAGACGATCTTAGTGGTCTGGGATTTACCAGCTAAAGACACTTTGAGACATGACTGGAATCGAGACTCAACGGTTCATTCTTCGAATCCTCCAGGCGAGAAGCGGTCGCTCGCCGCGATGTCGTCCTCCAGCTGCGATTCGTCGACGTCCGCAAGTCAACAAAGTTCCAGTTCCTACACTGCGAATTCCTACCCGGAGGATCCACGTGAAGATGATACCGAAGGTGAGTGAATCTGGTGTGCGGCGCGTAAAAATGAATCTTTCAGGCGATGGAACCCCGGTGAGCCATTCGAGCACCGCAAAACCCGAATACACTCCCGCCGACACTCCCGCGAAGACCTCCAAGTCGCAGAAAAAAGTCGTCGCGGAAAAGAAGGAGACAAAGAGCGTCAAGAAGGGAAAGGTTAGTTTTAATCAGCTGGTAAGTGGTTTCAATTGACAATGAGTTGTTTAGGAAAAAGAGGCCAAGAGCGAACAGAAACCCGCATCTGCAGCGAAGCGGCGCTCTCCACGCATGGTTATACTGATGCGTAACGGTGAGCAGATGGACCGAATCTTCCCCGAGTGGACGACGAAAAACTTTGTGAATAAGAAGTACGTTTCCAGCGACATGAACCAGCCGGCCAGTCTCCCTCTCAGACGCGATCCTCTGACGACCTACGTAGCTGATCCCCCACTAACAGAGATGGGGCTACGGTAAGAGGAGTGTGTCCAACATTATCAAACCACATGACTCTAGAAAAGCGGATCTTGTCGGAAAAGCACTGTTCGAGCGAGGAATTGTCATCTCGGCCGTTTACTCGTCTCCATCGCTCCGCTGTATCCAAACGGCGCACCGTCTTATCAAGCACCAACTCTACGACCTCAAAATCCGAATTGAGCCGGCTCTCTACGACTTTATGGGCGCCAAAAATGCTCAGATTCCTTCGTTTATGACCTTTTCTGAGCTCTCCGCGAACTCTATCCCGATCGACAACAGCTATCGGCCAATCGTTCCGGTCGGCAACTTGAAGAATTACCTGGCAGAGAGCAGCAACGATTTCTTCAAGCGTAGCGCAGAGGTCGGTTACAACCTCGTCAAGTTCCAGAGTCCTTTGGGAACAGCTCTCGTCGTCACCCATGCGTGTACAATGCATGCAATCGGTCAGCTCTGCTTATATGTTTGTTTCTGATCAATTCTTTCTTCAGGCCGCGGACTCACTGGCTTCTCCACTTATCACTCGACCGAAGAGATGAAGCGCATTCCTTCGAACTACCCGTTCTGCTCCTATATGACGCTTTGCCCGAGTTCGGACGGCACGTGGACCCAAGTTCCGAATGCGGCTCCAGCGCTGACGACGTCAGACCACTCGAACCAGTTCAACCACTTCTACTTCTCGAAACCTTGAGGTTTTTGAATTGTGTGGTCGAGTGGACGGATGCTCAACTCCCAAACGCATAAACGAATTCCATCGATCCAATTTGTTATTCGCACTCGGTCGTCAAGGTTCTTCTTCCCCTTAACTTCGATTGTTGCTTATTCTGTTTGGCGATGGGGGCGAAAGGAACGAAGGTGGACGACACCGAGTATCTGCAACGGAAACGGAGTCTCCTCGACGCCGATTTCTACCGACGGCCTCGCGATGGATGGGATCGACGCTGGAGCTACGGCTGGCAGCGCAGATGGAGCCGCGACTGGAGTCTTGACCGCGCTCCGATCGTGATGAGAAGACCGAGGGAAATCGTGGCGTCGAAGAGAACGGAGAACCCAGAGAAGTCCGCGCCAGTGAAGCGGTCGACCTCGACCAGCGCCATCGATGAAAAGTCGACCCAAACATCTTCGGAACAGCGACGCGTTTCCCAGAGGACCGTCATACGCCGTCATTCGAACCCTGAGGTTGCCTCGTTCTACCGAGATCCAGGTTTGACTCTCTTTCGCTTTCCAGTAACACGTGCTTTTGCAGAGCTTCCTTGGCAACCTTTGAAGAAACGATCGAAACGCCAAAAACTTCCACCGGCGATAGGACCAATCTACAGCCACCAGATCGCCATTCCCGTCGTCGAAGAAGTTCTCATGCAACCAGCGATTCCTCAGAAGGTCTGCATTGAAAACAGCTTTTTATTCTTATCTCAAGTTTCAGAAAGAAAAAGGTCGCCGCTTCGTCCCAAAGAAGAACACCAAGCAACAAGAGAAACCTCCATCGCCCTTCATTATCCGCAAAGTTCCAGAACAGAAGACGTTCTTCTTATCTCAATCTAACTAAAAACATTTGGTCTATGAGTTTATTGCATATTTGTAAAACAGCACACGGGAGTTAAACAATCTTTTGAATGAGTGAAAGCGTAAGACTAAGAGAGGAAAGAAATCAGCAAACCTAAACCCAGGAAACCCGTTTGGAATAACATAAATTTGTTTTTGCGTTTTCTCAGTCTTCGTCGGAACTTTCGCTCAAGCAAAGATCATTCTGAAGGAGATTTGAGTCAGCCTGCTGGGGAGGCGATGGTGAAGATAAGACGGGAGATACGGTAGGTGGCCGAGATTGCTGTTGCGGAGGGCTGCTTCCCAGTAGTTCGTCGAAGTCCGGCATCGATTCCTCGGGAACGGGTTCGTTCGGAGAGTCGCGTCTCAGCTCCTTTTGCATCATGCCTGAAAATCCAAAATCTTCATTTTGAAATCACGAAATGAACTCACCTTCAAGCTCGTCGTCGTCGCTGTCGCTCATCGATTCATCGCCGCTGCTCATGTGATCTGGCTCTTGTATGGACGGCTGTTGCTGTTGGACTGGCACGACTGGCTCAGGGTTGGCGTTCTGTAAACGACGAAATGAATCTAAACCAGCTCGAAATCCAAAATACCAATTTCTCCATAATAAGCCGTTCCGAGTCCGAATCTTCGTCCTCCGATGAATCGTTCGATTCGTCGCTGCTCGAGGAAGAATCGCTGGTGCTCAAGTGGAGCTGGCTCGCGGCAGAAGCCGGCTCTGGCTCCTCTGGCTCCGGCGACATCCTCAGGTCAGCTTCGGCGTCGGCTTCTTTGGGAGGCGATCTGTGCTGCCGTAGTTTGTCGATCTCTGACTTGAATGAGCTTTCGACTTCTGGATCGTTATCTCTGAAAATTGACTTTCATGTCTTCTTTCCAAATAAATACTGCTCCACTAACCTTGTTTTCTTAAGCACGATATGGGTATTCAGCTTTTCAAGCCGCAGCGTCTTAGTCTTGGGGTCGAAAATCAGAAGACATTCTTTTTCGTTTTTCACTGGTTTCTGGCTTCCCTTGAAGAGTGTGAGGGCATCGCCATGTTCGCTTGGGACTGCTACCTGTAATCGTAACCATTCTTTTAGCATGTTTCCTACAGAACGTGCGATAAGCTCATTTCGTCACCCTCTGCCATCTTCTCACGTCAATAAGAATTCCGACCGCTCCCACGCGAATCAAAGACTCGAAATGAACTTCCCGAAAACACATGTCTACCAGACACGTTTTTTCAGACGACTGTCTCAAATCAGAAGTATTTTTCATTTTGGCTCATTCATTCGAATAAAGCGGTCGGTTTCTGCGGACCACTCGATTTTCTCGGATCTCTGGTTAAACTAGGAAGCAAGCTTCGTCCTATCCTATCTTTTTCATGGAGAATATCAAAATTCATCTCGACTAAAAGCTAAAAAATTCGAAAAATTACCTGAACGTCTCCATTCGATCCAATGGCCATGTAGGTTTCCGCGTTGCCTCCAGTCGACGATTTTGGTTTGAAGTCATCTAAAATCACCGAAAATCAATCTTTCGTCCTGGAAGGTCTTAACAACTCACATCGTAGTGCGTGGTACTGAACCCTCCTTGATTTGTACGACCGGCCAACTTGGATTTCGAAATCTCCAGTGGGAATGATATCCGTAAGATCGGTCATTGGTCCCAGGTAACTGCCCTGAAATCGTGCGGCTGTTAGGCGAACCCAGTCCCGTATATACTGCGAAAGGAGAACTTCACACGCGAAGAAATGCGAAATCACGAATCAAAAGCGCCCCGACCGTTTGCCGGCGTTTGCTGGCCGCGTTTGTGAACGCAGCGCTCGCGAACCAAGACAAACATTGCAGACGCAGATCAGACGTCGCGAGGCATAAGCGACACGCGGCTCGAAGCCACTCTTCAGGCAGTGCGCGGCTGGCGAGCGGTCGTCCGTTCGCAGGAGCTCCGAGCGAGATGAGCGATGCCGAAATGGCGAAGCACGCGAAAACAGCGGAAAGCGGGGAGAAGCACAGGAAGAGTTCGGGGAAGCAGCCCACGCCGAAACGTGGAAGATCGAAATCGAGGGCGAAGGTGAGATCGAAACGCGATCGATTGGCGGCGACGTCGAAAAGTGGATATTATTTGGGGTGCAGAAACGAGTTCTGAAGAAGCGACGACGAAGATCCGTCCGGAATTTCCATTTCCCAGCCAATCAATGAATTTCGGGCTTGTTTTCCTTTTTCGGCGACCATCTTTTCCTTGCGCAGAATATTCACTCGCCTTTTGGCCGCAGCTGCGATTTACTTCGGTTATGAATGCGCGCTGGTCGAAGAAACGTCGATGCGTTGTCAGCGGCGTTTCAGGACCATCAGTTGATTTCTTTCTTTCTTGCTTTTTCAAAATCTTTATTATGCCGATGATGGAATGTTCTGCACGGGCAGTGTTTTGTGATTCGGGGCGAAAATAGACTTTAATTAGGAAAGAATCTGTTTCAGGAGCGACTTCCTTCGGCGTCGTTTACGAGCTCAGCCGGAACTCCAATCAGCGGCTCGAAGACAAGCGTCAGCTCGAAGCGAAGAACTCCGGACGGCAAGAAAATACCGAAGAAAGCGAAGATCGAAGTCGTCTCCGCCACCATGAAGACCTACGAACGGACCGCTGTGGACGTGTTCGAGAAGTTGAACTTGTAAGTGACAATTTTCTTCGCTTCATGACTTTCCTAATTTTGAATATGCGAATCGGTCTGATTTTATTCAATTGTTCAGATACATCTTGAACGATAAGTTCTTCTTGGAGCCGCGCGACCGCAATGGTGAACTCGCCGCCTCCACCTATCTGGAAATCGACCGCGTCACCAACGATCTTCGCATTTGCAGTAAGTTCTAAAATGGTTGAGGCTGAAATACATTCTTTTCTTTTAGATGCCATCGAAGCGCCGATTCCCATCGTCCACGCGGAAATCCGAAGTATTTTTGGAATCGTTGGCGTTGTGAAGCTGATCTCCGGAAACGGGCTTATCGTCATCAAGCGAGCCGAACTTGTGGGCCAGATCAACGGTCACGACATATGGACCATCCTGGAAACCGACATCATCCCGTACACCAAGAACACAGTTCATCTTACTGAAAAACAGGTTAGTTCCACAAACTTTAAATTTTCTAACTTTTCAAAATTTTTTAGGTTAGATTCAACAAGCATTTTATGGACATGATCCAGCTTGTCTTGGCCACTGGCGGATTTTACTATTCGACGACCCTGGACATTACCCGGACGTTCCAGTGGCTCAGTGAGAACGCCACCCCCGATTTCCGCAGTCTCTCCCTGATGGAACGGGTCAGTTTGAGCGTAACATAAACATTAAATCTGTGGAATGTTTAGGCTGATGAGCGTTTTGTTTGGAATCGCTATTTATCGAGCCAGCTTATCGCCGATGGAAGGGTATGGTTTCGTTTCGATATTGTAAAAACTCTGATTACTTCAATTTTAGGTTGGACAATATGTTCTCCCCATCATGCATGGCTTTGTTGGCATCCGCCGGGCTGGAGTCAATGGCAGCACATTCCAGCTTGCCATAATCTCACGCCGTTCTGTTCACCGGTAAGCTGTTCGTTTACGGGTATCAGATATATTATACTCTTTTTAGCGCTGGCGTACGTTTCTTTATGCGTGGAGTAAACGCTGATGGACACAGCGCCAACTACGTTGAGACAGAACAGATCGTGCAATTCGATCGAGGATCTCCTGAAAATCGTGCATTAACGTCCTTCGTCCAAATTCGAGGGTCGATTCCATTGTATTGGTCTCAGCTACCCAACCTACGATGGCAACCAATGCCCACCATGAAGCCTAACGACCATCAACTGGACGCTTACGTGAAGCATATGAAAATGCAGCGCGATATTTACGGTGGAAAGCATGTTATTGTAAACCTCGTAAATCAAAAGGGTCGTGAAAAGCGGGTTGGTGGAGAACTCGAAAGAATTATCGTCCAGGCAAATTTGGAATACGTTAGGTTAGATTAATAGCTTTGGCCAGTCGTATTTGATTGAGTGTTTACAGGTATAACGGATTCGATTTCCACAAAGAATGCCACGCGATGAACTGGGATCGGCTCTCTGTTTTGCAAGACCAACTCGCCCATGAAATCAACACTTTTGGGTAAGGACAATCCCTGGGCCATTGTCAGAAATAACTCTTTATTTCAGATTCTTCTATTCGAGCTTGAATAACCTGGAGCAGTCGAGAATGCAAACGGGATATTTCCGTACCAACTGCATGGACTGCCTCGATAGAACCAATGTTGTCCAGGCCATGATCGCCAAGGAATCTTTGCTTCAGCAGCTGGTATTTCTGGACGTTCTTCCCATGGGAGCGAGTATCGATGCTCATCCTGAGTTCCACTCGTTGTTCAAGAACTGTAAGGAATTTGATTCCACCGTCTTTGTTAACGGTTTTCAAATGTTTGTAGTGTGGGCTGATAATGGAGATGAGTGCAGCAAGCAGTACGCCGGTACCGGAGCCCTAAAGGCCGACTTCACAAGGATAGGCAGGCGAACTTACGGCGGTGCAATGAATGATGGCGTCAACGCCTTAACGCGCTACTTCAAGAACAATTTTTATGACGGCTATCGACAGGCAAGAATTCATTGAACTATTCATTAATTGTCCTTTTGCTTTTAGGATGCCATCGATCTCTTCCTCGGAAACTTCCGTGTCGACTCGAACAAACTCCCCGATGGCTTGGAACAATCGCTCATCAATTTTGATTTCAATGGAGTCGCAATTCTTTTTGCGATTTTCGCTGCAGCGATGATAATTCTTTGCCTCATCATTGCCGGTACGTGACTTTTTTTCTATTTCCAGAGGGTCTTCAACTCTTTTTTTCAGAGAATTACACCGTTTCCCTATTCTGGTTGGTCGTCTTGGCACTCCTGATGTTCTTCATTGTGCTGAACGGAGAAGAATTCGTCAACCAACCCAAGCTCAAGGTCGACTGATGCGAGTCGTCAGTCAGGAAGCCGCGGCCCACGGTGTGAAATAACATTCTAATTTATTGTAAACTTCCTCATATTATATATTTGACTGAGCCTGTGATATTCTTTTAGTTCTCTGTACTTTTGTTTGTAAGATTTTTGGATAATTATCATCTTCTAGGATTGTTTTGGCGAAAGTCGTGGGGAGAGCTAAGAGGCGGGTGTGGAGTGCTCGGGTAGCCGAAAAACAGAAACGGGCTATTTATAAGTGACACTAAACTGCTGGGTTCGCGAGTTTGGAGAGGCGCAACTTCAAAGTGTCTTTGGGCGCGAAGGAGCACAAGAAGAGCCTTAAGAAATCTGCGAACGCGAGTTGTTTACCGGAACATTCGATCGTTGTTCTCCGATTTCTGACGCTGATTCTTATTTTGTTGACTTTTCAGTTCGGCGCGGAGGAGCGAAGATATCATTGGAAGGAGTGCGAGGAGATGGACGCGGAAGATCGAGGCGCGGAGATAACCTTTTGACCCAGGCGGAGCGAAGATAATTTGAGGACGAAGAGGCGGGTTCCGAAGGACGTTGCGCAACGAGGATCTGGGATGCATGGGGAAGTCCTCGTGTAATGGGTTCGGGTGTCCTTTAGGAATGATGAAGTGGAGGCGATAGCGAGAATGTCCTTAGGTCGCCGGGACTTCGACCTGTTTTCCTCGGGGAACCTTCGGTCCCTTCGCCGCCGCCGACAAATCGAATGTCATGCGCAGCTGATATTCAGCTGACTGCGGCGGGCGCTTAGATCGATGGCCGTGACGTCCCCCGTTCCCTGCACTCCCTCGCCTCCCCGTGCTCTCTAGTCCCGGGTTCACAAAGGCTTTTGTTTGTGTTTATTTCTCGGCGGCTGACGTCACGTCCAGCCGAGGCGGCGGCGGAGGAGGAGAGTTTCCTGAGGACGGAAGTAGTGGAAACGTCGTCTCTGGATCTCCGGAGACCCCTCGAAGAAGCTGCGACGGAGGAGCCTCCGTGAAGCCACAAGCGTTTACAGCGCGGAGCTGACAAGTTCCTCCTCGGCGATCGTTTCAGATTTATGCTCCGCTCGAAATCGGCGTCCGCGTGATCTCGTCGCGTGTAATGCGATCGGCCGGCGGAGATAGCCGCGGGAGAAGTGCGCCGAAGACCGCGGAGAAGAAGACTGATGGGTCGGAGGAGAAGAGAGGAGAAGCCTCCCAAAGCAAGGGCAAATCGACGTTTCATTAGCCGAAGGTCGTCCATCGTTCTCCCTGACGTCGTCCATCTCCCGGAGAAGAAAGAAGGTCCCTGCCGCCGCACGTTTTCATCCCCAAAACGCGGCGACTAAAGTGGATTACGAGCGCCTTCTTCACACGTCCATTTCAAGGAACCATCTCCTCCTCCTCCACATCCATCCATCCCTCAGGGGCTAACAACGTCGCTCTCTAGCGACAAATGGGCTCCGCGCGAGCGTCTTTTTGGAAATTGCACGCCATTCGCGGACGAATCTTGGGTCTGCGTCCCCGGTTGCCGTGTTGTCGAACGGCAGCCAGTCTTCGGCTCACCTTTCGCCTATCATAATATCAAAAAAGAGCTGTTTGGGTTGTTAGAGGTGCTGTTGAGTTGGGAGAACGACGACGACGAGGAGCGACGTTGTCAGTCAACCGCCAACCCAGCTGGCGAACAAACAAAAACAGAATCGGAGCCGAGTGCTTCGGAGTGCGCGACGAGCCGGACGGAAAGCACGGGCGGAGGAGATCGGCGGAAGCTGCCGATTATAGCGTAATTTCCCTGGTCTCCGCCGCATTATGCATGCGACCGGACGCCCGAGGGTGCTTAGCGCGCCCCCGGAGGCTTGGCGGTTCCAGTTCCCCGAAGGAGAAGAAGACCTTCGACTCTGTTTGATTTCGAGTTTTTAGCGAAAAGCAAATTCCGCGCCGTCGCCGAAAGGCCCGTTGCGCCATTGTTTGGCCTCGATCGCGCTCTTTCCGGTTCCCGTTCCCCAGGCACACACAGCGAAAAGAGGTTCTGTTGGCATTGCACGAACCCAAGCAGGAATCGAATAAGGTGCTCTCGCCGGAGGAGATTTCGCCGGTCCCTCGACGGAAGGAAGGAAACAAGTCACACACGACGTTCTTCTCGCCGTTTGACGCACGGAATCGGAAATATTTAATCGCTTCAAAGAACTTTCTCGTCATTCTCCTTCTTCTCCCCGCGCCGCCGAAGCACTTGGCGCGTGAGGCAAAACGCCTCGGGGGAAGCGAAGGAGAACCACGGCGTGGAATTACCCAGAACACAGACTCATTACAACTCCCGATTCCGGAACCCTCCCGCGCACCTGATGACGCATGTCCGCGCTCTTTAGACGTTCTTTAGATTTTTGAAACGCTTCAAAGGCCGAAGGCGAAGCCGGGGTTAACAAATCGAAGCGGAAAGAAAGATTGTTTTGTCGCGACCCCTCTGGCGTCATCGCTGTCGTCTTCGCCGTCGTGTTTTTGTCCTTGCCAATCACCGACCGACGTAGGAATCACGGGACTGGACTGCTGATCGCGTTCTCCGCTTCTAGCGACAGTTTGGGTGGACATAAATTGCCTTCAAGTGCGTCTGGTCGCTAGGAAAGTGCACCCGGTCTTCCGCAGTTTCCCCGGCCGCTCCTTGGGTTTTGGGATTCACGTGACTCACATGATCGGCCGGGCGAACAGTCGATTAGATTCTCGGCCGGCGCGACTAAGCGATCGCGATTCTATGCAAATATTTGTGGAAGATACGAGGATTCGCCGACGACTGCATGCTTCGTCGCAGTCCTCTCGCTTCCCGTGGCTACGTGGCTACCGTACCAGATCGCATTACGGACAGCCAGCTAGCCCCATGCTCGTTATCCCGTATTCACGGCTTAATCGGCCTGGAATAGCCCGGAACACGCCGCGCACTCTCGAGGCGCTGTACTTCGCGCAGTTCGGCGACTGGTTCCGTTGTACTTTCGGCGTTTTCCTGGGATTAGGGCTTCCCCGTGGGTCGATTCCCGGCATCCATTAACGTCCTTGTCGACGTCGTCTGAATCGATTCTTCGCCGACGCGTGGCGACCTTCGATGCCCAACGACGGCGGCGCACGTCCGCTGACGTAGGAGCGCCGCCTGGCGACCGAGAACTACACTCGCCCGGAGCAACTGCTCCCTGGAGCTGTTTTTGTGCCTACGGGCACTTAAGAAGAATGTGCCGCCGCCGGACTTCGCGAGAACAACGACCGAACAAGCGTTTATCGCATTTATTTCCTAAACCCTATTATGCCGGGACGTCAACGTTAACGAGTGTTAGGAGCCGGTTACGGTGCACCAGGAACTCGGATGACCTCGTAGAAGCTTGCAGCGCCAAGTCTCTGCGCGTTAAAGTGCGCTCCGATCGAATTAGGTGACCAGAAATCAGGTTTCACAACGCGGCTACGCTGGTAATTGCGCGCCCGAAGAGAAGCCGACCGCCGAATTCTTCTTCGTCCTACGCCGTCAGCCACCTTTCTTCGTTGCCTCGGTTACTCTGCGTCAGGGACCAAACACCGCTGGTTTTCGGCTTGGGTTGATCATGTGGTCCCGAAGTCGATCGAAGGCGATCGAAGCGCGGTTGTAACCAGAATGATGATGCAAGAGCGGCATCGAACGCCCTGCGACACTTCTTTCGGGTGGGAAAAAACGAAGCGAGTGTCCGTCACAAGGGCCAGCGATATCGGGAAGTGTAAAGTGCGAGTTTTTGTGTGGAAAGAAGAGAGTCGCCGGTGAATCACCGGGATTCTCCAGTTGCGATTAGGAAATAATCTGCTGCTGTGTTCCCCGAACAGCGCCAGAGCGGCTAAGATTCGTGGGGTTCTCGTCAATCTCGGTCGGGCATTTACGGGAAGGTCTGCGCGGGACGTAGAATCAGCGGGAGCCTCCGAATAGGGAGAATCGGCTCCGAGATCCACAGATGCACCCGCGCGCTGGAAGAGACCAAATGGTGATCGATCGAAGGACAAATAGGAGGCATGCCTCGTCGTCGTTGTCGCGGAGGGTGGCGCTCCGATGTTTGTGGCCACGCCCCCAGCGGAAGAATCTATAGCCCAGAACGCTCGCAGCCGTCGGTCGGTAGGGAGAGCGAACGAGGGAGGGCTGGAGTTTCCTCGTCCTCTCCGCGGTCGGTGGTACCCCTCCCGCTCAGAATGGCAAAGTGGCCCCAGGATCCGGCGTTTCCGTGCATCCTATCCTATCTCCTGACTCCCTCTGACGACCCTCTATCGCAGCCACTTTCCTGGTTTCTCCCATCTCTGAACCCCTTTTTGCGTCAGCGCTGTCAGAATCGCTTTTAAACTGCGAATTTCGTCCGTTTCGAATTTATTCCTTAATCGCTCCGTTGCGACAGATGGTCGCGAAGACGAAGAAGAGGAGTGGTTCGTTACAACTCCGCTCCCAACAACAACAAACTGGTGGCTGGTCTTTTTCATCTCCCTTCTGCTGCTGTTATTGTGCTCGTTCGTGGCGCCCAACTCATTCTGCCTGCCTGCCAACCAACCCACGACGGAAATTTCGGGTTCTACGTGGCAGCGAAGCCTTTCCCGTTTCCAGCCCCACCGCGGCGTCCGCTTAGCGTCGTCCGCTCGGCGATCCACATGTGTCCTCTTCCGCGTCCGGCCGTTCGAGTGCTCCTGTGCTTAGTCCGTTTGCAAAGGTCATTCGGGGTCAAATATCGAGGACACCTCGCCAGGCTTTCCGCCACCACCACCGCTCCAATTCAGCCGCTCTGAATCTAAACAATGGGATCCTGCTTCCCCCGCTTCCCAGCCGGCTTTTCAAGCCAGATTCAAGGCGCATTATCATACGTGATTAGAAGGTTCTTCGAGGGGGCACATGCCCACTGAAATTTGTTTTTCGGGCGCTTGGGTGATTTCGCCGGCGCTTCTTTCGTGGGATTCACGGCGGCGGCGACGCCCAGTCGACAACTCTTCGTTCGTCGCGGCGGTCCGGGTTCGAATTCAGCGGCTGTCGACGTCGTGTGGAGGGGCTGCGGCGTCGGCGGCGGCGCTGTGATGATAATAGCGACATAGATCGAAGGGATCGGGCCTCTGCTTCTCTGCCCGCACTCTCTTGCTGCGCGTCATCTGTGTTCCGTCGTCTGCTCCCCAGCTCTCTGCGCTCCTTCCAGTCGGGCTGCTGGCCACACTTGCGCCGCTCACATGACTTCTCCGCCGCCGCCGTCGGCGACGTCGTTCCTTCGTTCAGAAGTGCGATCCATGAATCTTCATTCGAATGTGTGGAACTGCGGAGCGCCGGACCCCCGAAGGCGCCCCTTCGCGCACTTCTGAGACCCCATCTACCGTATCCCCTCGCGATATCGACCGATTTTCGATTTGTCATCATTTTTTATCGATTTTCGTGCGCGCGACGAGTTTTCGGAAAACTCGCTAATAAAATTTGTCTTCAGTTTTCAGAAGCCATGGAAAACCAGCAGCAAACAACTACCTTGTGCCGTTCCGGTTGTGGATTCTACGGCGGCGACGCCACCGACGGATACTGCTCTAAATGTTTTAAGGACCAGCTCAAGCGCAAGCAAGAAATGGCCCTCGGACTGGCTCCCTCCTCCGGTAAGTGTCCTTTTTCACTTCCTCGCTGACTCCAGTTCTCTTCAGTTTCCTCCTCCTCCGTGTGTTCCGACGCCTCCACGTCGCACTCCTCGGTCGTGGAAAGCCTAATGGAGGCCGTAGCCCAAGCCAAGTCCGCCAAAGCAGCCAGCGAGGTAGTTGCTCAGTTGGAGAGTGCGGAGTCGTTAGCGGCGTCCGCCGAGGCGTCTTCGAAGGTGCTTTCGGAAGCCGAAGCCACCTCCGAATCCCCCTCCACAGCTGCTGTTGGTACTCCGACTCCTCCGAAGAAGAACAACCGTTGTCACACCTGTAACAAGCGTGTTGGGCTAACCGGGTTTGAGTGCCGATGCTCCGGACTGTTCTGCTCCACTCACCGCTTCACAGATGCCCACCAGTGCTCAGTCGACTGGAAGTCGGTAAGATCCTCTCCCACCCGAGATCCGTTCTTATCTCCTTCTTGTGTTCAGGTTGAGCGGGAAGCCCTCAAGAAAGCCAACCCCCTGATCGTCAGCGATAAGATCCAGCGGATTTAAGGAATTCGCGCCTCGCCGTCATCCGCTCTTTCTCATCGTCAAACTTCCACACGATTTTCGACAAGTTTACCCGTTGCGTGCTTAACGACCACCTTCTTCCCCCCTTCCGTTTCCCTGAGTGACGCTACGCTATGCGAATTCAAAAGAGTTTTATGTGGTCCTCCTCTCCTCGTCATCGTACATTAACCCTCCTCGCCCTGCTGATGTATAAACCTTGTAAATTAGTCGGTTGCCTCCTTTCGAGAGCTCTTTCATCACCATTTTGAACACCACCGGATTCTTGGTACTCTCTGAACTCCCGTAGCGTGCCCTTCCTCTTTGTACATAATATCAGCTCGCACTTCGTGATTCTCTGCAGCGAGTATCTTTCTTTGTCGACCATTGTTGGCTTGTTGAAAAGATTCTATGATGGTGCGTCCCGTAAGAAAGCGAATGAAAGATTGCGTTACTTCTGGAGAAGCAATGTTGATCGGGAAGGATTCAGCGATCGATGCTCGAAGTGAGCCATAGAGCCAGAGAACTCGGAGGTCAATTGCAGTTTACGTGTAACAAGGCCAATCAGTTCCTCTAGAATCTCTCCACTTGTGACGCTTAACTGGCGTTAGTGGTCGCCCGGAGAGCTCTTTAAAGACTCCAAGTGCACTTTGCTCGGTTCAGATTGTGAAAAGGTCGGAAGCCTACGGGGAGAAAAACAATCGCAAGAACGGACTTGGGGGACAAGTCCCCTTTTTCGTAGGGAAACAAGAGGAGTGCTCAGAATTCGGAAATGTTGGTTTTGTGCCAACCTTACATATATCACGAGAAAAAACGAGCGAAAAGTGCTGTAAACAACTATCACATGGATCGCTGAATCACGTCAACAACGAAGAATCCGTTATTCCGGGGTTTCGGGAACGGAGAAGTTCCAGAACGACGATGATGACTGATGGGTGGAAAACGTTGAAGGGAGTTTGAACTTTGAAAAGGACGAAAAGATCGAATCAGCGGCGTTGGGAGTCGAAGGTCGAGGGATCAGCCGCCTTTTGTGACTCGACTTTGTGACTTCTTTTCGCAAAACGACCACTGAAGAATCGAGCAAACTTCCGCCAATTTACGACCTCCTCCTCGTTTCCTGCGTTTTCTCACTTCCTGACGTTTATCTCACTTCCTGCAATCTAAACACAAACACACGTCTTCCTTGGATCTTCCGGCTTCGCTCTTTCTGGGTCACAGATCAAGTCGTCTTCTTCCCAAAATCTCTTCAAAAACAACAAAAACCACGAATTTTCCGAATCACCAACAAATCTCTCGACGGTCTCAACGCGCTCACCCTGTGTTATGGCTGAACGCGCCTTGGCGGGATCGTTGCCGACTCGATTTGCGTTTTCAAGGTCGTTTTCGAGGAAACTCCAAGAATCGCTGCGAATCTGCGAAAAGATCGTTTAGCACCTGGAATCGGCGTCAGATGAGATCGGCTTCGATCGGGCGTCAAAAGAAGCCGATTCCAGAGATTTCTAAGACCCGCAAATACGTGGCTATCGGCGATCGCCATTTGCTTTTGTGCAGTGTGGGTCGGTTTTGGGTGCTGCGCGCGTCGCGCTTTGTTTGCGGTGATCTCAAATAACGCTTTTTTAAGAAACATCGCTCTAGGGTTCCTTATTTCAGGCATGTATCGACACGTTCGCGTGCGCCGAGGCCCGGGCAAAGCGCCTGCGAAGGCCGGTGTCGAGAAAGAAGTCACCACGACCGCCGAAGCCAAGAAAATCGTCGCCGTGGAGCCGAAGAAAACGGTGACGGTGGCGAAGAAGTCGACTGCGGCCGAAGCGAAGAAAGCCGCGGCGGCACTCGAGGCGAAGGCGGCCGCTGCGCCCAAGAAAAAGGAAGCCGCAGCTCCGAAGAAGAAAGCCGCCACCTCGCTGAAGAAGGCCGCGGTGACCGGCGTCCCTCCTGAGTCCGAGGACTTCCAGAAGGAGGTGACCCCGGACCAGAGCTCCCAAGAGCCGAAGTACAAACCCAAGAAAGAAGAGTTGATGTTGTCACCTGTGAAGAAACAGCCGACGCCGATCACCTCCCCGACGCGCCTCAACGCCAAGCGAGCGCTCTTCCAGGGACCCAAAGATGCGCCTCCAACAACTTCCAGCGAGATCAGCACTGAGGCTGTCGTGGAATCGCTGAAGAAAGAATCCGCGCGCCGTCGACTTGTCGCTTCTCCAGGACGTCCTTTGGCGCTTTCCCCGCTGAAGAAGCCTAGGAACATCTCACCCGAGCAGTTCCTCTCGCCTATAAAGAAACCGGCGGCGTTGAAGCCGCTGCCCAGTGCACAGCTCGACGACGATGCGGAGGCCGGTCCAAGCGGGATCTCCTTCGCATCCCCGACCAAAAAGACCAAGGCTGATCTTAGCGATGATGCATTTGCTGGGTAAAGCTTATTATTCCTCTCTGCCTCTATCTGAACCACAAATTTAGGGACACCAACAAATACAAGAATCTCGACAAACTCGCCATTGAAGTCCGCATCAACGCGAGAATCCCGATTCCCAAGAAATTTGAACATCTCTACAACGTTTTCAAACGCATGGAACAGGTAATCTTTGTAGCTATTAGCATCTCTGAACCCTTTTTCCAGATTGTTTCGATTTCGCTGAGCATGGGGAAGCGAATTCTCCTTGACCAGGTCCGCTCTGAAGTCGAGAAAACTCTCAAAAGGTGGGTGATTGGTAGCATGAGATTAGCTTAAACCATTTTCCTTTTAGGCAGTTTTCGTTGGATCACTTAGCGCAGATCCTCTACGTGTATCCTGAATCCTACACGTTGCGCTTGGAGAAGAAGGACCGCCGTTACCACGTGGAAACTTCTTACTCGACAGGCTCGTCCCAATACGAGTACGTTTTGGTTCCGAACCTGAAGAACGACATGGAGGGCTTGATCCGTGTAGATCTGCCCGAGGACACGCGGCCACTTCCTATGGTCTCTCCTACGAAGCTGGTGTCGCCGATGAAAGGTCGGGTCACAAGATCCACCTACATCCGTCCTCCGTCGCCTAAGAAATCTCCGGTCAAGGCCATGATCCCTCAACCCAGGTAAGATCGAGCCGAAAACGACTTAATACAGATTTATATTGTAGAGAAGCCGTTCTGGATACCCGCGCACGACTGGAAGCTTGGCGACAGCAGTGTAGATTGTACATTTTCAAGCACAAGGTCATAATGCACGTGAAGAAAACCTACAAGGCCTTCTTGGAGAAACAAGAAAGTGAGTTGAAAGATCGGAAATCTGTAGCCTAAACATGAATTTGAAGTTGAACTCGAGGAGTCCGATCTGGCGGAGATCGCTCGCTTCGACGAGGAGTTCGATCCCGAAACCACCGAGGACATTCCTCTAGCGCCGCTCCCTCAGCCACCCAGGTCCAAGAACACATACGAGGAGTTCAGGAAGACTTTGACAGAGAAGAATCCCAGCGAGTTGTCCAGCGTCAAGGATCTCCTTAAGGATATCCCAATTCCTGGCACATCGAATGCCCAGAACACTGATGCAGCTCCCGCGGCGCCACCAAAGAAGATGAGTCTTATGGAGAGGGTACGTTCTGGTTTAAAGTTGAAGAGGGATCTAATGCTGATGCTTCAGATCAAGGCTAAAGAAGCGGCCAAGAAGAACTCCGAAGCAGCGAATGTAGATAAGGAGGCGCAAAGGGTTCGGAAAGCGCGTTTAGAGGATATCATCAAGACCAACAATCTGCACAACATGGACAGAGCTTTCTCCATCAAGAACAAGTCGATACTGCCGGTTCAAGATATTGTGAAAGTCCTGGTCAGTGCCTACAAGACCACCGCAGGTAGATCTTTATATACGGGTTCTAGTTTAAGATTTTCCTTTTTCAGAAGAGATTTTGAAGCGACTTGAACTTCTTGTGGAGATCGGCAAGGACCGGCTGGAATTCGCGAGTTCGGAAGGTGTGAAGAAGCTGAGAAAGAAGGGCGCCGGCAGCCTGGTCGACCTAACCGAAGTTATTAATGCGGAGATCAAGAAGATTTCATCTCTTTAACCCCTTTGCAAAGCTTTATCTGATATCAAATCCACATTAAACTTCGTAGAGGTATTTAAATTTATTGATTGGATGTGTTTTTGGCTCGCCGCGTAAGTTCTAACATTCCGCGCTCGGAAGCAAATCTTTTTTTATTACAGTTCATCCGTAAGGTTCATTCAATTCGCGAGGATAACATTGTTTATGAGGAAGGGCTTGTCCGTCAGCACTGGAATCTGCAACTGGTTGTGCATCCAGCGAAGTTCATCGAGTTCGTTGACCGTCCAAGCGCAAACCTCTCGGCCACTAGCGCGTTGGTCGTTCACGAATCCTCTGAAATCGAATGTATAAAGGTTGAATCGTCATTGGCGTCTTACTGCGAAATCTCTCGGCGCTCCGTTAGAATCATGTCGGCTCCCAGGAACGAGGGTTCCCACGTGTTGATGCCCCAAACGTGGAGGACGTCGGCAACTAAGGCCAAGTAGTGCTTAAATCCGGGGAAACGGGGTTCTTTTGCATCGAGGTCCTTGTAGCTGATGAACCAACGACGCCACGTAAGACCAGTGAGGATCTTCTGGTCCGCGCGCTTCACGCGGTAGATCACGGATGGGAAGAACGAGCAGACGATGGCAGAATCGTAGAGGTCAAGTTCTTGGAACAGGGCCGCGAGCCGGTCCGCGAGTACCGTATCTGAATCCTTGACGTCGAAGAGCATCTTCATGTTGTTCTCCTTCGCCCAGCGCACGAGTTCGTCCATCGTGGGAATCGGCATGAAGGCGCCAGCTCCTCTAAAATTAGGAAGATAAGGGACTCAAGAGTCACAGTTTGATTACGATTGGCGTGGGAATTTCGCGTTAGCGTTGACGTCCTTGAGGTCTGCAAAGAGGGTATCTCTGATCTCCCCGGTCTTGTTCGTCGTACGATCCAAAGTGTCGTCGTGGAGAATCACTGGAACTCCGTCCTTCGTCAGCGAAACGTCGAATTCGATCAGATTTGCCCCTTCATTCTTAGCCTGTAAAATGAAGTTTAAACGCTGTATTCGAATCTCTTCAAAACCTGGATCATCGAAGCCATGGTGTTCTCCGGCTCGACGGTCGGTGATCCGCGATGTCCTCCGAACGCAAATCCTTTGAAGAATTTCTCCTTCTTAAATCAATTCTGCGTTTACACAAACTTCAGCCGAATCCTACATTCTGAGATCGTGATGGCTGGTTCTTCAGAGCCGAATACGATGCGTAGAAGATTAGAGGGACGAGGAGAAGCACGTTGGGCCATTTAAAGATGTTGTAGATGAGGAGGCCGATCGTGTCCTGCATGGCGTTCTCTGGATCCTGAAAATGGGGTTAGATGCTATTGATTTGAGGTCGAGGGATTACCGGAGCAGAGAGGAGAACCCAGCAGAGATGGAAATTACCCTGAAAATACGGAAGGTAACAGAATCGAACTTAAATAGAAAGATTCAGAGAACGCGTGGACGCGAGTAAACAAAATGAAACGGGTTTTGGCTGTTCTTTGGGGTGAACGGATGGACTATGGACGCCCTGGAATTGGGCTACTCCAGAGCTTCAGACGAAGATAGACACAAGTCTCAATTTTTGAGACACCGAGTTTGCCACGTCTGTCCAGCTCTACAAAGTTGCTTCAGTAGACTAGATGGAGACTTCAGACGTCGGAAGCCACCGAAAGTCGGGCCATCTTCCTTATCACCCGGACGAGAAGCGGTCGGCTTCTCGACGGTCTCGACCGCCAAAGTCGAAGAATGCAGTTGGTCCCAGTGGGAAATCCATTTGAACGTTTGGCGGGAAATCGGAACGAACAATCGTGGTTCCCCCTCGCACTCCTCCGATTGCCACTTTCGCGTGTTTGCGCCTCTTTCTTGTTTCCCTTGTTTTCTTCGCGCCGTGTTTATTTGTTTCCTAGATTTCCGATAGAATCTATTAACGGCAATTTGAATTTTCAGACGCTATGGCCGACTCAGAGCTGTATACCGCAGCCCTGAGGCTCGCGGAGAGCATGCCCTCACGGGAGGAGCAGTTCGGCTACTTGGTCGAGTAAGTTCTGGCCAATACCCAACTTGTTCTAATGGAACTGATTTAGGCAGGCGAAATGGTGTGACCAATCCACTCTGGAGGTCTACAAGAACACCTGCGTCAAGAAGCTCGTCACCCACATCACCGCGCAGTTCTCGCGCACGGATGACTTCAAAGCCGACGAGCGGCTGGTGGATGTTTACGCGCTCCTGGTAAGTTCTTTTCTGTTATTTCTTTCTACAATTAGTGGGGTCACAGGGCAAAACGAGTCGGACCATGGACCAGAAACAAGTCTTCAAGCAAGTCTACCAGATGGGAAACCTCAGCAAGTCGGCCAAATTCTACATCAAGTGGGCCGCAGCACATGCCACCGACGGCGAAATGGCGAAGATCGAAGTAATCTACAAGTTGGCCGTCGACAACGAAGCCGCACCTCAAAAGGACCTCATCGCAGGATTTTCGTAAGTACCACTTAGGACAGCTTCATCTGAAATAACTTGTTTTTTTCAGAAAATTCCTGCCTCGCCTCATCCAACAGGAGAAGACCGACGATACGATGCTGCTGCTGGCTACAACTCATCGAAATGAGCTCACCTTCAGCCAGCCCGGAGTCCCTGTAGTCGCCCCGGCAGCCGGAAGCGACCAGATGGAAGTCGACGGCGAGGAGAACATGCCGCCTCCAGCTGTCCCCAACCGAAAGAGACGGCAGTCTTCTAGAATGACCATGCCTCTGGCCGCCATCTCCGAGATGTCTACGGAGAACGTCCAGGAGGCGTGCCAAGCGGTTCCTGAGAAGACCCAGGATGCGTGCAACGCCATCTCGGAGAACGTCCAAGATGCGTGCAACGCCTTTTCCTACACACTCCCGCTGAGCCAGGAAGGTTAGTTCAACTTTTTTAGTTTTAGCTGATCTCTGACTAATTTAGCCAAAGCCAATGCTGCTAAGGAAGCTGCTGACGCGGCTGCCGCAGCTGCCAAGGAAGCGGCTGAAGCTGCCGCCGCCAAGGAAGCTGCCGAAGCAGCGGCGGCACAAGAGGCGACTGCCGCTGCAGTGCCTGTCAAGAAGGCTCCGTTTGAGGTTTATTTCGACCCTGAAACTCCGGCAGTCACGCAAAACATTGCGTCAGGCCCATCGTCAGCTTTCGCTTGCGCGCAGATCCAGGCTGGGTAAGCTAATAAGTGCTCATGTAAAATTTTCTAAATTGTACGTGGTTTCAGGGGTGACTGCAACCGTCGAGGTTTTGGCGGATTCGTAACGTCGACGCCATTCGCTGGCGCGTCTAACCAGCATGTGACTCAAGCTCCTTTCTTGCTAGATGAAAGCGCGATCCACAGCGATAACAGGAACGAGCTCTTCGGAGCCACATCTCCGATCGCCCGTATTGATGATTCCGTAGATGAGGACGAGCCAACTGGTGTTGGCCTTAAGTAAGAGCTTAGTTTTAAAAATTTATATCTCATTCTACCTCTAGCACAACCATCATAAGCGACCTCGATCCGTGGGATAAGGCTCTTCGTATGAAGGTCTTAAACAGCACTCCAGCTCCCGACTGTCGCAAGGATTTCCTGGACCAGAAGTGTCAGACGATTGCGGCCGGAAAGACCATTCCCCTTGGAGAAGACCAGTACGAAATCAAAGAAATGATAGGCCAGGGAGGATTTGCAAAGGTGTTCCGAGTCAAAAAGATTGGATCCCGTAAAGAGATGGCATTGAAGGTAAGCCCTCGATGGTGGTTCCGAAACAAATGGATCTTTTATTTAGTACGAGTCGCCTGCTTGTGCCTGGGAAGTTTACATGTGTGAAACAGCCCGTTTGAGACTGTCACCCACAATTAAGGACTTCGTTATGTTTGTGAACGATTCTTACGTTTTCTCGAACGCTTCGGCGATCGTCTACGAATACTATCCCCATGGAACCTTACTGGTGAGTTCGATTTCAATTTTTTTTTAATTTTAAAACCTTAATTTATAGGACGTGTCGAACAAATACAAGCACGAGAACGCGGAAATGAGTCACGTGATCGTTATGATCGTTGGCTACCAGATCGCCAACATTCTGCAGTCCGTGCATGAATCAAAACTGATTCACGGCGATATCAAGCCGGACAACTTTGTGATCACTGGCCCGTAAGTTATGCGACTTCGATTGCTTTTATTGACCTTTTCCTTATAGGATTGATGAGCAGTTGCTCGAGGATCCAATGAGCCGTCCCGTTGTCAAACTCATTGACTGGGGAAGAGGCATCGATATGTGCCAGTTCGAAGGCAAGCGGTTCAGAGGAAAGGCCGGAACTGAACAGTTCGACTGCCCTGAGATGCTTGACGGACGCGAGTGGACGTACCAAACCGATTTCTTCGGATTCATCGCGGTCGTCTACGTCCTCTGCGTTGGAGAGTACATCTCTACGCACAAGAGCAGCGGACGTTACGTCGTCACGAAGCAGCTGAAGAGGTGAGATTTCTTTTGGAACGGGTGGTTATAACTTTTTACTGTTAAGACGGTTCGGATGTCGCCAGATGTGGATCGACATCATGGACATAATCCTGAACATCCCGTCGTGCGACCAGCTGCCCGAATGGAGCGACATCATGAACCGGATGAAGTCGCAGTTCCTGGAATCGATTTCGGCGGACGACCACGACTGCAAGAAGGCGCTCGAGCGCTATAACAAGTTCATTTCAAACTGATTTCCTCTTTATTGTACATGTCAGCGACTGTTAAAGCCTTCCAAAATGATCTTTGTTGAATCGAGTTGCGATGCCTCATCGCCTATTACTTCCGATTAGTTGCGTGTTTTCGAGCCGAGGAAGAAAGGTGGAAGTCGATGATTACCGACGACCGGCCTGGTGACGCAATTTGGGACGGGCGTCGCACCATGATTCACTCGCTTCTTCCCCGAGAGCGAAGTGGAGTCAGAAATGATTCACTCTGGCGGCTGTCGCAGTCAGATTCGTTGCGCCCTTCGATTGCGGCCTTTGTTTTCCCATTTTCCCAGGTCGAAAGCCGGGCCCCGAAAAGGGATTCGGAAGGAGGGAGGCGGATCGAGGTCGATCCGACCTGCGGTTATTGATCGCGGAGTTCTGTGCGCGCGAGGAGGGCAAACTGTAGCGCGGCGTTGTCAGCAGGCAGCGAGCCACAACGATTCCAGCTTGTTGTGTTTGTTCTCGCGATGTCGCGATCGCGGATTCGCGGCGACGAAACACGTTTTCCCGGCGCCGATCGATCGCCAACTTCGGAATCTTCGGAGGCGATAAGGACGCCGGCGGCCCTGGCGCGTCTTCGGTCCGATTCTGCGTCCTCCGCGGGCGACCACGACGCAATTATCCGCCTCCCTCGCCCGTTCCGTTGACCCTTTTGGCGCGAATCGCCCGGGGTGTCCTTGGAGGGTCTCCTACGTTCTCCCTCGACACCCTAATCCGCTGTCCTTCTCATGCACACCTAACCGTTGATTTCAGGAACGAGCGTCGCCGCTGCCGCCGTCGACTCGATTTCAGGCGCCGAAGATCACCTTCGGTCGCATCCTCAAACCTCAAAATGGTCAGTTTTTCCAGTTTGACTCCTTGACTCAAGCGAGTTTAGAACTTCCACTGGCAGTCGAAGGTCAACACGCAGAATGTCGGAGTCGAGGATATGGTCCTCCTCTCTCGGCTCAACGATTCGGCCATCGTGGACAATCTGAAGAAGAGGTTCATGGCAAACCAGATTTTTGTAAGTGGTTTGGAGGTTTAAAGATAGAAGGGATACTGTAGTTGGCATCACCAACTAGAAACATATTCTATTCTGCTCATTTCTCAAATTAACCTATGTACTTGTAGACCTACATTGGCCCTGTGCTGATATCCGTGAACCCCTTCAAGGAGATGACATACTTCACCGAGAAGCACATGGAACTCTACCAAGGAGCCGCCCAATACGAGAATCCGCCGCACGTCTACGCCTTGGCCGATAGCATGTACAGGTAGGCCTCGATCCAAAAAAGCCAGATTTCTATAAAAACCCATTTCAGGAACATGTACATCGACAACGAAAATCAGTGCGTGATCATCAGTGGCGAAAGTGGCGCCGGGAAAACCGTTGCGGCAAAGTACATCATGAACTACATTTCGAAGAGTTCCGGCGGAGGTCAGAAGGTGCAACACGTGAAGGACGTGATCCTGAAATCAAATCCGTTGCTGGAAGCCTTTGGAAACAGCGCCACCGTCCGAAATTGGAATTCGAGTCGATTCGGGAAATACGTGGAAATCGTATTCGGAAAAGGCGGCGAACCGATCGGAGGCAAAATCTCGAATTTCCTGCTCGAGAAGTCGCGCGTGGTGAATCTGAATCAAGGCGAGAGGAATTTCCACATTTTCTACCAACTCCTTAGCGGTGCTGACCAAACTTTGAGAGGTAATTTACGTGGATTGAGCTTGAAGATGATCTTTTGTTTTCAGAGAATCTGGGTTTGAGCACCTACGACTACTACAGCTACCTGAACCAGAGTAATCTCAGCGTCATCGATGGAACCGTCGATTCCAAGGAATTCCGAGAAACTCTGGTGAGTCGTTTTTAGAGTTATGAGTCACCTTTAAGCGTAGAATGGCTTTGTTTGCCGATGACTAATTCTTGAAGTCCCGAAAACTCTCCGTAAATATTCCTTCTTTAAGCATGCGATGTCCGTTGTGGGGATCGACGACGAGCGCCAGGTCCAGATCCTCCAGCTCGTGGCCGCCGTCCTCCACTTGGGAAACATCGGATTCGTGGAACAGAACAATTATGCAGCTATTGAAAACGAGCAATGTAAGTGTTCTTATGATTTCACCGACACTGGAATTCCCCGTTTAGTCCTCGACTTCCCAGGATACCTTCTTGGACTTCCAACAGCGCTCATTAAGGAGAAACTGACCTCGCGGAAACTCGAATCTCGCTGGGGAAAACAGAGCGAAGAGATCGACATCACGCTCAACGTGGAACAGGCCGTATACACTCGGGACGCTCTCGTCAAAGCGCTCTATTCGCGGCTATTCGACTTCTTGGGTACTGTAGCTCTAGCATCAAATAGTTCGTATGAAAATTTTTCAGTGTCGTCGGTGAACAAGGCGATGAAGACGGACGATAGCGTGAATCTCTCCATCGGAATTCTGGACATCTACGGGTTCGAAATTTTCCAGAACAACGGATTCGAACAGTTCTGGTGCGTGGTCTTGATTAAGCGTGATCCTTAACATTTCCGAGTTTCAGCATCAACTTTGTGAATGAAAAGCTCCAGCAGATTTTCATCGAATTGACGCTGAAGGCCGAGCAGGAAGAGTACGTCGCCGAGGGGATTCAGTGGACTCCCGTGGAGTATTTCAATAACAAGATCGTGTGTGATCTTATCGAAGCGAAGAAGCCGCCGGGTAATCCAGATAGCTTATTATAGCAAATTGATCATTTTGACATTAGGAATCATGTGCGTCCTGGACGACATTTGCGCCAAGAACCACGGGCAAAGCGAAGGCGTCGACCAGCAGTTCCTTAACGCCATGAGCAGCCAAGTTTCCCACAACGAACATTTCCGGAAGGGAGGCGACAATTTCGTCGTTAGGCACTACGCTGGCGAGGTCGTTTACAACATCGATGGGTTCTGTGACAGGAACCGCGACGTTCTCTACGACGATCTCATCCTCCTGATGCAGCAGAGCAAGAAGTGAGTTAATTATTGAAATTTTCAGCTTTTAAACTGGTAATTTCAGTCCCTTTATGGCCTCGTTGTTCCCAGAACAGCTCAACAACGGCGCGAAGACGAAGCGCACCTCGGCCTCCACGAAGATCAAGAACCAGGCGAACGCCTTGGTCGAATCTCTGATGAAGTGTTCTCCCCACTACGTCCGCTGCATCAAGCCCAACGAAACGAAGAAACCTCTGGATTGGGACGAACAGCGCGTCCACCACCAGGTCGAGTATCTCGGCCTCAAGGAGAATATCCGCGTGAGGAGAGCCGGATTCGCCTATCGCCGTGCATTCGAGAAATTCCTTTGGAGATACGCGATTCTGACGGCGGAAACGTGGCCTCACTACAACGGAGATCCCAGGAAAGGATGTGAGGTAAGAGATGCCTTCAATGTCGATCGATCTGAGAGATCTTTTTCAGATTATCTGCTCCCGAATGGCCCTCGACCGCGACCAGTATCAACTCGGACGGACCAAAATATTTATCAAGGATCCAGCTTCGGTAATTCGAATTCTATCTGATTCGTGAAATCTCCGATTTTCCATTTTTAGCTATTCTTGCTCGAAGAGGCGCGCGAGCGGAAATACGACGGCTACGCCCGTGTGATCCAGAAGGCGTGGCGTCGGTTCAACGGGCAGAAACACTTGGCGAAGATGAAGCAAGAGGCCAGCGATATCCTCTACGGCAAGAAAGAGCGCAGGCGCCTTTCGCTGAACCGGAACTTCGTGTCCGACTACATCGGATTGGAGCATAATCCCGCGCTGCAAGCGATCGCCGGAAAACGTGAGCGCGTGGCTTTCGCCCAAACCGTCGTCAAATACGATCGCAAGTTCAGAGTAGGCGAGGTTAAGACGACGCTGGAAGCTGATTTGGAGGTATTTAGAGCACGAAACTGGACCTTATGGTCACCGGCAAGGAACTTATCCTCGTAGGACGCGAACTCGTGAAGAAGGGGATCAACAAGGGAAAGCTGGTCGAAGTCGTCAAGCGGCAGATTCCGTTTAGCGATATCCTCAATGTTGGATTAAGCCCCTTCCAGGACGATTTCGTCATTATTCAAGTCCGGGACTCCTTCACAAGTCTTCTGGAAACGCCACTGAAGACAGAATTCATCACGGCGCTTAGGTATGCGCAAGAATTCGAAGCTCACTTTGTATGTTTCCATTCAGCAAGAAGGTGAAAGAACGCGTAGGAAGAGATCTTGCGCTGGATTTCAAGTCCAACCACACGATTGCGATAAAGCAAGAGAAGTTCATCGACAGGTTCGGAGGATCTACGAGGCAGGTGGTTTTCGCCTGCGACCCCCACGGATCTCAGAAGGCTGTCCTGCAGCCGAACGGAAAGATTTTGAACGTTTCCGTTGGACCAGGATTGCCGAACAACACAAGTGAGTCTTTTTCTTATCAGAGAGTACTTTGTTCAAGGAATTGCTGAGCATGGAAAGATAGCAAAAGGAGCCGATGTTCACGTGAATTTTGGTCCTCAAAGTGCCCAAAGATCAGCGAGGCTGCAAACTTTGCAGTTCCTCTAATCGCCATTTATGACCCTCTAATCCTTAGGACCTCAAGCACAAAGACCGGTAAGCAACGTCAATCAGGGAGCCCCGAGGGAACACCATCGGGCGGCTCCTTCACGTCCTGCTCCTCCCGCACACGCCGCCGAGTTCTCCGCCGGATTTTCGCCAGCCGTCCAACAACAATTTGCCCAGAAAGCCGCCCAGAACGGTGCTTCTCGTGAGTTCCACGACTCCCACCTACCGTACCCCAACAACACTTCTACAGGTCCCAACGTCGTCCAGCCGGTGAATGGCGGCAACGGCGCCGCTCCTCCTCGTGCCGCCAAACCAAAACCTCCAGTCAAACCACGGCTTCTGCCTCTGGTACAAGCACTCTATCCTTACGAGGCACAGGATACCGACGAACTCTCGTTTTCTCAAGGCCAGAAGATCGAACTGATAAACAAAGACGCTTCCGGATGGTGGCAGGGAAAGTTAGGCGGCAAAACGGGATTGTTTCCAGCTAATTATGTTGAAGAGCTGTAAATAAAGACAAAATATATAAATTGATGTCATTAGAAGATTAATTGAAGCTGGAGGAGGTATCCGGAACCAGCTCACATCGACCAGGATAGGCTCCTGATCACTTGCAGTCCGATCGTTACGTAAAGTCTTGACCGCTCATTAGATTTTGGTGTTTAAATTCGAGTGTCCTTTTGCACTCTCCGCCGCCGGAATCGATGTCCCGCCGGTCAGCAGAGAACCTCCGATTTGCCGCCTTTGTTTTCGCACTCCAGCTGTGAACCGATAAGGTCGTATGATTATTAGTTCCGATCGCGAGCACAACGGAGGATTCCCCGGCGAGACGTCGACGTCACGTGGTCGTCGCGGCCACTCGCTTATAAGCACAACACTCGACCGCCACTCTTCGTTCGATCGCTAGTCGATGTTCCTGGGCTCTCGCGCCAAAAATGGGTCGATTTCGGGTCATTTTTTTGCTTCTCTTCTTCTCCGTTTTTGTCGTAGAAGCGCTCAAAACTAAAACGCGGTTCAAGCCACTCAAGCACAGACCTTATGTGCGTCAGGAGAACGACCCAACTTCGCCTGGATTCCCGGTTGTTTTGGGTAGTTTTCTATTTGTGTCGTATTTGTTTAACTTTCTGTTTCAGTTCCCGGCGATGGCGGCAGCCAAATCGAGGCAAATATCACGGGCAAGACCGTTGTGCCCCACTATACGTGCTACCACGTAAGTGTTTCCGTCCACGCTTGTGAAGAATCAGCCGTGGTTTCAGTACACCTTGGAATTCTTCGATCTCTGGCTCGACTTGACGTCGTTCTTGCCGGTTTCGATCGACTGTTGGGTGGACAACATGCGCCTTGTCTTCAACGCGACCACCGGAATGGCCGAAGACTCGCCAGGCGTCGTAACCAGGATTCCGGGATTTGGAGGAACCTCCTCGGTCGAGTGGCTGGACAAGTCGAAGGCGAGCCAAGGCACCTACTTCACTTATATCGCTGACGCATTGACCAAATGGGGATACACACGTGGAAAGGATCTCCTCGGAGCACCATTCGACTGGCGAAGGGCGCCTCGTAAGACCTACCTACCGTAATCTGCTTACATGTGGTTTCCTTTAGATGAACTCACGGGATACTACGCGATGCTCCGGTCGATGATTGAAACCGCCTACTACTACAACGGCAACAAGAAAGTGATAATATTGGGCCACAGCATGGGAAATCCGTCAATGGTGAGTTGAAGGGAGCCATAGGCTTGCAGAGGTCCGACCGCTTGTTCACGCGTAATAACATCGAATGGCCGAGATGCCCGCAAAGACAGACGTCTCGACTGTTTTAGACATTTGTCTGAGACGGTTCTCTTCCAAGCACGCGAGCACAGATGTCTTCATTCACTGTTGGTCATCGGTCGGTTCTTTGAGCGCTGAACAGTGGTCTGAAGGAGCGACCGACCACAAATAAGGGACCTGTCGCGAATGCTCTGTGCTTCGCGAAAGCGGGACGGTGTCTCACTCGACGACCGTCTGTAATTTTCTCAAAGGCAGCCGGGTTGTCATTCTTAAGTTTCCTTCCTTAAGCACGCAAGGCTGCTCCAAAATCCTTTTTTCCATCGCGCTCTTCCAGAAATCGCCTAACTGCATTTTGTTTCAGCTCTACTTCTATCACAACGTCGTCTCGGCCGAATGGAAAGCAAAGTTCATCCAATCCCACATCTCCCTGGCCGGTGCGTGGGGAGGCTCGATGCAGATCGTGAAATTGTTTGCGTCGGGATACAACATGGACTACTTCAGGATCGTTCTGCCTCCCAGCACCGTCCGTCCCATGCAACGGTCGTTCACCTCCTCAGCGTTCCTGTTCCCAAGCGCGGCCGTGTGGAACGCAACCGAAATCATCGCGACCACTCCCGAAAAGAATTATTCGATCTCAAATGTCGAAGAATTCTTCACGGACATGAACTACACTCTCGGATTGGATCAACTACGTCACACAAAGTATCCAGGAGTTTCCACGCTCGACGCGCCTGGCGTTGAAATGCACTGCATCTACGGAACGAAGGTGGATACACCGGAA
>KN167670.1:15017-28101 GCA_000757745.1 Steinernema scapterisci
GCAGGAGATCTCACGAGCGCCGATCTCGAGCGTGTCGTGGTAGAGGCAGTTGCGGAGTTTGTAGTGGATCACGGGTTTGTAGCCTGATGCCATTTTGGTTTCGTTTCGGATTTCGAACTTGGTTGAGAATACTTAGAAGCGGTTTCCAGGGCTTATATAGATTCAGGAGTAATGCTTAGAGCTTCGAGGCATTGGTTTCCCAGTTTGACCGTTTCCAGGTCCTTAGGATGAGCATCAGTTTTCCCTAGATCTTCCCAAGCATCAGTTTCCCTTCCCAGCTTCCCCATCTTACTCGTCTCTCCCTCCAGAAATCCCTGAAACGATCCCACAACTCCAAATTCGTGACAAACAGTTTATTTGTACCACTTACGAGAATAAATATATGATACACTGGACATCTAATCTTGTCTTCTCTATGTACAACCAAGGATTGCGATATGCAAGGACAGCGGAGCTGTCGTCACACGGCAAAGTGAGATTCCTGAGGGAAGTTGACGAGATCGCGCTCCGATCGAATCGTGGAACACGGAAGCAGCCACAGGAACCAGTGGCCGGGTCCGCACACCTCCTGGAGCTGGTGGCACTTGCTCCGTATCCTCCGCGGCCGGTACGAGCGTGTCCCTCGCCGCTGCACAGATTCTACGGCGGTTTCGTCGTTGAAGATCGCTTGGAGCTGGAAAGTACAAAGGTGAAAGTGGGGAGGAATGCGGTGATGGACAAACAAACCTGATCGCACGAAACGGCCAAGACAAACATTCCGAACAACGCGCTTTCGATTGTCAGGAAAATGGAGTGCAATCTGAAATCGATAGAAGTCAGTTAACAGCCTACGAACCGGGTACTCACATTTTCTTGTGGTGCATCGGAATGCCGTGAGGTCCTTTGGCGCCCGTTGGCCCGTGTTCGTCGTGGTATACCCAAGCTGTGATAATTAACCTGGAATTATGGGGATGAGAGCAGCAGAGGAGAGAGTGGCTGGCTTACCCGATAGCGTAGGCTGAAGACAAGGCTACGTAAAGCAGAAATTGAAGGAAGTATTTCTGGTTGAATTCTCCTACGCAGTTGTTGACCCAAGGACCTGGAAGAAAGCACGTTTTAGGAATCAGCGTAAGATATAAGATGAGTATTTGAAGCCCAAAGGTCATCTTTGGACTCAACTTGTTTATATCCAAAAATTATTCATTAATTGGGCCTCCGCAGGCCTGCTAGCTTGTTTATGCCCTATCGTTCGTTTAATATTAAACCATGAAATTCAGCCATAAAAGCGTCAAACAACTCACAATGATGGTCCATTTTCCGCACGCATCTGCGGCAAACCCGGCAATGATGAGCCCTGGGTGGCCTGAAGGATTCGCATCTGGTACATACTGACCAGTTTTCTCCCTAAAGCACCACACATAGGTACGAAGTGAAGTAACAAATCCGATTTACCACAAAGCGTTCTCCTCGATTCATCATGGCTTCGCGGTCCGAATCGCTGTCGTCGTCTTCTTCGGAAGACGATTGTATCATGGAACTTTTTAATCGTCGATTGTTGATGTGCCTAAAGAGTTAAGGATAAAATCAGATTATCTCGGGGGACGCATTACGTGTTCTTGTTTATAGGCACGATTCCCGGATCGGTGAGCATCGTCCGGGAATGTGCTATAACCGCCAAGAAGAGAAGTGTGTTGAAGACGGCGACATGGACGGCTCCAAGGGGACTGAAACGAAGAAGTTCGATTAGCGGGGAGATTCGAGGAAGAAACTAACCTGTCAGTGAAGGTGGGGATGACGAGCCAGTTGATGACCACATAGTCTGCGTAGATGAGGGAGCCGTACGTGATTGCGGCGCAAAAAATTCCACACGGGTCACGTCGGAAGATCATGCGGGCATGGAATCACCTCTGGAACAAAGGGAAATTATGAATAGCACATAATACAAGAAATTCGCTTTCGCGATTCAAATACACGGAAACATGATTAACACGTAAACAAAGCTCGACCGTTTCGGAGTGGTGACATTAAGCCCTTAAGGTCAAAAACAGGATGACATAAAGTTCGGAAACCGGAAACAAGAATGACGACATAACGCACTTATAATTTAAGTGGGCTTGGGAGCTAATATACGCGTGTTTCTGACGTCGATGCAGCAGGCCGGATTAAAATGTTGCAATAAAGCTTCTTCGTGGCTCGCAGGAGGTCTTCTTCTTGATCCCATAGGAATATTCATAAAGCCGAGCTGAAAAAGAATCGAATAATCCCGGAATAATTAAATGCCGCGTAGCAAACAGAAACGTAAACGATCATTTGGAATTCACGAAAATCGGGAGATCCGAGTTGACGCATCAGCAGAATTTTCAGCCAAAATCGATCGCCGCCGCCGGAAAGAAGAGCTACAATGAGCGACAACGCGGCGCCTGTCGGCGGTGTCGCTTAAATTAAAGCTGATAATGCAATTATAGAGCTGGAGAAAACACGAAAAGACGCGCAAAGTGTCGGTGGAGTCGGGCCGACGAGCGGAAAACAAAGCGCATTCTAGACCGAAAAACATTTCCGACGACGGAGATGCGTGGAAGCGACCAGCGAGTCCCGCGGCCGCGGCGAGAAGACCGCCGCCGCCTCTTTCGTCCGTCGTTCGGCCGCGCGAAGGAGTGACCGACAAACGGAATTGATCGACTCGCGGATGAGGGAAGCGAGGAGCTTCTTCGCAGTACAGATTAGAGTATTTAAGTCCCGGCAAAGCTGAAATCGGGCGATAAAAAATTCTGACTTTGCATGCAAAATTATAGCGACGCGCTAACTTCTCCGGTGACCGTAATTGGCCCAATTGAAGGGGTGAATAAAAATGAAACGCCACCCTAATAAAAAGGGCTTCGCGCAAACGCGGACTTTGGAATTTGGACACTGAAGATGATCGCGTTTTTGTTTCGCTGCCTCTGCGAAGAGGACAAAAGCTGGGCACGACCGCTCGTCGGGTTGTCAACGAGACCGAAGTAACGAAAGCAGACAGGCAAAGCCTGAGACAGTTGTTCCCATACGTGGAAGCGGCTGTGGAGAACAAGAGAAGAACCAAAAAGATAATCGAACCACCGGAGATATGAAACCAGGTAGAAGACAACCAAAGAGAAGACAAGAAAAGAACACAAAATTAGAATTAGAATTTATTTATACATGAGACAATTAAGGGTTGTACTCAATAGGAAGGTTCTTGCGGCGGACCATTCCGTCTCCCTGGAACCACTCGCGGCGGAACTGCTTGGCGGCTCCGTCGGGGGTGTTGGTCCATTCGATAGTGATGCGGTCGTTGTTGGTGTCTTCCTGGCCGTAGGCGAATGAGTCGCAGGAGACGGCCATGAGGACGTTCTCCTTGGGGTCGAGGACTCCGCAGGGAGGGTCGACTCCGAGGCGCTTCATGTTGGTGGTCTTGATGGCCCATCCGATGCGGCGACCTCCGGAGTTGGTGATCTTGATGTGGTAGGTGTGCTTGTCATCGTAGGGGGCGTTGAAGACGATCTTCGTGCCGGGCTGGGTGTTGATGTCTCCTGGGGGAACGGATTGGGCCATGACGAGCAGATACTACTGTACGACTATCACTCGGCGAGGCCGCCTTATAAGGAACTATAAAGTGTCGGCGCTTATTGGGCAGACAGGTTTTCTAGACTATGACATGTCTGGGATACGCACAGAAGGGAGTTGTGGTGCCTTGGGCGCGTTTGAGACAAGTTGCGAAATCGTCACGTCTGGAACTGTCCGTGCAATTTCACTCCGCTGGGCTATCTTCTTGCGGAGCGGTCGTGCCTGTGGACTTTGGCACAGAAGCACATAAGTGCGCTTCTCAGGCATTCTCTGCAACAAAGCACAAGGAAACAAGGCATAAAACACCCGAACGTCCAGGCTACAATATGACTGTGTCGCCAGTGATTTTAGTAAATGCAGTCGTGGCTATAAAAATTTAACTTGCTTGGATTACGGCATTCTTGAAGTTATAATCTTCTCAAGCGAGCTCTAAGCTCTTGGTTAAGATGATCACGGACGGTGATGCCATGTAATGTGAACGATTAGTAATTTAAAAGTTCGATATTTTAAACAAATTTAAGAAAATCTGTTTTTGCACACAAAACAACAAGATCGTATTCCCTGATTTCGCCAAAGCTTACTTCCATTCATGGCACAGTGGAACGCATCTGCTCTTTCGAAATGCGAAATAGTTTCCTAGCTAATTCCAAATGGAAATTCCGGGCACGTTCTTGGTGCGTTTCGATAAGACTCATCGCATGAACTAATCCCCAAATCAACGCGTTCACAATTACTTAAGTCCTCCTATCGTGTACCCCACCGCCATTTTCTTATCTCGGGCTAGTTCGCTTCGTGTGTTCTGTATAGTTCTACTATTACCTTCAGAAATGCTTGTCCAACTACTCTTGTTTGGGGTCGCCTCCTGCACTGCGCTTAAGTGGATCCAATGCTCCGAAGATCCAAGCGAAAGTCTCTCTTTCGACATCGCCGCGAACGGAATCCTAGGCGTCCGATCCTACGACTGGCCGAACTCGATAACCACAAACCCCTACAACTTCAACGAATCCAACGCGTTCCGCTATGGGAAATGCTCGCTGACGTTTCGAGTAAATCCGCAAACATATTAAAACAACACAAACATCGTTTTAGAGCATCGCCAACCAAAGCCTTGCGATGGTCTTCCTGAACGCTCATTTCATCGCTCATTTCAACGAAAAATCGCGTTTTGAGATTGACACGAACCGCGAAAACGTGATTCAAAGTTTCGCTTCCTACGGATTCTTGTCCCTGTCTGCTGAACTCACAGATTTTAATGGAAATCCTACCACTATTCAAATGTGGAATGGCTTTGAAGCCATCGTTGTGGCGTATGATTGGTACGCAAACCGGATTTGCCCATTTCAATCCATCTCTCCTCAAGTTGTCGAACCTGGAGATCCTCGATTTGTGACTACTTTCCGTAATGTGTAATTTTCCTTTGACTGAGCGTCATTAACGTGTGCATTTCAGCGGCAATCCTAAATTAATTGGCGACTGTTTCTGGTACTTTGTCCCCAAGGAGAACACGACTCTCAAGATCACGTTCCCAGTTATAATGCAAGCCCAAGGGATTTCTTCGGTTCAAATCAGCGTCGATCTAGGACCGGCCATAAAACTGAATTCCACGAGCGCGGACAAGCCGCTCGTATTCTACGCCACGAAATCAGTCGTCATCGAGTACAAAGCCACGTTTGGCCAGGATTCCATTTTCTTCGGCGTGGTGAGCTCATTCCCGACTGAACCTTTGACAGGTACGACTCCTTTCCACAGTTAAACGTCGATGTCCTTGTTAAGAATCCAATTCTTATTGCTCCGCAGGCACTTGGCTGAAGTTTACAACTGCTGGCGGAAACAACCTTATCTCCAACAATGCGAATTTTTTGGAAGTTCCGTTCTGGAAACCTTACGCGAATAAGCAGGTATGTACACATCTCGTGACAGCTCGGAAATCTCATTTCAGGCGTGCGATTGGCAAATCTCAACCGAACCGGGCAAGGAACTGAGATTTGAGCCACTGATGTACCCAGATCTCGAGCTCTACGATATCGCTAAACTGTCGACAACCAGTTATTCGGCTCAATTGGAGTAAGTTTGATTCCGAACTAACGACCTAAACGAATATTTAGAACTCTTTTCTGGAATGGACTTAAGGACAATCTCGTATTTGCTACGAAGGACGACGAAGTCGGAAACCTTACCTGGAACTCCGACGGAAACTACGGGCGATCTGGATTCACGCTCAGCGTAGTTGTCATAGGTAGAAACAAGTGATTCGAAAGCGATTTATTCCTTATTTCAGATTGCGCTTGTGGATCGGAAAACGTTGAGTTAAACTACAAGAACCCAACGGCGTTTTTCGGACCTTCGAATCCAGTTCCTGGGACTCATGGCGAGACATATCATAATACAGTTTGTAAGAACTTGGACTGTTCTTGGACGGTATTTGCAAGAATCTCTCAAATAGTCCATTCTCGTCTTTTAGGTCTCTCGGCCGGATGATTCGGTCATCATTCTGACGCAATTTGGAACTGTCCGCGGATGCTCCTATGGTCTCCTTGGAGATGAGGTAGAAATCGTTCCTGGGGGAAACGAGCAGCTCTCGATCAAGTGAGTTTTGCGTTAGCTTCTTACCAACCCGAAATCTGTATTTAGCGCCACAGATTGTCATCAAGTGATGAATTATTTCATTGGTTCAAAGACAGTCAACGTTTTCTACCGTAGCGTCGACGAATGGCCCAAGTACGTGTTAGACGACAGTGCTCTGAGTTTCCAGGCCTTTATTCTCAACAGTGAGTCGAAACTACGATCATGGATTCAACTTCCATTTCAGATTCCCAACTTGCGAACAGTCCCGTGATCTTCAATTCGTCCAACGATTTCTTTGTTTTCGATCTCTCCAAGTTGTCGAAGCTCTTCTCCGCTCAAACGTTCCAATTAGGGCCAAACCTGAAATTGCAGAAATTGCAGTTTTACCAGATCATGGGCAATTATAGCCCCTATAACGATTTCCTGCTCATTGATGGAAAGCTGAATGCAAACGCCACATCTATACAAACGCCGTTCTCGGGAGATTCGAGCACACCGTTTGTATCCTCAACTGGATATGTGACTATTGTCAGAATCAACGAAATTCAAAAAACCTTCCCAACGCTCCTTGTTAAGGTTTACGATGGTAAGATGGTATTTCGTAGCGTTTTGTAATCTTTGCTTTACAGAAAAGCGGGATTGTACGGTCGACGATCCCGTAATCATCGTAAGCGACACTCCCGATCGGTTCTCCTCTCATCCTTTACGGGGCTCTGCTGAGCAAACACACTGTCCAACCTACGTTTTCGTCCAAGGAAGGCATTTCCCAAGCGTGCAGATTGGCTCCGAGGGCTTGAAAGTAAGTTGAGAATTTCGGAGTTTCGATGTTTTCCATGACTTATTTTAAGGACACGAGTTCAAGCGTCAAAGTCTTCTCAGGCCTCGACATCTCCCAAACTCCACTCTACGCATTCAAGTGAGTCCTATTCTCATTTTACCCATCCTTTCTAAGCCCAGTTTAGCTCCAAAACGGCACTCGATTGGACCCCGACCGTGTACGGACAAATCTTCACGATCATGGTTCCCATTAGCGCGAAATGCGCGTTCAAAATCGCACCCAGAAAAGGTATAATTGAATATATAAACGCTGAACATCATAGATTTAGTGGCGTACGGTACCGTCGGTCCACAAGCCGCACTCGACGGAGTCTTCATGTCCCCCGGCTACCCATTCGGAAGCTCTAACACCAGTTTCTGTGAGGAAACATTGAAGCTTCTACCGCTTTCTGAGAACAGCCTGGAAGGCTCCCTTACGATCGCGATCGAAGATTTAGCACCGCAGTCAAAAGTGGAAATTACTTCCAGCTCCAAAGTTCTCAAGAGGTTTGTCACTTACCCACACGATCTTCTATCCAGCTTGATTTCAGGTTCACTTCTTCATCCCGTGGTACATTCGTTTACAACGTCACCGCTGAGGAGGTGATCACGCTGAAATATTCCGGGAACATGGCTGAGAAAGGGTTCTTCATCCGTTATGAGCTTCAGTCGGCTAGCCAGAAGCTCGCGATAGCAACATCTCCGCACTCTCCGAAATCGAAATCTGCCAGCACGATAACGGGAATCCTCAATGCCCTGCTTGTCCTCACCATAACTTTGTAAACACGCCAATTTCGTCCTTCATAAAACCTTGTATACTATCTTCTTTATTTTCCCAAATCATTTGATGTCGGTGCGCACTGTGTTGCCTCCTCCGGCGTCTTCATCTTCGGGAACATCGCCGGTCCTCGGGTGTTCCTCTTCATTCTGGTTGTCGTCAACTTCCGTCCTAATTGAGTTGGGGCGATAATCGCGAGCGTTGATTTGAACGAATCGGATTTCCAGCTGCTTGTCCACCTGAAATTACAAGCTGAGACGTGTGTCAGACATCTGACGCGTTACCTGAACGACTCCACCAAAGTTATGCAGGTTTGTGTCGTACTCAGAAGCGGAGAACACGGTGATCACTTTGCGGTTCGCGAAAAAAGCATAACCGTATTCGACGACCTGAAACACAATTATAAAATTTGGCTATTATGGCAGTCAGCCTCTACCTGATGCGCACGAATGACCATTTCGATTCCCAGTTTTTTGCACTTTTCTTCGACGGCGACTTCGCCAAAAATGAACGAAACAGCGCGAAGTTTGTTGGGTTCAAAACCTTTCGCTCCGTCAAACATCTTAGTGACGCCCTTTTCGGGATCAGCCCAAAGCAGATCTTGCGCAAGTCCGACGGGCTTCCCCAGAGGTCGTTGAATGTTCCTGATGTCGTCGAGGCTGTTCAGATAGGGAGACAGGCCGCCATGCATGCAGAGGATTCGCCCGCTGACGATGGCGGCGAGAGGCATGTAGGAGAAGACCTCGTTGAACTTCTTGTAGAGCTTCTCAAATTCGTTGTTCTGGCGATAGCGCTCGCGCAAGTCGGCGTGGAATCCGTAAACCCTAAACGATTGTGGTTAATAAGCGAAGTAAGGAGTTTTTCATACTTGTTGATATTCCGAAGTTCGTGATTTCCTCGAAGGAGGTAAACGTTTCTGGGGAACCTGATCTTGCAAGCAAACAGAAGCACGATGACTTCGAGAGAGTTCATTCCTCGGTCGACGTAGTCGCCGAGAAAAAGGTATCGTGACTTGAAGGGTAATCCGCAGGCCTAGGAACCAATTTACATTTTGGCTACTTTGAAGAACCCTTACCGTGAAGATCTGCCGAACATCAGCAAATTGGCCATGAGTGTCGCCGCAGATGTTGATGGGCACGGAAACTTCAATTAGAGTCTTCTCCTTGATGAAAGCCTTCTTCGCGAGTTCCAGCAACTCGTACAGTTCGGACGCTTCGTAATCCATCTGGAACATTTCGTCCGCCTTCACTTCGTATTTCACCAGTAAATGCTCCTTGATGAGAGCTTTCAGGTTTAGCTGAAATTCGACAAAGTAAGCTGACAACTTCCAAATGACCCAAATTACCTTTTTGGCTGGCGATGACTCTCCCTTTTTGGGTTGCGTATCCACGCTCAGATCAACTGTGGACTTCTTCGCTTCATCCTTCAACTGCGATTCTGTTGTGAAACTCTTCGTCGGATCATCTACTTGAGTCAGCATCTTCGTTGGCATCAGCGTCGGAGCGACGGTGTGCGCAACCGTTGGGGCCAGCGCCATCGTTGGAGCGACTGTATGGGCCACGGTTTGTGCCACCGTCGGGGCAGTCGCCAGGGTCGGCGCGACGCTTTTCGACTTGTCATGCAGAGTCTTATCTTCCTGCGGAGAGGGTAAGTGTATTTGAGTCTGAATGAGGAACTTAGGAACGAAAACAAACATTAATACAAACCACTTCGCTTTTCGCGTTCGACTTTTCTTCTCCTGCAGGCGACGGAGACACGGGTTTCGAAGTTTCCCCGGTCATTTTCAGCTGAAATAAGAATTTCAGGTTTGACGCTAACGGAGCTCTTCGACTTACCGACCGCCTCGGTTGCGCTTAACAACGAAAATGAAACGCTCGGACGAGACAAAGTGGGCTGTAGACATGTCTGGAAATGCCCATTTTCAGACAGAAGCCGAGCCGCGGTTGCTCATTTCGATTTGGTGAAATCGGTTGATCGCCGCGGACGACATTTACAGGTGAATTTCGAAATTTCGAAATTCGCAGCGGCAGTCAGCGTTTGTTCGTTCGATTTCAATTTCGCGATTTCTTTTTAGGGAGACTTTCCAAAATGGCTGGAATATTTGTTGGTGACGCGCTGGTTTTGCCCGGCCGAAGTGCTGCAGTGAGACGAACTCGTGTTTCAGACGTCTATTTTATAAACTGTCTAGATGTCGTTCATTTTGTTGTTTGTTTATTTAACGGAGCGGTCGGTTTTGAATTTCTTAGAATCTCTTTCGGGCATCGCTAAAATCACCTTATTTCTTGCAGAAATGGCAAATGCCGGCGTGGAAGGGCAGGTGAAAATCCTCGCTGAGTCCCTGAAACGCTCAGACCAGACGGTTTTCAAAAACGACAGCGAATGCCAACAGTACAAGGAGTTGGTAGTTAACGTGAGTTTCATACATCAACTTAACGCGATTCTAACGTTTCTCTTGCAGTCGCTCTCGAAGAACTGCACCTCGGCGGCTCTCCGGTCGGACAGGAACGCGCAGAAGCGCTTCGTCACGAGGGACTTCGACCCGCCGTACCAAGAATTCGCCGTAGATGTCGTCGCCGACAACTGGAACAAGGCCTTCTTTACGCTCGTCACCAACTTCTTCCAAGGATGCCGGGACTTCAGGGATCGCAGCAACAGCGACATCGCTTCCATGATGCAGATGTCCAGCTTGAACGTTTTGAAGAAAGAATTCTGGTAAGCAATTTCTCATGTTGTTATTATGGAAATTGAATCTGGTTAATTTCAGGCCCGATGACCTCAACGTACCCATCGAGTTCTTTTCTCTGGGCAACCTGATGACTCCACACAGGTTCCTGAATCACCTGAAGCTCGCTGAAGGAAACGTCGAGCTGGAAGTCCTGAACCAGTACGAACGATGCGACGAGAACGAGGATGGGATTCTCGCCGACTTCGAGCACGATCGGAATACGCTCCGATTGAAGTTTGGCTACCTCACGCCAGCGCCCAATACTGAAGGTAAGTCGAGAATTTTTCCAGTTCCGATCTAAACGTTCTTTTGCAGAGGGTTACAAGTGCGCTTGTATCAACTTGAACGTGCCCTACCATTCCGTTCGCCGCATCATCGTTGACTGGGACCACATCAGCGATTCGGAGGTCTTCGGCGTCAAAATTTTCCTGCATTTGAATTTCCCAGTGGAGGTCAAAAAAGCGAAGATAACAAAAAAGAAATTCGAAAGAATGGATCGATACCTCACGTGGGACAAGGAACATGTCCCTCCTAAAGCGATCGCGGACTGTCCAGTTCTACTACTTTGCTTCAAAACGATAACGGTAAGACTAAGCGCTTGTTTTCATGGTTTTAATGAGTTTCTGTTTCAGAGAAACATGCTGTACAACGTTCTCAGCAGAATGAGGGCGAGATGCAACCTCATCTTGGAATTCTGCAACGTTGACATCGAGCACGCGGAGCCTTACGTCCCAGCCCCAATGGCCGACCCAACTCTGAAGGACGTCATCATCAAGAAGGACTGCTATGGACTCGCCTACCTCATCGAAGCACTCTCCTCCCGTGGCTCCGTTGTCAACGACCACTTCCTGACCAGCGTGGAGAAAAGAAACAACTTCATCTCCAAAATCATGAAGAACTTCAAAAAGGATTCCAGCATCACCCTTGAAACGCTGGAGCGTCTCCTGAATACCTTGGACGAGCATCGCGAAATCCGGGACCTTGTGGGAGTGTATGAGAAGATCCACAAGAAGGTCACCGACGAGAGTCTAATCCTGAAAGAAGAAATCGAGACCCAGAAGAAGCAAGGATACCAACGCGTCCGCAAGGTGGTCATCACTCCCACCAGGAACCTTCTCGTGGTTCCCGAACTGCTGATGGGGAATCGGTTCCTCAGAACCTACGACGCTTCAGGGGAACACACGCTCCGAGTGCAGTTCCGCGATGACGATTCGAACCCTATGCGAGAAGTCAGATGGTGCGTTAAGAACTCAAGTTTACCGTCATTAATTACATTGTTTCAGCGGACCATACCTGATTGAGGGCACTGTTGGCGAAGCTCTCCGCAACGGAATCGTCGTAGCCGGCCGCTACTACAAGTATATGGGCTCCTCGAACTCCCAAATGCGCGATAACGGCTGCTACTTTTTCAACGTGGATAGCGCCGACAACATCCACGAGAAGATCCGCACGCAGTTTGGGAAGTTCGACATGAACAACATTCCCAAATTCATGTCACGTTTCGGACAATGTTTCACTCAAGCCCGAGTAAGTCGCAAGGTTTCAATCACCCAAACTCATATAGCTTGTTTCAGCGCGCGGGAATTCCTCTGGAACGCAGCATGTACACCATGATTCCTGACGTCATCGGAGGAGAAGATATGGGAGGCGAACCCTACACGTACTCCGATGGCGTTGGGAACATATCGGCCCTATACGCGAAGGAGATTGCTGCCGATTTCAAGATTGAGGAAGGATCAGTTCCATCGGTGTACCAGGTAAAAATCTCCTTCTGTTCCATTATGTGAATCTTTGGTTCCAGGTTCGCTTCCGAGGCATGAAGGGAATTCTATGCGTGAACCCATTCATGGACGTCGTGAGGGAATTCTTCGAGCGTCACCAGCTCGAAGACGACACATACTGGCCGAAGAACGTGGAGATTGCGTTCCGTCCCTCGCAGGAGAAGTTCCGTGCTCCTCGGGACCGTGGAATCGAGATCGTCAAGTACAGCGCGCCGACTCCATGCAACCTTAACAGGCCGCTGATCAACATCATGGACCAGGTCACGTCCAACCAGAACCAGTCCACACACACCCGGATGTGCTCGCGAGTCCACGAACTTCTGGACATTCAAATCGAGGCGCTCGGACAAACGCTGAATGAAGACGCCAAGGCCAGGGCCCGGTTGAGCGAGCTCCCGGGAAGAATTGACTTCAATTACCTGTCGGCCGAGAAAGGATTCGTTCTAACCGAAGAGCCGTTCTTCAAGTCGCTTCTCCAGTGTTGCGTCAAATACACCTTGAGTAAGTACCCAAAAACCTTAACAAATAATAACCCATTTCTTTTTAGGAAAAGTGCGAACGAAGAATCAGGTTCAGCTTCCCTGTGCCGAAGCTCGGATGGCGTTCGGAGTGATCGACGAAACTGGAATTCTTCAAGCTGGCCAAATCTTTTTCCAGCCAACCTCCAACATCTTCTTGAAGAATCCTACTCCTTCCGCTGAAAAAACAATTCTCGTGGGTCCGGTTCTCATGACGAAGAACCCTCAAATCGTCTCCGGTGACGCTAGGATGTTCGATGCCGTGGATATCCCAGAACTCCATCACCTAGTCGACGTCGTTGTGTTCCCGAAATATGGCCCGCGTCCTCATCCAGATGAAAGT
>KN167673.1:0-12813 GCA_000757745.1 Steinernema scapterisci
AACCCCCACTCGATTTAGAGTTCCTTTCCGACACCTAGCGCATTTTGGAACAAATTTCAACTTTACGGTCATTTTTACCCCCAGAAAAAGGCGAATTTTTCGATTCTGTCAGTCTTGGGGGGTTTTCGTATATGCGCTACAACCCTGTGGACAGCGTTTCTCACAATGACTTTGCCAAGTGCTCTAACTGAAATCAAACTTTGCTTTTTTGGGAGTAAAAACGTTTTGGTCCTAATGACGTTAAACATCATGTTTCAAAACCACACATTCCACTGTTCAACCTCATTTATAGTGTGCTACACAAGTTTTAAGCAATTTTAAGATTTCTGAACATTCCTTATGCGCGCCTGACAGCGTTCATGTCAGATCACCATGGCTGAGCCGCTACGCACTGAGCCACTCGCCGGTTCACTGCTCTTCAAAAGTACGAATAATTTTTTCAAGGTCAAAAAGTTGTTATTTTCGGTTTTCCCACATAGTTTCTATTTCTATTTACAGGAGTTTATTCTGTGTACACATCAGCTAGATTACAAGTACAATCACAGACATAACGAACTACTTAAATAAACAGCTTCAACCACGTATTTATTATGCTGAGTATCTTCATCAGGCTACCACTTGACTAACCGGACAAACTTGTTGTATGGCGATCTGCGAATGAAGAACTTCCTGGTTTCGTTGTAGATCAACAAGACGACTGCGACACCGAAGGAGAAGGCCCAGACCTGAAATTAGCTGGTGATTACCATGAAAACTGAAGTCTCGGCCCACTTCTGGTGGGGGAGGACTGGATCCCATGGCTTCGCGGAGCTTAGGCACGTAGACAAACAGACAAGTGACTACGATCATGGAGATTACGGCGAAGAAGGTAGCGATGTTCCGGAATCCATGAGAGAAGATGCTGGACTTGCGAGTTCTGCACATCCAGATGTGGTAAGCTTGGGAGGTGACGGTAGTGATGTAGCAGGCGGCCGCAGCCTGATACGCCAGGTCGACCTGTTTGTCAGGGGTTAAGTATCCTCCGTTGTAGGTCAGATTTTTATTGGTGGTAGACGTCCAGTAGTCCTGAGTGTTGATGAGTTCGTGAGGGTAGACGCCGTTCTTCCAGAAGGTGTAGAAGTAGGCAGCAAATGATCCAATGCAAATGATAACGGGTGTGATGAGGTAGGAGTAAGACAGCATAGCAAAGGAGACCAGGCGAGAAGTCTTCTTTCGTGGCGGGTACTTCATGATGTTGCTTTCGGCGCTTTCGTAGGCAAGAGAGATAGCGGGAGGAAGATCGGTTCCGAGATCCATACTCAACATCTAAAATCGAAAGTTGAACTCAAGTGTCTGAAAGGTACGTCTAACCTGAAGAGCACTCATGGGAGCGGGAACACCAGCGATGAAGTTCAGTAGCATAGGGAAGATGCAAGCGCAGCAATGGGTAAGTGTGTAAGCGATGGATTTCCGAAGATTGTCGAAAAGAAGCCGGCCTTCCTCGATTCCGTGGATGATGGAGGCAAATTTGTCGTCCATGAGAACAATGTCAGCGGCCTGCTTGGCTACGTCACTTCCTGAAAAAAGGTGATTAGCTCAAAATTAAGATGAAGTCAAGTTACCAGTGATTCCCATAGCGACTCCAATGTCGGCTCGCTTGAGAGCAGGAGCATCGTTGACACCATCTCCGGTTACGGTAACAATTTCTCCGCGCTTCTGGCAATGTTCCACGATCATGAGCTTTTGTTCCGGCGTGGTTCTGGCGAACACGATGTACTTCTTCTTCAGCAGTTCGTCCCAGTCGCTCTCGGCCAAGCTAGGCAGATCCTTTCCGTGCACCGTAGCCCAGTCTGCTCCATGGGTGGCTGGTTCGCGGCGGACAACACTCAAACTTCTGCCGCGGTGAGTGACCTCTTCTGGCTCTCCGATGAGACCGATTTCCCTGGCGATGGCGGTTGCAGTCGAGGGGTGGTCACCGGTTACCATGAAGACCTTAATTCCGGCGAGCTTGCACTGGCGAATGGCGTCGGCTGTGTCAGGTCGGGGCGGATCCATGATGGCCGAGATTCCAAGGAAGGTGAGGTCGTCAAGAGGGAAGTTGTTGTCGTCCGAGGAGAACTTGATGTCAGCGGGAGCTGTGAAAGTGGTCTTGGCAAATCCAATAACGCGACGTCCGTTGTTTCCAAAGTGATCGTAGGCGTCTTGGAACTCCATCATCATGTCCTCGTCAAGGGGAACTCCGCCGTCGTGTTTGGCAACAGTGTTGCAGCGGCGGATGACGACTTCAGGGGCTCCCTTAAGCATGACGGTGTACTCAACCAAGTCACCGGTGAATGCGTAAGAAGCCTGTTCTCGGACAATCATGACGTGGTACTTGCGTTTCGAGTTGAACGGAATTTCGAAGACAATCTAGGAGAGTAGAAACAGTCAGTTTCGGGTTCGTGAAACCTTGGCTTACGTTGTACTTGTCCCTGATATCATTAACGCTGCACACATCGTCGACATAGCGCAGAAGAGCGACTTCAGACGGACTTCCAATGAAGGCCTTTTCTTTGACGGACTCCTCGGACCGCTGAGATTCGTAAGCCGGACGAGCTTCTTCGTGTCCGAGCGGGTGAACCTTTCCACTAGGCTTAAACATGTTCGTGTCACGGCGACCGGAGAGAATCGAAAGCACAGTTTCTCCACGCGGACGAGGTTTCTTGGTTTCGCCGCCCTCGATGGTAGCCTTGTTGCACATGCACATCAGCTCCAGAAGGTCGGGAAGAGGATATTCAAGACAGTTGAGAGGCAGTTCTTTCTGGGCATCAGTGAGGGTTTTCATCATCTTGTGGGAAATTTCCGGAATACCTGAAGCGCCAAATTTTGGTCTTAAAGCTTAAGGATAGAAAACTAACCGTTCAGGTATTTAGAGTCGTACCACAAATCCGTGACCTTCATGTTGTTCTGGGTTAGAGTTCCGGTCTTGTCACTGGCGACCACTGTCGTTGCTCCGAAAGCGTCGACGACGTTCAGCTTTTTCATGTAGACGTTCTTCTTGGCCATCCTGTGAGCGATGATGGTGAGCTCCGAGGACACGGTAGTCGGAAGACCCTCAGGAATGGTGGAAACGATAGCGACCAAAAATCCGTTCACAAGCACATCCATCACTTTCTTAAAGCCGTTCATGGCGTTTCCGATAATGAAGACGACAAATCCAAGGCCGAGGGCGGCGACGGCGACGATTTTGACGAAGCGGTGGACTTCAATGTCAAGAGTGGATTGCGTGTTGCTTTGGTCGGTGGTCAAGGAGGCAATTTGGCCAATGATCTAAAGCAATTTCGCTTTTCTTACGACCCTTAGGTGAGTGAAACTCACGGTCTTCTCTCCGGTCTTGATCACAATTCCGATTCCTTCTCCATCGACACAGAAAGATCCGTTGAAGGCGACGTTGCAGGACTCAAAGACGCTGATGGTTTCAGGGACGGCTTCAGCGGTGTATTCCACGGGTTCAGATTCTCCGGTAATCGACGAAGCCTCCAGTTTCAAATCCGAGCATTGCTAAAAGTCAGAAATTCCTGAAAACTGATGACTTGAAATAGGACTTACGATGACTCTAAGATCAGCAGGCACACGAATTCCGGTTTTGACGCAGACAAGATCTCCGATGACAAGTTCGTGAGCTTCAACGTTGAGCTGCTCACCGTCACGGATTACGGTGCACTTGGCGGGAAGGAGTCCAGAGAATCCACGGATAACGGCCAGGGCTTTCTTCTCTTCAAAGAACTGCATGATACACATTATGATAACGACTCCGAAGAGAAGGATCGCGAGGTAAAGGTTCTGCCTTTCTCTAGAATCAAATCTCTTAACTTTGAATCTTAAACGAAAACTTACGCGGTGTTGACAAAATAACTGATCAAACTGAGGATACCAGCTCCGACCTGAAGAATCCAGAAAGCGTTCATAAACTGCTTCAGGAATAGCATCAAGTTGCTGATCTCTTTGGGAGGCGCAAGAGCGTTGGGACCATCGAGCTCTAGGCGGACTTTGGCGTCGGACGCAGACAGACCCTTGGAGTTGATGGGCATGTCGACGACGATGTTGGATCTGGGGAAAGCGGAGGCAAGCTGCTTGTGGTCCATGGCGTGCTCGGTGAAGGAGCCACCCAGGTTTCGGGCGGCGGCAGCGTCTGGGCCATCTTCTTGTTTCTCTTTCTTCTTGGCGCTGGGGTTAATCTTGCCCCACAACTCGTTGAAAAATCCTGAAAAATACTGTTAGAAACTTTGTCAAAGTTATGTTTTTAGTCGGTCTCTTGTGAATACAGTATAAGCATGAAAGCGACAATGTAGTAGGAAAATTCTGCAAGGAATAAACACGAGCTAAAGCGTCATTTTCAATAAAGTGTAGTTGTTACTTTTGAGTGCAAAATTTGAGGGCTTGTCGTAAGGGACCGAGCAAACGAAACTAGACACTTACCCATCTAAAGCCTCTTGAAGTTTCCTCTGCAAAGACTAGACTGAAGAGTACGCGATTTCGGGGTTTTCGGGGCTACGACAGGAATCTCCAAAACGACAGCTGTGTGGCACTGATTCTGATAACAGCCTTCAGCTTCCTAATATAGGAACCCTGGTCTCTAAACCGGGAAACCTCTTTGGTTCCGAAGCGCCGCCCCGTTCTCTTGTAAGCCGAGGAGTCCACTGAACTTATGACGTCCCTTTCCTAAGGGCCATCCCCCTGACGGTGATTGAACCCTCAAGGGTTGCTTTAGCCTGCATTCCTGCGGTGCAGGCCGGAAGTTTACATGGATTACACTTTGCAAAAATGCGTGAGTCGTGAGGTGATTAACTCATGTTTGCGAGTCTGTGATTGTTTTGTTCTTGGCGGCGAGCTCTTATCAGCGGGGGAGAATTTTCGACCAGTCCAATGGCGACTCACACAATCTCTGCGACACTCCGGCGTTCTTATCGCTCCCGCCGCGTCGCAATTCAAAGCGCGTTAAATCCTCTCTGTCGGTCGGCGTCGCGACGGCGACGGCTATTTTTGACCTAAGGAAGGGCGACAATGGATATGAAAAAGGGAATCTGGGGTGATAATGAGCAAGGGGAAGATTTATGATTGGACACCGGAGCGCGTTGAATTTATCAAATTATCAAAACACAGACATCTGAAGCTGTCTTGGGAGCGTGATATTAAAAGACGTAAAAACGAAGACAACTTGAAGAGGGTTTAGAAACTGTAGGCAAGTGAAAAATCTGTATTTCGATAGTCAAAAATTTGGACTCATGAAGAAACCAAAAGACATGGAAATCGGCGTTCTCCGCCTACAATTTAATCGGCCACCCTCTTATCACCCTCGCTATTCGGTAGCCGTATCTTACAATCATTGTTCGTTTTGGCTTTTGTTGTTTGTGGTTGGAAGGGGAGTTTCGCTCTGGGAGGGCATTGTGGTAACGGAGATTCTTGACTATTCTTGGAGTTTTGAGGTTTTGGTCGTTGGGAGAGATGCGTTCTGAGTTTTGTGTTTGAATATTAGACTTAGTTGCCTAAAGTACCGTCCGCTTCAATGGTCAATTCCAAGCGTTTTGCCTTGCAAGCATCTCTTAACCAGTAGACCCATCGAATCACATGACGCAAGCCCCCGAGCGATTTTCTAAAGTCGTCTTTTTTCGGCTGTCACCGCCGATCACAACGCTAAATCCGCCATTAAGCTCTTTTATCTTGTCGCGGGAGAAGCGCGATTCCAAAAGCGAGGACAAACGGCGGCGCTTATCACATTGGTAAGTGCATTCTTGAGAGCAGCGATCGTTCCTCCGACTGGACGTCAAAAAGGACATTGATTCGGACAGAGGAGCACGGGAAGATCCGAGCTGACAACAGACTACGTAGGGTGGTGGTCTGCTGGCGAGACTGTCTGATCCGTGAAAAGTTCGTTTCACGTGCAGAATCAGGGAGCGGAAGTGGGAGATTGATAGGTTTTGTGGCGGGCTACCGGAAGATGGTTATTATGGAGTGTCGGGGGTTAAAATAGCGGTGTCAAAGCGGTCTGATCAACGGATACGCGTTTATGAGAAATTAGGAGATGTAGTGGGTTAGTTAAAACAGAACTCATAAAATTAGTATATCGGTTTTATAATTCTTCAGATTTCTTTTGGCACTTTTATGAGGGTTACGTGTGATGAGTAGTGTAGTGGAGTAGCTAGAGTGTGAGCCAGAAAGCTGACTATGATAATTTTGGAAAGTTACTGACATCTAGCTGAGACTTCAAAATTGTTGATTTAAAATTTTAGCTTATTCTTAAAGACTGAAATATTAGATTCTTCAATTCGGAATTTGTGCTGGCTCTCTTTAAATGCATGCAATCCGTTTACCACTTTAAGCGGCTTAAAACGCTGTTTCCGCAGATTTGAATCTGAGAAATGTGTTGACTGTGAGTCAGGCTTTACCGATGAGCAAATAGTGATGTACGTCAGCAAAGGAAAAGCGTTTTCTGAGAAGATAAGCACAGGTTTGTAAGGTGAATCAACGAACTTGTAGTGACTATTAACCTAAAGCTTTTTTAGAAAATGTCCAGACTTAAGGAAGAAAAAGTCACCGATTTAGCAAACCACCATTTTCAAAATCGAAGTGTTTCTGACCTGTTTATTTACCCTTTTTTCACCGGTCTGACTCCAAGTATTTCCCCAGATGATAACACAAGTTATCCTCATCTCCAATCGTGTTTGTCAACAACCCCTTTGTTTGCTCTACGAAATTCTTCAACTGAAGCAACGTTCTTTCCTTCTGCAAACTAACGTCGTCTTGAGGGGTTTGAAGACAGTTTCAGCTGATGCTCCATAGTGTCTTCTTCTGGCAGCTGCAGCTACGCATGAGCATCCGTAATCCGTAAAGCGTCTTAATTTCCTTCCGCTGTAGATCGCTCTCATAGTTTTGCTACGCGACTTAATCAGCTTATGCGTCTGCTAGCGCAAATCGAAGTGCCAGTGTACTTGAGTCTATCGAGAGTTAGATCCTGAACTAACGGTATCGATTGAGTAGCCAGAAAGAGGTGAGTTTGGTAACTGGGTGCCAGAAGGGCTTCAGAATGACCGACGCCGTCATGTGACACGTGACAAAAGTTAATCCGGTGGAGTGCAGCGATGGCACCTAGCAGAGAATCTCGGATGATGATAAGGGCTAAAGGAATACACAGTTTGAGGGGAACGTTCTCTGAAGGCAGAACACTCCGCGAAGGGTAAAAAGGTTCGCCGATCATTGATCGCTGGCTCGATTAAGCGCGCTCGGTTGCCAAATATAGTTTGCAGTTTGCAAACAAAGGACATGGGTTGCAAAGGGTGTCTAACAGGGTGAAATCAGGAAAGAGTCGATTTGGAGAATGGATCATGGAGAGGTTTTAGTGCAGCTTCAGTAACGAACGATCCAAAGCATTTGTGTATCTCTGTTAGGCCAGTACTAGGCGAATCTGCCAACTCCAGTGTAGATTGGCATTCAGTCATGTGAGACAAAACAAAGCCTCTGGGCACGCGGAAGAAATTCATTAGAATTGATAACACTAACACCGTCAGGTCAATCATATTCTATTTGCAGAAGTTAATCGATCAGAATTCACAGTCTTCTATTTCTGCCTCTCTCGCGCAAATCGCCCTGTCGCACCTTCAAAGACCATCGACTTATCGAACAAGCCGAGAGTGTCGCGAGCGCCAAACGGCATTAGGGTAGAGATAGAAAAGTCGCTTATCAGATAGGCGCCCGATTGATTGATTGCAGAATTATGACAGAAAAAGTGAAATGTTTGGATAGGAGAGGTGGATAGGGTTTGACTGGAGGAGAGATGAGTTTCAAACACTTAAAATTCAAATTTTTAAAGATCAAAATTCCCAAATGCCAAATCACAGTTAGTGCAAATAAGGCTCTTTTATATTCAACTTACTCGATATACTCAAAGATTAGTAAAAGACATAATTAGTACTACAGAAAATCTAAGAAACAATCAATACAAAGAAGACTTCTTTAGGCATAGTTTAATATTAAAGTTGGAGTGGTCAACTTACAGGTCGTTTATGAACGGTGTAAGGCCAAAAATCTTAAAAGGTAAAGTCAAATTAACATCACAAAATACCTATTTTGTAAATATAGTTTTTAGCAAAAACTAGAAATTCATAACGTTAACATGACAAAGGACAGACGCGATTCCATGAGTGCGTTCACAAAATTGTAACTGACTGTGCTGCTAAAATTGACAATCTGCAAAAACCGTAGATGACCGGTTAATCCTGCATTTCTGTGACTGAAATGATCAGTCTAATTGAGTGATCTCCGTTTATAACTTATACTTTCACATACAGAGCTTTCAGAGACTTTTCATATTACTCTTTGGGAAAACACGCACAGTCACTCTGAGAATCTTAGAGTAAGCATCCAAACATCTGACGCAGTTATGTCAACAACGGAAGAATGTCACCAAAAAGTAAAAACCAAAAATTATCCAAATACTGACCAAAGCGCAAAACGGGTTATAAATAAGATAGTCTCATGTCGTGCTCCTGTCTCGTATCTCGAGTGCATATGACTGAGTCCAACATGACGTTTTGATTACAAGCTAAATGCGGATGCTAAAATTGGCTTTTCGTCGTTTGATCTTGGCAGTTTCGCTCTTGGTAAATAACTCCGTTCATGGGTGCACGGGTACGAAGGACGTGCTTCTTGGTTCTGTGACGTAGAGGCCGTGTTCGGGACATTGTTGAGGGTATTAAAATTTGCAGGCGGGTGATGAGGGATCAGCGGTTAAGTAGAAGTAATGTAGTCATTTGAGAGGCGTTTTGTAAATAGAACTTGGTGATCAAGTTGTTTTGGTGTTGAATCCATCATTCTCTAAGCGGGCACATTCTGATAAGCTTGACATGACCCTAAATGTCTTTTGCACCCTATTGCATCAGATCGATGAGCATCGGGAGATAACAGCAAGGTCATATTTGAGCCAATAATGTCTCTAAATTTAGCCCAAAATAATAAAGAGACTGGAATTGTTCAAAGTGAATAAAGTGCCATATTCAGCATAGAAGAGCTTAAGATAAGATGTTGAGTTCAACTGTAAACATTGCCAGTTTAGACCACAGACTCCATTTTGCTTATCACAAGCCGATCTTCCTCACTTCTGGCTACTCGATGTTCGAGCCCGTGGTTCTGAGTGGAGAGAAGATGGAATTCGCGGAGAACCTAATGTGAAGGAGGAGAGCATTTTAGGTTCTAGAGAAGACCTTTGAATAGAACTACTTTTGGGAGTTTCTGGCGAGTCTAAACACTTGAGAATCAGAAAAGCTGTTGTCGGGATTCAAAGACCTTCTAGTTGACGTAAAGTCGCTCCCAACCCAATTCGATAAACAGTGACAATAACCTCAATTTCAACTTTGCGTTTTTGCCTTTCTTAATCCACCACCGAAAAGCCGAATCGAACGATGTCGTCGATAATCGACAGATGCACCGACCCTCGCCTATAGAAGAACTCCGATCGTCCGTTAATCCGCGTCATGCGTACAAAGAAGATTAGCTAGTTGCTTCTGCTAACGTTATCAGAACTTAAGGAGATCGAAGACTTTTGATCGCCTCGGACGAGTTTGCAAAAACCAAGAGTACTTAATTCTTTGCGCCATTATCGATTTTGGCAGTTTTAAAGTGCAAATCGGTGGAAAGGGTTCTGGGCATGAGAAATAGTCGCAGCGAAACTTGGCAACGGGTTGGAGACAAAGGAAAGAAGCCAAAGGCTAGTTTAATACGTTTGTAACTTATGTTCAAAGTGAAAATCAAACAAAACATAGTCAAAATAATAAATGGAGTAAAACATGCTCAACAAATTTTGGTCTTCTACGATTTTTCTGTAATATACCTGTCGCTCCATCGTAGAAAATGTAGCATGACTCGTGCGGCCACCGAATGACTGTTTCAAGAACAAGTCGATTAACTTAGATTCCACACCAGCTCTGACAAAAATTCTGGCGATTTCTTGGAAAGTTAGTCTCTGACTCTGGAGGGCGCTTGAATATTTGATGATTTCGTATTTCGAAAAATGTCGTTGAAAGTCGCAATACCTAAAGTAGGAAATCGGTGTGAAAGAAATGAAAACCGTGTTTACCAGTTTTGAGGGAAGAAATGTTGGTCTTCCATTTTGATTTCGGTAAGTTTATCGTCGGCGAAAGCTTTTGTTCGAGAGTAGAGAGAGTGGATAAAACATCTGACGTTACTGTTGCAGCCAAAGCAGTCTTTTTTAGAGTCGTATTTCTTTAGATTTCTGAGATCGAATATTAGGGAATGGTTCGGCTCGGCCAATTTGAGAATTGATCAAATTAGATTGAAAGCCGAGATTTTATGTAAAACTCACATAACACACTTGTCGACAAACGCTGACACAAACCGCTCCAGCGGGTCTCGAACCAACGTAAACAGCGTCGTTTTATCCAAAGACAAACCTGAAGCTTTCAGCCAAGATTTGTAAGACGAATACTCAATTTCATATTTTTCGCCGGTTTTGCAAAATCTGAAATATTTTTAGATTTTTTGAAAACTCAAAAGTTCACCTCGTAAAATACGTGTCAGTCGTAACAGTCCTGTTCGCTTGTCTAAACTCGTCTGGATACTGTAAGAAACACAACGTAGCCACCATCAAACTTGACATGTTCTTTTCAATCAAACATGCGGTAAGATTTTTCCGTTTTACATGCTAAATTTGTAATTACTCAGCTTTAGCACATCCTGACAAACCCAAAGGTTAACTTCAAATTGGGCCCACGGTGATATAGGGGCGAGGATGGGCATGGGAAGCGTTTGATGGCGGGCAACGTTTGGAGGATATTCAATTGTCAAGTTGAAGGCCAGTTTCCGGGCGTTAGAAGGTTTGTCAGGAGCTGAAAAAATGTCAAAAAATACTGATTTGATAAAACTTTACTTACGCACAAATCTATCCACTAAGGTCCAGTAAAATAGTATCAAACCTCCAAGCGCAAAAATTAAGGTGATTTCCATGAATATTATTCTTTTCTCAATTAAGAGAATCATTTTTGATCCGTTGAATTTTCTTGATTTGTCCAGATTATTGCAAACTAAAAAATAGAAGGTAGTAATGCAGATCTATACTCCCGACAGTGACAATGGCTCTGTTTTCAACTTTCCAGATGGTGTTTTCATAGGTGGCAAAATATTCAAATTTCGTAATGATATGTGGTGCTAGGATGACTAGTGTATTTGTTGTGTTAGAATGCATTAATGCATGCATGTATACTTTAACCCTTTCGGGCAATGTAGAATATCCATTTGTATATTCAAGTTGGCAAGTTTTTAAGTTTAACTCAATCGTACTTAAACGGATACCCGAACAACAATTACAGGGTGGCCCATAAATGCTGCCACGATTGATTAGTTCTATGAAAATTTAGGAATGTGTCTTGCGCGTGACAGTATTTATGGACACCCTGTACTTGCTGGTCCTCCACTTTGCTGGTCTTCCACTCAAGTTTCCTGTCGACTTACATTATGGTCCGATGGTAGGTCTTGTTTGTGAAACAGTTGAAATTCCCCTAATAAAGCCCTGCTGGTGTTGCATGTTTTGCCTGCTTGTGCGCCACGTTGGTAATCCGTCGACAACGTCCAAAGCCTGTTTTCACTTTACCTCCTATGGAATGTAATGGCCCAAACAACTCTCAGCACAGAAACACACCAACAGGCCTTTATTAGTGACATTTCCAACTTGTGTTTTACTATCTGTTACTGAAACTCGAACTAATAATAAATGTGTCTACCAAACTCAATTTTCCAAAAAATCGTCGAATTTCTTGTCGGTAGAGTAGAGAACGGTTGTAATAGACGAAGAACGGAACCAAGAGGTTGACAGCAACGCAGAACGACAGAACGATTTCTATGGCTTCGGTGAGGCGGACACTAAAAATTGCTTAGATGGGACTTGGTTATTGGGCTCACTCATCGGTCAGCACTCTGGCGATGAAGAAAATTGTAGCCGCAGTCAGCCAACCGCAAATGTTGAAAATCATGATAAGGTACAGAGAAGCAAAGATTTTCTTAGAGTCTGAATTCCTAATCAGTGGCTTTGCCTTTAAGCTATTTCTGGTTTTTTGATAGATAACTATGACGCAGACGTTAAGGAGGCTTTGGTAACCACTCCAGACGTCTTTGAGCCGACCTTTCATAGAATCAGTAATGAAGCACAAAACTTGATCTTCGTTAGTTGTGAAGTAGAATCCAGCGACAAAACAGACTGAACAGATCGCTGCTATTAGGATATGGCCAGCGCAGTAGTGAAGCTTATTTTTAACACCGTACCTGAATTCAGCTTTCAAAAACGTTTGAACGTTTTTGGCCATTTACCATGGTGCATGCTCGACAGACAAGTACCGATCGACACCAATCAGGAACATCATAACGGAAGTGAAGTTGATGGCCAAACTAGGAAAAAGCTGGAGTAAATAACAGGTCGAAACAGGAACAAAAGTTCGCGTAAAAGTGTGATAAGCAAAAATAGGAATATTCCAAGTTAAGAACATGTCACCAGCAGCCTGAGACGCAATTAGGACATTGCTTGCTGAATGAAGGTGTTTGCTTCTAAATCGGGTTAAGGTGCAAGTTAATGACTTAACTATACCTGATTGTGACTAGGATCAAAGTGCCATTGAGTAAAGTGCTGCAGATTGTATTGATTGCGTAGATCACAGAGAATATAGAAGCGACAATGACAAGAGTGTCTTCGGAGATTGACCAGTTTGTTAGCATCACTATTTTCCAATGATTTCTAAACTGAATCATAATTAGAAAACATAAAAATACATCCAACACAAGTTCTTTTGAGTTTAA
>KN167673.1:12948-33664 GCA_000757745.1 Steinernema scapterisci
TGGTCGTCCTAACAAGAAAGCCTAGAAGGCTCCAATAAGCATCTGTGTAGGGTCCTCATAATTCCACAATGCTAACATCGCAAGAAGGTTTTAGAGATGTTACAAAGAAAGACGCGATTGACACTGGATTATTCTACACGACGGCGATAATCTCAAACCTAAAAATGGCAAAAACAAGGAATCACGACAACGATTTCCTAAGTAAACAAAGTTGCATGACACATTCTTTCCCACAACTTTTTTTTGCTTTATAAAGAAAGTCATTAATTTGTTTTCAGCTCGTTTCCTTATCGCATATAATTAAAGAATACATGAATCACAAGCGTTGGGTTAGGAACTTACAACAAAATTAAGGGGCTAGGGAATTATATGTATGCATATGTTCATTGCTGAGTTGTGATTTCGTTCTTGAAGCAGTTACAAATTTCAACGTTGAGTCCTGGAAGTGTTGTGAACCGACGATGCAGTGCCCACTTTTGACTCCTTTCCAACAAGTTTCCGAATTTCTCTGTGATACAGATTCGAGCGTTTGTAGTAGACGAAGAACGGGACCAAGAGGTTTAACGCAACGGTAAATGACAGGACGATTTCTATGGCTTCGGTGAGACGGACACTGAAAATTCGCTTAGATGGGACTTGGTTGTTGGGCTTACTCATCAGTGAGCACTCTGGCAATCAAGAAAATTGTAGCCGCAGTCAGCCAACTGCAAATGTAGAAAATCATGATGAGGTACAGAGAAGCAAAGATTTTCCTAGAGTCGGAGTTCCTAATCGCTGACTTTGCCTTCAAACCATTTTTAGTTTTTTGATAGATAACTATGACGCCGACGTTGATGAGACATTGGTAGCCACTCCAAACGTCTTTGAGCCGACCTTTCATAGAGTCTGTAATAAAGCACAAAACTTGGTCTTCGTTAGTTGTGAAGTAGAATCCAGCGACAAAACAGACTGAGCAAGTCACTGCTATTAGGATATGGCCAGCGCAGTAATAGAACTTGTTCCTCAAAGCGTACCTAAACTTGAATCTATAAACATTTTAAGCGTTTAAAAACAGTCTACCAGGCTGCATGCTGAACTGACAAGTATCGATCGACACCAATCAAAAAGAGCATGACGGAGGTAAAATTGAGGGACAGACTGGGAAAAAGTTGAAGCAGATAACAAGTGGAAACAGGAACAAACGTCCGTGTGAAAGTATGATAAGCGAAAACAGGAACATCCCAAGTTAAGAACAGGTCGGTAGCAGCTTGTGCTGCAATCAGAATATTGCTTGCTGAGTGAAGGCTCTTGCTTCTAAACAAAGTTAAAGGACAAGCTTTAAATCTAAGCTTACTTTATTGTGATCAGGACCAAGATGCCATTAAGTAAAGTGCTGCAGATTGTGTTGATTGCGTAGATCACAGAAAATACAGAAGCGACAGTGACAAGAGTGTCTTCGGAGATTGACCAGTTCGTTAGCATCACTACTTATACTAAAAGTTGAATTTTGAAATTTCGAACTGTAAACGTCGATACTGACAAAAGGTTAAACAAGTCACCAATGTTAAATTCTAGCGTTTTGAAAGACTTTAATGTACTAAAAACCAAAGTCTCACACTTTTCTACGCCAGATTTATGACTAAAGTCTTATGTGGTCATCTACAATGGTGGGAATGCGAAAGAGAACTGGCCGATATGACAAGAAAAACAAGAAAAGCTCGACACACGTGGAAAAGTTCGGCTATTCATCTTTGTCCCAAGTTGTATGTTTACCAGTCTTTTTTATTTTAAACCATAAAGTACATGGCAGTAGGCATAGGACATTGCACTTGAGCACTTGACTTGACATTGACCTCGCTTAATTTTCAAAAAGGTCTTTTGTAATTCGAGGTTAGCAAAGTGACCAATGCATTTGGCACCAGATTAGTCTTCAAGACGGCGATAATCTCAAACCCAAAAACGAAAAAAAACAAAAAAAAATAAATTGGCATTATTCTTCCCAACTGCATTTTCTCGCATAAACTTTTCCCAAGGAAAGGCTGAAAATTGGATGATTGTTTTTCATATGTTTTTGTCGCATGGTAGATTACTGGTCTTTTATTAGGGATTGACTACAAAAGTAAAGAACTGGCGACACCGGTCTTTTGTTAGATACGTTGCAAACGTCTTTCTAAATGTTAAATTTCAAAATTCATAAAAAAATCTGATTATCAAGATGAAACAGTTTAAACAGTGTGATACAAATTAGAGCGGTTGTAGTAGACGAAGAACGGGACCAAGAGGTTGACAGCAACGCAAAACGATAAAACGATTTCTGTGGCTTCGGTGAGGCGGACACTAAAATGTCTCAGATTAACCTAAATCTAATGTTCTTGGACAAACTCTTCCGTTAGAATCCGAGCGATCAGAAATATGGTAATCGACGTCAGCCAGCCGCAAATGTAGAAAATCATGATGAGGTAGAGTGAAGCGAAGATTTTCTTGGAATCTTCGTTTCCTATCGCTGACTTTGCTTTGATACTGTTTTTGGTCTTTTGGTAAATCCAGATGACGCCCACGTTAATGATACTTTGAGATGCACCCCAAATGTCCTTAAGACGCCCTTTCATGGCGTCTGTAATGAAGCAGAGAACTTGGTCCTCGTTGGTGGTAAAGTAGAATCCGGTGACAAAGAAGACTGCATAGGAGGCAGCGATAAGAATGTGGCAAGCGCAATAGGACCTTTCGATCTTCTGCAGTACCTGAAAATCACAATGACTAATTTAGTGGTAGCCACAGGTGTGAACGCTTACCAGGTCGGGTGTTCAACAAACAGATACCGATCCACTCCAATAAGTAAAATCATCACTGTGGTGAAGTTGATAGCGAAGCTCGGAAACAGCTGGAGCAGGTAGCATGTGGATACGGGCACGAAAGTCCGCGTAAACGTATGATAAGCAAACACAGGTATATTATAAGTCAGGAACATATCTCCAGCCGCTTGAGCCGCAATTAAAATGTTGCTTGCGGAGTGAAGGTTTTTGCTTCTGAACACATTATTATTAAAAGGCTTAGATTATAAGACCCTTACTTAATTGTGGCCACGATCAAAGTTCCATTAAGCACCGTACTGCAAGCTGTGTTAATCAGGTAAATTACAGAAAATATAGAAGCTACAATAAGAAGAGTGTCTTCAGAGATCGCCCAGTTCGTCAGCATCTTGGCCTATATACTGAAATTGAGAATTTCGTAAGCTTTCAACCTTTTAAGAGGTTTGTAGTTGGCCTATCCTGTAGTTGGTCCAGAATTTGTTCTGATCTGATCTGAAGACAAAGTTCAAATGAGCTTTTTTTGGATTTTGGAATGTCTGAGAAGAAGAGAAAGCACTTTGGCCAGTAAGACTAAACCTAATTTTTCGGATTTTAAGACGTTGGCAAACTGAACAGATCACGGTTTCAAAATGCTGAAAAAGTATTTTAAGCAAAACCGCGTGGCATGGAATAAATCAAAGATTTAGATATCAACCGCCATTTAAGGTTGAGTTTATACGTGCACTTTGGCTCGCTTTTCGCGTAAAATCGTCTTAAATGAAGCATGGAATAGAAAACGGAATTCGAAGAAATGTGACTCCATTTAGATCTGTGAAATTCTCTGAAAGACTCTGAACTGGTCAAACCAAAGAGTAAAAGTTGTACGTCTGTTAAAACGTCAGGAACTTTTGAGGAAGCTTTCAACATATGACAATGAAGCGTCTGGGACAATGAACCTGTAGGTTGGTATGCGAGCGGGGCTGAACCCAAATGATAATGTACTCGTGCTCCAGATTGTTTGCTTAGATTCAAAAAGTGCGGTGGTTCTAAGACTATGTGGATTTGAGATCTTTAACGTACCTGGTGCAATTTGTGGAAGATTTCCCAGATAAACCGCGGAGTTCATTCGAAACAATACCGTTAGGAAGCGTTGTTCTGCAGTGTGGGATCGCCCTTTCTCGTTTCACCTGGGATAGCAAAACGTGTCCAATCACAAGGCACTTCAAAACAGCAAGTAGACAGCTTAACGACGTAATCTTAATATGCGCATCAACCTAAAACGAATGTTTTCTAAGCGTTAGAAAAATTGCGAGGAAATAAGCGAGTCCGTGAGAAGGTTGGGAGAAAATGATACGCACAATTGAACTAATCAGGAGACCAACCGTGTCTGATGACATCATGTGGCTTACATAAGCATAAACAAGCACCAAAAATCGTCGTATTCTTTGAATTTATGGGTAGCACAGTTTCATGTCTGTTATCTCGGTCCCATGCTGCAGAACGCCAACGATAAAATTCTCAACGGTCAAAGCCTGTCTAATTGCGCTAATTCACCTACATTTTAATGGCATTGCTTTTCCGCATTTTAGCTCAGTTTCGTCACGTTCCTTCCTCACACATATATATTACATATATGCGTCGAAGACATAGACAAGTTTCGCGTCGGATTGCGCACTTCGCAATCGAATCTGCGAACTGATTTCGTCCCCCTTGCGTAAGCCATTGCGTTGCGGCAAATCAGTGTTTCACGTTCGCGCTGCTCCTTGATCGCTGTTTCTTTGAGTTGTCCACTTTCAACCTGCGGCCGGCGACAGGTCAAACCGTGAAAATGGTGAAGCATCGTCTTGCCGAATTCCAGGTAATGTTGTTTCTATTTATCTTGATCAGTAACACCTGGTTTCAGCGCTATATGAGCTCAGAAAGCTCGGAAAAATCGCTGAATGGTCTTGCCGTCAAGCTCCAGCTGGACAGTGAGACCGATCCGGGAGGGCTTCAAGCGGTACGTTGTTTGCATTTTCGAATTAAAGAGGTTAAATGCATTAAATGCAGGCTGGCGAATGGTTTCCACCGACCATTCGTTGAACGTGTTTGGAAAACAGCCGTCCTTGGCCTTTAACCAAATAATTTCCTTATATGTTTTACGTATTCGCATTGGCCGCAGTTCATGTTTTCAGCATCACAGGAAAGTTCTTAGCTTTCATTGTGTCTTTTGTGTTGTGTTTTTATGCCTGCCTTGTCTTTTCATCCTTACTTGTTTATGTCACTTAATCGAGACTGTTTTAGTTCTTCGCGGACGTGGATACGATCAACGGAGAGTTAGACCGCATGAAACATGCGCTAAAGAATATGCAGGCGATCCACTCCAAAATTCTATTGGAACCCGGTTTACACTCCCGTAAGGCTAATAAACTTAATGATTTTGAAGAAATGTCTTTAGAGTACACAGAAGAACTGAGCCAGCATGTGGATCAATTCAAGAATATTTCGAAAGCTACTCGTGGACGGTTGAATGGTAAGTTGGGGGACGGAGAACGCTTTTGCAGTGTAATTTAGATATGAAGGCGAACGTAGGAGAATCCGACCCATCAACATCCTACAGTAGAATAAAGCAAAATCAGGTAGGTATTGTAGCTTATCTTGTATTTTTGGAACCATTTGGTTGCTTAGATTCGCCATATCTCGAAGCGGTTATACGACATATTTTCCAATTTCAATCACGAACAAATCTGCTACAGGGAAAAATGCAAGCACACGATTACAAAATTTCTGGCGATTAGTAAGTGAAACATGTTGTTCCCATATAACTTCATATCTTGTCTTACAGCCGATCGAGAAATGCCAGAAGAGGATATAGACCTGGCCATCGAATCCGGCCGGATTTTTGACTTTACGAAAGGAGTTAGTTACTTTCTCCTTACTTATCCTACTGATATTTGATTTCAGATGATGCTTGCAAACCGCGACAAACAGATCCTTTATGATGATGTAAAGTCGCGACACGAGGACATAGCGAAGCTTGAAAACAACATTCGTGAACTGCATGAAATCTTCCAAGATATGGCAATGCTAGTGGAAAGTCAGGTATGTTTATTGCCAAAAAGTGATCCGTAAATGAAAAATGAATTTAGGGACAAATTGTCGACAACATCGAATTAAACGTTGGTGCAGCGGTGGATTTCGCAAGTAGGGCTCAAGAAGACCTCAAGAAAGCTTTAAAAGCTCAGAGAAGAAGCCGGAAGGTACGTATAATGACTTCATATTTGTTTTTAAATTGGGATTTTTTAGAAGAAGATTATCCTCCTGATATTCTGTATCATTTTTGTTTTGGTGGCGTTCTTCGTTGGATCGTCACTGTTTTGAGTATGCGCCCCAATTTGCGGACGATAGAGAAGACGGGTCTATGTACATATAAGCTCCAGTTTTTAATAAACAAATTATGTTTAGTTTATATCTGTTTCATGTAGCTGCGATTTTGTGGTCGTGGTTGCAATGTGACTGACAAGAGGCTGACAAGAGTAAATGACCTAACTGCACCGAAATGCGATCTCAAGCTCGCTGTATTGGTATAGCTTTTATACCCTTTTGTACGCCCAATACCGCTTCAAAGAGGCGTATACGTTTAATCGTATCGTATAGAATACATTTGACAGCAGGGAGACACAGGAAGAAATACCGACGAGATGTAAAGATCGATCTTTGAGCCCAAATGCTGGTTCTTTGCTTAAAATTCTCTGAAACAGATCAGATCAGCATGCTCTAAACGAGACAGCTCCGTTTTGACCGAAACTCCCATTCCTAGACAGTAGAAGACCGGTCGGACTGCTTCCAGACACATCCCGTATGTCCAGACAGACCGGAAGGAACCAGACTGCACCCAGTCCTCATTCCAGACAAAGTCTGCAACTGCCACCTTCACGCCAACCGGTCGGTCGGTTCTCATTCCGAGCTCAACTGTCGTCCCGACCGGTTGCTTCCCGGACTGATCTCTCCCCTGACTGACCGATTGCCGCTGCCGACAAGATGTCCACCACGTCTTCCGAATTCGACCTGAACCCGAAGGAGAGCGAGATGTCACTGGAAGTGATTCAAGCGCTCCAGAGCAACGACATCGACGTCCAGGCCGGCTTGATTGGCCACGGATCGTTCTCCAAGGTCCGCGTCGGCTTCGCGAAGAAATACGGGAAGAACGTCGCCATCAAGCAGATTGATAAGAGGTGAGTGAACGATTTTCTTGGGTTTTTTTTCGCGTTTCTCATTTGCGTTAGCCTAAATTTGAGCACGTTTTATTCGTTTCAGGGAAGCGCAGTTACTGCACGATTAAGAGCGGTCGATTGTGCTTTTCCATGCTAGATTTCCGTGCTATTTTCACAATTTCGGGACGCTGATTTGCGCGCCTTTTTTGGATCGTTGCGGGACAATTTTCGGGACAGTTTTTGCAGTTTCGTGCCCTCGTTTTGAAAGATTTGGCGCTTATTTTGGTGTGGATTTGTCGCGAGTCTTGTGTCACTTGTGGTGCCGTGGATGGTGTGTGTTCGCTATTCAATTTGCGCATTTTTAGGGAGTTTATTGCTGGGATATATCGCCGAAAAGTATCGCTTGTTAGGGTCGTCGTGGTCCTAAAATCAGCACTTTTGTGGGGCAATAATGAACTCGCAATCCTCGTATTTGTTGCCAGCTTTGGAACGTTGAATCGGTGAATCATTTTGCGTCAATTAGCTTCGAAAAAGGCACATTTTGTGTGTTTTGCGCTGCTGAGATGCCTTGCTTGGCTCAGAACACCGCGCGCTCCTTCACCTTTCGCGTGAATTGACGTGAAAGCTTTCGGGTGTCATCCATGCAAGCGCCATTCGAGCGTATTTCGTGACTCGTTTTTGTGCTGAATGTGCGAGAATTATGCTGGTAGAACTCCTGATTATGCGCTCATTTTCTGCCAATTTCATGACATTTTTGCAGCTGAATTTAGGACCAAATCTGAGTATTTTGGACGCGGAATGATGGTTCGTGTTTGGTCGATTTTAGTAGTCGCTGGGGGTGACGTGGAGGTATGTCCGGGCGCGATATACCACATCCGAATCGAAATTCCACGTTGCGCGCTTCCTGTGATCGTCTTCTCGAGCTGGCGTTGACTTAAAGCAGCCAAATGACCGCTTTTGAGTGCCGCTCGACGTCTTCTTCCGTGGGTTTATGACGGCTAGCTGACATGTATGCGTGGCGCACTTTTACGTTCTCGTTTTCCTGGAATTGAGGCTTATCTCTGGTCCTATTCAGGGTGCGGAACGACTACGTGAGGCGCTTCCTGCCCCGTGAACTGAACATCGTCAAGCGACTGGATCATGACAACGTCATCCGCGTATTCGAGGTATGCTTTCGCTCTTTTTCGGACATTATCTAACCGATTGATTCAGGTGCTCGACTTCGGCAGCGTCGTCTGCATGATCGAAGAATTCGCAGAAAACGGCGATCTCCTCAACCGCGTGAAGAAACTCAAGCGGATCGACGAAGTCGAAGGTCGCTTCTTGTTCCGTCAGCTTGTCGAGGGGCTTCGGGTAAGAATTGATTTTGAATTCCACTTGAAAGCAGCATATTTCAGTACCTGGAAAGCATTGAAGTCGTCCACCGCGACCTAAAATGCGAGAACCTCTTCCTCGACTGCTACGACAACTTGAAAATCGGGGACTTTGGATTCGCGCGGTTTATGTACCAAGGAGAGACTTCCGACACCTTCTGCGGATCGAAGGCCTACGTCGCGCATGAAATTCTGAAGTCTAAGGATTACAGCGGCAACGGAGTGGACATCTGGAGTGCTGGAGTCATCCTCTATGTGATGCTCACTGGTAAGCAGGGCTTCTCTGGTTTTGGGGAAGGGAAGCGAGTTGTTGGAATCGTCTGCTTTCTTCTGGGCATGGTTTCGGGACTATTTTTGGCAGCATAATGAGGCATTTCACGGCACAGCTGAGCACGTTTTGGGGACGGTCGCGGGACTTACAGGTTTCCATGATTCCCGATCCTTATATCTGATTTTTTCAGGCTCGATGCCCTTTGACGACCGCAAGCCGAAGCAGATGCTGGTAAACCAAGCCCAGCAGAAGATCCGTTTCTCGAGGAGCACCCCGATCAGCCAGTCCGCGAAGGATCTCATTCTCGAAATGCTCCGTCCCGACGTGACCCAGCGCGCCACCTTGAAGACCATCCTAGCCAGCAGATGGCTGGACAACACGCGATACATGATCCGTGGATGGATCGAAAACGGAGAAGAGGACTCCTGCTCCACTGCGTCCGCGATATCGGGCTACGACGATTGATTGCTGGTGTCATTTGCGGGTGATATCAATAAACAGTCATCTAATCTTTGGTTTGATTAATATGATCATGCTTTGCAGGGATTCGGAGGCAATCAGGACCACCAATTAAACGATCCCCCTCCACACTGGGCAGCGCTATCCGAACCTCTTTCCCAAGCCTTGATGACCGGTCAAGAATCACGAGCCGCCGCTGCCCCCAATTACGCGTATCCCTTACTGTTTGCCGTTTCCAGTTTCCCTCTTCCTCCTCGCTCCTCGGTTGAGTGACGCGCGAGGGCGAGCGCGCGCGGGGACATGCAGGGCATAATTGCAATGCGATTATTGTTGTTCTGGCGCAATAATTGCTCGCCGGCACCGACAGTTGCCGAGGCGAAAACAAATTTGTTGTCGCCACACGGTTCACATCCAACACGTTGCCACTGACAGAGAGGTTAATCTTTGGTTTCCAGCTGAATTGTTGTTTGTTGAGGGTAATTGGATTTGGAAAAAGGTTCAACGTGAAGCCCGCGAAGTCAAAAATGCCAAAAATGCCTAGATTCGGAGAGGAAGGAACCTGAAGATTCACGACCGGTTCGTGGTTTCGGCGAGGCTAGAAATGAAAGTGACCGATGAGGACTATCGGAAACAGACAACCGAGTCTGAAAACGGGTTAGGCTTGTCTAGAAAGGTCATTTCTGGGAAAGGTAAGGAAGAGGACCGGTTGGTGACGGTGACCGCTTGAGAGTTGCTGTGGACAAGGCCGAGCCGTCCGTATGGATTAGCAGAGACCATTGACGACTCTTAGACTAAGGAGCATCGAAGGAATGATGCACTGATAGTTCTTCTGGGCACAAGCCAAAACTTGCAACTTATTTGCAGATGCAGGAGAACTTGAATCCACATAGATTTGGTGCAGTTGAAGTTGAGAAGTTGAGAAGAAGGAGACGTAGGATCGGAGACAGACAACCGAGTCTAAAAATTGGCTGGGTTTGTCTAGAAAGATCATTTCTGAAAAAAGTGAGGGAGAGAACCGGTCGGTTTTGTTAAGCTCTCAGAAGACGTGATCTTAGGTGTGTTTAGATCCTTTATAAGCATGTACACTTTAGAACTTGGGACTAGCGGATCATGAGCAAGAGAATGAAATGGGTGTTTTCTGAATGCTTAAATCAGAGACTTATTTGTCGACGTGAGAATCTTGTTTGAGCTTTGGAATAACGCCTAGGAAGCCTGGTAACTCTCACCTAAATGCTTAGAAAAACCAACCTGCATGACTCAAAATCGTAAATTCTTAACTTCTTAATTTGAAACACATTCGAACTGGTCCCTAGAAAGCTTATTGCTGCCACGGCCAAATTCTCGCAAGCTCCGCGCTCCAATTCTGTCGGTTCGTGTCTTTGCTTAATTCGTCAATTCTCCAGCGGACACCCATAATTGAGTCAAATGAGCGCCGAGACCATGCGACCGAACTCAAAAGAGATCACTCTAATCTTTCTTCGTCAAATTGGGACAATGCGCCGCGCGAACGCATTAATTATTCGGGCGCCTCGAAAGAATGCGGGAGGCCCTTGGTTCCGAGATGACCTTTCTGGTCTTGGACGAGGAAAACTGATTAGCGATGGATACGGTAGACAATGGAATGGCCGGACGACAAAAAGTGATTTTTTCGTGGTGTTGGCATGCTTGATGGGTTTGTCCGTTTTGCTAATTGGGAAACTGAAGCAAACTTGGTGGTCCAATATTTATTATTCATGGAGGCAGTGGGGAGAGGAAGCTTGGTGGGGATGCTAATGTTGGTGAGGTGGAAGCAATAAATTTCTGATGATAATAGTTAATGTGAAATTTTCAGAACCTTGAGGTGAGAATTTCACCTAAATTCAAGCATATTCGACCTTCCGATTTTGATAGAGAATTATTAGGATTTGTGAGTTCGTTTCACTGTAGCAGACCACAATAAGACGGTCCCTCTTCCAACCGGTTACTTTGATTTCTGCCTATAGTGCAACCATCACATGTGTGTATGCGAATTCTGTCCGCCAACGACGATGTCGCCGCCCTTCGCTTTTTCTCGTGTGTTTGTCTCCCCACGCTCCTCTCCCTTGCGATCTCCGCCCGGAGCACTTTATTTCTTCCAACACACTTGTTGGAGAAGTGCCAACCACTGGCGAACGCTCAGCACAATCGGCTCCTGGCCCTCTGCCAAAGTCTCGCGCCACCAAATGAAAACCGAGTGGAGTAGCAGCGATCGTTGAGACGCAAGCGAACACAAAAAATGAGCTTGTTTGCTTCGGCTTCAGAGTCTGCGGTCGCGAGAAGTCGTAAACTGATTTTTTATCTGGAATCGTATAAAGCAGAAGCGGTCGACGGTTTGGAAAACAGGATTCTGGTTTAGAAATTGTGAGTTTGTTGGTGATAGAGGTTTTTTGGTTTCTTAGTTGCAAAGTTTAGGAAGGTTTCAATCACTCCGATTTTAATAATTCCTGTTAGAACCCTTACTCAACTGTTCTGTAAGAGTTTAAGGCAAATCAGACGTAATTTTAAAATCCGTATCTCGCGAATTAAAGTTTAGATGTCCTTTTGAACGTTTCAGCCTGTTTAAATGCGTTTTAAGCACTTTTGAGTTTGCTAAGCTTGTGTTGAACTAGTTGTGAGCGTCGTGAACAGAGTTCGAAAGTCGAAAAACACATTTAGAAAGGTTGCTGAAAGTATCTGCGGACATTCTCAAATAGGTTTCAGGATCAATTGTGTTTATGACTGTTGGAACCGTTTGAACGTAAGCAGTCTTTTGTAATCAAGCTGTTTTGAAGCTTTGAAACGTCTTTTTAAAACTTGTCGGTTTTTGTTTTTTAGATCTCAAAATTTCAATTATTTGCAAATCGTCCCTCGGGTTCAGATAGATTCTCTGAGAACATCTCGGATCAATGCACCCCGTTACAATCTCTGATCACTTGTCACGTTCCCGAACGGTGAAATCCGTCTATCGTCATCCTAATCTCTCGCTATCGGCGTTCGTCTTGGCGACGATTCGTCTTCTGCGTTCGCGCAAATAAACGTTCTTTCGCGCAAACGCTCTCGCGCGCACGAGTGCGTCAATTCCTCTAGCCAAGCTCGTTTGTCAAACCGAATCGGGTGAGTCGGGTTCGGGTGCTTTTTTCCATCATGCGCCGTTTTACGACACCGACCGCCGGAGCGCTGCAATTTGAACGGCTTGTGTGGGGGGACGGTAATCACGACAACGCAAAAGCGATTATGAAAGCGATTTGCCTTCTGCATGACACATCCTGGAGCACCGACGTTGGTGGGCGCCGCCGACGCCGTTGCAGCCGATGGCGGCGTTTTGAGTGCGACCTTGAGTGATGATGGACGAGCGGCTCTTTTCGAGGGCCGTTTTTGGTGAAATTTTGATGAAACGATCAAGTGACTCCGAACGGGAAATGGGAGTGCATGAGCGATGAGGTTGACGGATGGATTTTGGATCTGGATGGTACTGTAGGCCGTGACGACCTTCGGTTTCGGACCTTTTTCATTCTCACGTTTCTGAGTTTTTAGGACAGCTCTAAAAACCGCTCTTTCTTGTTTCAAGAAGTTTAATCAAACTCATTAATCTTAAAAGTTTTTTACGTTTTTTGCCAAAACTTGATTGATAATTTTACAATCTGCGCCAGCGATCATTCCTCTTTGCGCTAAAAAACGTTTAAGATTCGCGGTGCCATTCGACATCCATTGTCTTTTTAGTGTCTTGTTTACAATGCAAGACTGTTCCACGCGTTTTGAACGTTGTTTAAAACGCGGTTTTTGATCATTTTAAGACTGCACAGAAAAAAATGGTTTTCGCGTTGAAGTTTGAGTAGATGAGGCGTTGAGCATGCTTTGAACAACTCCAAAGGCAACAGTCAGGTCAATCAGGTCGTTTAAACTTTTTTAGCTTTACTTCGTGGTATATTTAGCCCGTGTCTAAGTACACATATGCTTCTTAAAAGCCCAAGTTGAGCCACCGTAAGCCTAATCTCAAGCCCAAGCCTAAGCCTAACAGTAAACCTATCCTTAAGTCTGAGCTTAAGCCCAGCCGTAAGCTTAACCGCAAGCCCAAGCCTTAGCATCACGGTAAGCCTATCCTCAAGCCTTAGCCAACAGTAAGCCTTAGCATAGGCCTAACCTTAGGTCCTAGCCTAAGTCCAATTTTATTCCTAACTTCAAGCCCTAGGTCATCCTTAAACCTAAGCATAGGCCTATCTTTAAGTGTGAGCCTAAACCTAGCCGTAAGCCTATCCTCAAGCCTAAGATTGACCTCAAGCCTAAGCATAGGCCTATCATTAGGTTTAAGCCTAAACCTAAACGTGAGCTTGAGTTGAAACACAAGCCTAAGCCTAGCCGTGAGCCTAGTCTCAAGCCTAAGCTTGAGCTTAACTGTAAGCGTTACTTTAAGCCCAAGGTCAACCTTAAGCCTAAGCATTGACCTAACCTTCAGTCCTGGCCTAAGGCTAACCGTAAGCCTACAGTCAGACCTAATCGTATGTGGTACAAGTGGAACCACCCCTTCTTGTTGCCTCTCCGCCGGCATTCGTCCGAATCCAATAAATTAATTCCTCTAGCAATGTTTGCGCAAACGATTCCAAAGTCTGATAGACTATCAATTTACAAGATAAATCACCGCCGGGCTTGACAAACTGCCAACCGATTCCAATATATCCACACGCTGCTCGCAGGCGTTGCAACCGCAACCACAATTGTTGTTTTCGTCTTGAGTGATCTTATCTCCTTGAAGCTCATCATAATCATTCTTTCCCATTCGCTTAGTTTTTGTAATGATTCTGTTCCCTTATTTACGCGTTTCTGATAGGTTATGTGCTCTGCATATTATGGCCAGGCTGTTCAAAGGTCGGGCGCGCGGGAGGCACCGAAGCGGAATGCAAATGTCAACATGCGCACGCATAATAAGCGCTCGTCGCATGCACAAAGCCACTCGCCGATAACTAATTTTCAAGTCGTTGCCGACGGAGGAAAGGACGTTTTGAGTTCACTTGGCTGATGAAGAGAGTGGGTGAGAGGTTTGCGTGGTCAAGGGTGTGTGGGCCAAATCGCAAGATATGGATAAATCGAAATTAAGGGGTTCTTAACTATTCTTGGGATAACTTAGGACGCCTATTTTAAGATATCAAATGCTTGCCTGCGATATTTTATCAAGTCCTTTGCACTTGGGCAACTGACTCATAGTACAAATTGCTACATACATAGGGCTTCTAAGGTGCTTAGCTGCCTTTGCTGCCCATCTGAGCTAAAGGGTGTCACTATCTGAACACCTAGAATACCGGGTAACTCTGTTAAATTCTGATTTTGTTCGTAATCTTTGCTAAGCTTTGAATTCAAGAAGAGCATGAAGCTTTGCCTACGCAAACATGACCTCCCCACCCAGCTAAACCCTAGCACTGACACAACGCGCTAAAGTGCCATAATTGAGTCGGCGCATTTGAGTTCTATTTTCGACTCGTGATTTGAGTCTTATCTTTCGCAAGCCGTCACTTGCTGCTCTGCTCTTTTTGTTGCAAACGCCTCGTTTGATGCGTCGTAATGTGAAACGATTCTGGAAAAGCCAAAAAAGCGGATTGAAAATGGCTTTGAGATTTCGCGAAATCCCTTAGGTCCTTATGGGTGCCCCATTCTCAGTCACACCACCACCACGCAAACATTCAGTCGCGTAGAATTTTTGCTAAAGACGAGAAAAACGAGGATACGTTTGCGGTTAGGCTGGCTCGTTCGGACGAGGCGTGAGGGGCCTGGCGGTGGGAATTGATAAATGATTGTGTGTAGAATAGAGAGTTTGTTTTCTGATTTCCAGAGTCGATAACAACTTCCCTGAGGCAAACTTGATTGATTGGAGACGCTCAGCGTGTGTTTATAAATATTTGATGGATTTGTCCCATGGTCCATCTACTGTAATCCGGATTAATCTTTGGTGCAGGCGGATAGAAAGAGTGTGGTATCAAGATTTAACCTAACAGGAGCCAAATCTCAAGCCTTAGCTTGGGTCTAGCTTATGGTCCAAGCCTAAGCCCAACTGTAAGCCTATCTTCAAGCTAAAGCTGAAGCCTAAGGGTAAGCCTAAACTCGACCCCAAGGCTCAACTGAAGCTTGAGGATAGGCCTAACGTCAAGCCCTAGCGTAAGCCTAAAAGTAAGCCTATCCTCAAGTCCAAGATTTGAAGGTTTTGTGCAGTCTTTAATCATGACGTAAGCCTTAAATATTGACAAGGTTTGGTGAGCGTTGGAGCTTTGGTGAGCAATGATCACCGCCGGGTTTGCTGCCAGCACTTGGCCCCACGCCAAAAACCCTTAATTCTCCTAGCGTGTGATCAGTGGTCGCTTGTAGAACCGCCTACTCAAAGTTATCCTATTCGCTGAAACATTGCCTAGAATCATCAGCTAACGTCGGATTTGAGGTTTCAAGTTTGTTGGTCGATTTTCACAACCTCTGTTTTTGGTCTGTCAGACACAAATTAACTAAACCATCGCTTTACCTATTACACTTTTCCGCTTTTACTTTTTATAGCTTAGAAGCACTTTTCACGTAACTCATAACTTGTCACGCGCAATCTCAATAGCCATCAAACTGCCCCGGCAAGAGGCACCACTTCGCAATTACGGCCTTTGAGTGCGAGGGCAATTAAAGCGACAACTCACCGGAGTCGCCGACGAGAGTATTTAGTGGCGCGTTGAAGGCTGTCAGCCGTAAGAAGATGTATGAATGTCCGTCAGTTGCACTTTTTGTGCTTGACTTTGCCGACGCGACTAGTCGTAAACTCGTAAACTTGTCCGGTTTGCGTGTCGATTGGCGATTTCAAGATTTTGGTTAAGTAGGCTTTTTTGAGGACGTCGGTTTTTGGAGATGATGAAGGTTGAGATAACGGCGGAAACAGAGACTGCTCTGAAACGGTTTGATACATATAGAACAAGTACAGTACCCACTTCAGGACTGCGACCAACGTTCACGTTGATCAACGATCCGCCCTTGTTGTTCCGCACAGCCATCCCATCTTGAAGATTGTTATTTTCACTGTTTTCATCGTGTTTTCCGTCACTGACTCTTTGGCAGTGATCCAAGAAGCTACGGTACTGCTGAATTCTGCTGCAAGTGCCATTTCTGATTCTTTGCGCTTTGCTTTATACATAAGCTTTGGAAGACGTTCCATTTTCCGTTCTAGACCTGATTCTCGTCTTTTTAGGCCGCGTGCAAGCAAGCAGAGTCCCGTTTTTTATATTTACTCAAACAGTCAATCCATTTTCATCTCGCGTTTCGCGGCGTGTGGTCGTCGCCAGCAGCTTTTTGCACAAAAGCACACACGCGCTCAGACGGGCTGTTTGCACTCGCACTCAAACACACGCATTTTGTTGTTTTAGATCCTTTTAAGAGTGCTCGAAATTGGATCGTCGACACCTCGGAGGCGAGAGAGAGAGTCGATCCTATTCCGCCAAAAGCCAAATTTGTCACAATTTCACAGTCGTTGTTCACACGCTTCGAAAAATGCAAATTGTCCTCTTCTGGCGCGAGCGAGTTGCGATTGTCGCGGTTGAGTGACAACGACAAAGAGTCGCGCACGAGGGGCGCACAAGCGACCGAGACGTAATTACAGTAGCGATGCGCCCGGTTACAACAATATAATTATGCCGTAAAGTTGCCATAAATTCTGTCGGCGAAACGGCGGCGGCGGCGTAGGCGACGTGGAAGGCGAAAGGGTGTTTGACTCGTCCGCACGTCGTTTGGGTTGTCTTTTTTTGGTAAACACGACAATTTAGACCTATGCCGGTTTAACAGGTAGACACTAAATTGGATTACTGTAGCGAAAATGAGGTTGGGGCTGAGTTTTACCGGAATACAGTATTGATTTTACATTAATTCGTATCATTCTAGATGATATTTGCCATTTTAAGAAGAACGCTGTTTACGTCGGCGCTTCGGCGTGTGCGTGAGGAGTGTTTACACATTGTCCGTTGATGTTTTTGAGCTCGTGAGCGCGCGCGCGTGTTGTCCTACTCTGTGCTTTTGTCCTGTTCCACACTCTCATCTTGGAGAAGAAAGGCTCTCCTCCAAACGAGAAGACGAACAACTAGTTTCTGGTGATTGGTCCCTTCTCGATTTCAGGAAACGCGACAAACAACGTTTTCTTGCGCTTTCGCTCAGAATTTTTAATGAGGCACAAGCCAGCGTTTGACTTTTCGCCGCTCGCGTCGTCGTTTGTCAAGTAGGTTTGCACTTTGTTCGTTAATTTTGTGTGCTGGGAAAGATAAGAGAGTTTAAGGACGATTTTTGAAGATGGAGGCGCAGCTTCCGCATGAATTTTGACGTTTCTTTGTTGGCGCTAATTTTGCCAATTTGGACAATTTGGGGTTGCAATGGTTGAGCTTTGCAAAGACCGGACGGAGCGGCGGCTGGTTCTGGCCTGAAACGTTGCAAGGTTTCAAGCTCTCTTAACCATTTTTGGCAAGATTTCAGGATTCAGGGAAGTCCTGTTGTCAAGCCGCAAAGCCCCAACCCCAGGGTCTCCAAGCCCTAAACACATCCCTCCCGCCCAGCGGTCACTCACCTTCCTCTTTCGCAACGCTTTCGAAATTCTCCGCTCGGCGCCGACAAAAACCTTTACGAAATAAGTTTTTTTGCGCCTCATAAGTGAGCTACGGTATTCGAAGTATCTCTGAATTCACATTCTGTTTGCACTGCATATCGCACCTTCTCCCTCGCGCACCGGACAAATCTGTTATGAAAACAGAGTTCGACCTGAGTGAGAAGAATGGAAAGCGAGCCGAGTGTAAAAGTCGCGGAAAGTAGTTGAGAGGGTGTTGAGAGTCGGAAGGAGTGGTCTTCTTAGTTGGGTTGCTAGGTGAGACTGTTTTCCGTCGTGTTTGTCCCATATCCGTGCTGATCTCTGGGTGGTCCAAAAAACTGGCTTTAGTAACTCATTAAAAATTGATGAGTTAGAGTGAGTTTTGTAATATGGCTCTAGAGAGCATGAAGTCAGTCCGATTGGATCAAAACACCCGAAATCCGGTAATCCGAAAGTGATGGACGGCTATTTGTTACGCCGCTACAGTAATGCCGTTTTACAGGCGCCGTGCGCAATTTGTCGCGTTATGGAAACGCCCGCCTTTAAAGGGAGGAGTCCAGAAGCGATCCAAGGCATATGGAGCGTGTTTGATGTCCTCTGGAAACTCTCTTCTGACATTCTGTTGGCATCGGTGTTCGGCTGACACGTGGGTCTGCCTGCAGAAGTTAGTGTATTTAATCAGTTTAGGGCCTGAATCTTGAATCTCTCGACTCATGATTCTTTGCGCGACTCTTTGCTTGACTCAATCACTTTGAAGCTTTGGTTAAAGGTGACTGTCAAAAGGCTTGTCGCTTTGGAATCTTTGTCTTTTGAATTGCTGGAGCTTCTTTGAAAACAAGCCTGACCGCCATTTTCGCTAACGTCAGCTCTGTTTTTTCGTTTTTTAGGCTTTTAGGTTTTTTAGACACTCATTTTTTTGTAATTTTGGTAAACTTCTGAAGTTTTTCTTAAATCACACCAATTAGAACCAGGATGTAAATGCTGGAGTGTTTGTTTACCTTTGCGGTAGGCAATCTCAGAATCTCGATCGCGCCAAGAATATCAAGTTTCTGACTTGGTCCTAAGTGGATTTAGTTGTTTAATGCACCACAGTGACGGCTAGTGGTGCTGGGTTGTCACGAAATAACTATTCCAGATCTCTCTCCCGTTCTCCGATTGGCTGCTGCCCTTCCCCCAGACCCATCGGTCTCCTTCCGGGGAGCAATCTTGTAGGATCGCTAGATTACGTACAAGATTAGTCCCTTGTCACAGCGCTGCCGCCCAGCCCTTCAATGTCCTAATCTGTCAAACTTGTTTACCGATTCTGCGCATCAAAACAAGATCTTTTACATCTTCTCCGCCTTCTCCGTCTTCTCCGCAACCCTAACCGCAACATTTGTCCTGGACTCGCAACCCCGATTCATCGCCCATATGGCTCCCGCTCGCGCGCGGGCGCGATTAACAAGTGCTCAAAGCCATCTGGTGTGGCAGTTAGTCATCTCCCTTGCCCCCGTCCATCATTTCCACTGATGGCGATCCGACTTTGATTCTGGCTTTTATGAACGCGCTCCAGCTTGCACCTGGACGTAGTAGCGGAGAGGCCAATTAAGAGGGGATCATGTCACGTTGGCAAGCAAGCGCTCAGGCCAGATCCAAAAGTACAGGAAACAATTATGGTGGTCAAGTGTCGCAAATTGGCCTCGAGGAGTGACGTGTGTGAGAGAGGTGGATTTATGCGTGGGTTTGCAGAGGTATTCATTCAGAACTTTGGGTCAGTTTCAGATTTTGGAGAGCATCAGGTCTAGTTAAGCGCTGGATTCAGGTATGTCGCTAGCTTTCGCAGCTTTTCTTGAGCAAGTTGTGTCTAGCGAACCATAGCTCCCCTATTTCTTAAGGACCTAAAGTCTAATTTCATTCCCGCTTAACAAATTTCAGTTTTTCCGCTCCTCCGGCTGCACTTTTGTTTTTCCAAACTTTCCTTCCCTCGACTGAATTCATTTTATGCCTCACGATTTAAGACTTGTCCCTTGGCCAAACAAATGGTGGCTGCCGCTGTCGTTTCGTGTTTCGCCGCTCGGCTCTCGCCGAATAAATATAAACGAATCATGTTTATAACGTTGGCTGGTTTCCAATCCAAGTCGCCCTTTTGAGGAGCGGGCGCGCAGCGTTATGGGCATTGTTCAAAAGGGAATAAATTCTGATCAAAGCGGCAATTTGGGTGCGTGAACTATTCATACATGTTGGCGGCTTTTATTCTCTTGTGGACGATAATCATAATCGTAAGTTAGGATTTGATTGAATTTCCTGGAAACGCATCTAAGAATTTGGTTGTTCATTCTCTGAGCTTGAGAGTTGACGTGGATGACCGGGCTTATTTGGTAGTTTCGACTTGCCGATTTCAAGTTTCAGGGTTTCTGACTTACAGATAAACTCCTTTCCGGTCTTAGTTTAAGACCCCAAACTACCCACAAATCATACGATCCCCCGAGGTTCCTATCCTTCCCTCCTTTTGCCGATCGTCGTTTTTCGTCGTCGTTTTCGTGTTCATCAGTCGTCTCGTCCAGAGAAGCCGCGAGGGTGAAAAACGAAAGAAGCGCCGGTTTCAAACATCGATTTTCAAGCTACTGCTACTTTTTCAATTTTTTTCTTTTTTCTTCGCTCTCCCCTTTTCCGCCGTCATCAGAGGTGGCAGTAGGAGGAGGAAGAGGAGGATGGGAGAGAGAAGAGCACAAAAAGGACGACTAGGTCGTCCTCTTCTCGTCGCTAATTGCTCTGTTGTGTTTGCTCGTCGTTGCTCTCACGTTCCCATATTTTTTGATGATCTCTTCACCGGTGAAGAGAGAACTCGAAATTTACAAAAACATCAATTTTCAAGTCTCAACTACATTGGGATACTTTGTTAGGGATGTGAGATGGGCTTAAGCAGTTCTTAACTTAGAAACAAATCTGGCTGAAATGAGTCATATTTGTTTTAGCCGTTTTATGGCAACTTAAGTGTAAAGCTTTCACGTTTTAAAGACAGATTGAGTCATAAGTGACAGGTGCAGCTCAGCGCTTTGTTTCTTAAACAGTGAATCACGGTTTGTTGGGTGTAA
>KN167673.1:45722-58117 GCA_000757745.1 Steinernema scapterisci
CGCGCGAGACTCGTTCCGCAAATGTTGACCGAAGTTAGGTGGAAGAGGAGGAGGTGGAAGTAGGGAGAGAAGAAAGCGAGGTGCAGGGGAAACGACGAAAATCGCGGTGGGTCGACCTGTTGTACCTGTTGGGAAAGGAGCTGGGGAGAGGAACAGGGTGGTGGTGGTCTGATGTCACCGGGGCGCTGGGGAGAGTGGATTGACTTCCTCTTCATTCCGCTTCGGTGCATTGCAGTAAATTTGAATGCGGAATGAGAAGTGCGCAGCGGGTGCCTGGATATTGCTTTCGGGGTGTTTATGAGGTGAGTGGCTTGGGGGTTTGGGGACCAGAGTCGAATTGTCCAAAAGGCCAAAAATAGGTTTGCCCAATTTGTCCTTGAAAGGCCCAACACGGCCAAGTTCAAAAACTAACTATTCCCAAATTACCCCAACAGAGTTTAATTGAATCACCCCAAACCGGTTTCCGAAAACTCCCTAATTTGCTATTGTGTAAACTGTTCTAATTTCCGATTTTGCAGAAGATGATGGACTGCGTCAGCACGGAGCCTTTTGGAAAACTGTCACTCAACGATGACATGCGTAAAGCGCAAAAGGTACGGTACCTAAATCTGGTCTAATTGAAACCTGACATTGTTCCAGGAATGGGCAATCTCTTCCCAGACCTCTTCGCCGACCCACGTCTCCAAGACTCGTTGTGGCCATCCGGTCCTTGGAGTCCGCTGCTCGCAGTCTGACTGCAAGTTCAAGGATACGGCGGCTCCAGCTGGCTCCACTGACCACCACAGCGACTAAGGCTGAAATATGCCTGTTTTGATCCCATTCTCTTAGATCCCAAGACTAGATTCTCGCTCTTCTTTCCGACTCCGACCGTTGTTTTCTTGTCTTATTTGTTACGTTCACACTCAGGTCGCTCCAATTTCCTCTCCTGACTCCTCCTCCTGTTAATCTACTTTTCCTTTCCAATATGTTCATCGGCAAATTGCGGATATCGTGAAGACGATTTGCTCAAAAGTGCCCTGACCCAACCTGTCCTCACTTTGTGGCCTCAGCTTTGAGCCTCTAGAATCCACCTAGTTTTCGTGCATTTTGTTGCATTGTTTTAATTATGGTCTAGTCAGATTATTGTTGCTTTCTCCATACCTCCCCACATTCTCAGCTGCTAATACACGCTCTCAGGCCACAAGTCGAAGACTCCAGGCTCTCGGCACGCTCACTCTCCTCGTGGACCACTTTGCGTGGACCATTCGCGTCGCGATATCCTCAATATGTTTGAACCCAAGAACTATCCTATTTCTTTTCTCTTAATCTTTTCAAGGTTTTGTCTCTTTCTGGAGGAGTCCTCTTGTGTGCGTGTGTGTGATGTGTGATTCTGAATCGTTGTCGTCGTCCTCGTTTTTATCCTCGATTGCAGTTGTCGCGCCGAAAAATTCGATCCTATCCTACCTCATCAAACACTTCTCTAACATTCGCTTCTCCCCCTTCCTTAGATTTCTTCGTATCCTCTCTCTCTCAGCAGTTCGACCGGTACCGTAGTCCTCAGTGCTCCATTCATTTGGTTGTCGTATCTCGGGTTCTCTTAAAGTACACAAAACAGATGTTTCTCTCCTTCGTTCGACAACTGCCACCAGCCTCTATGTACACTTCTCTCAACCCTCTCTCTCTTCCCTTTTCTGAGAAAACAGTTTGCAGGCCAAACTAGGCAAGACCCAAAAATCAGATAATTCACCACCTCAAAGCAATCGTGTCGATGAGACATTGTTCCTTGTTTTGTCTTACGATTCCGTATCTCACTCTCACCTTCGTCCCAAACATCGATTTTTTGTTGCATTTTGCACTCCTGGAGTGCAGCCAAGATTTCTCGTTCCTCTCGTAACTTGTCCTCTAGTGGTTTTGTAATGTTATATCCGAGTGACCCGCGTAGTCTTCTAACTCTCTCTCTCTCGTTCTTCTTGTCCCCCCTAATCCCAGTTCTCATCCCAAGTCATAATTTCGATGTCCTTAACACAACAAAGCTTTAGTCTTCTCCCATAATATTAGACTTTTGACACGTTCGAGCAGTTTAGTTTTAAGCATTTTTCAGTCTCTCTCTCTCGTTGTCTCAGAGACTCCCAAGAACCCTCAATTCCATCAATCTCTCTCCTTCTTGAAAAACGTGTCAATTCGCGTAGTCTGCGAATGTGTGAAACAGAAAGCGTACGTGTTGTTGCGTGCATTAGATCTAACCCAGATCCAAACCTGCATGACCTTGCTAGAAGAACACCCCGGTCGTCTGAATTCAAACATCCAACCCTCTCTCTTATTCCCTTTGTTCGGAAACCCAGGTGGTCGTCTCGAACACTAATTTAAATTTCGTAATTTCTTGTCTTCTTTTTTGTGTTAAGGTTAACTCGCGTCTTTAATTGTGCTCTTAGTGTTACTGTAAGCGTTTTCTGTGATCTAAGTAAATGGTTATTAGTTTTAATCACGTGCCGGACTTATGTACGTGGGATTGCAGCGTATAGGGCTCTAAGTAAGAGCCCGACTTGGCCAAAGCCAACATTTATTAGCCATAAAATTAGCAGTTTTAGGAGAAAATTTGGGTTAAAAAATATTCAGTTCTTTTTAGTTCCGGTGCCAGACTTGCCATACCACTGAACGCACGTGTATCTGCCGCCAGGAGTCGTAGGTTGCGTGCAGAGTTCATACCACTGACAGGCTGGGCAGCAAGCTAAATGGATTCGACTCTAAGTTTGTCACGTTTAACGTTTCACATACGGCCTTGTTGTTGATAGTAGCAAGTCCAGTAAGGCACGCAGTTTCCGGAGCAGTCGCGGACGTAATCTGAAACTTTCCGATCACATTAGAAGCCCTGTTTTCTGTCCTACAGTCCCGGCAAACGCATCCAGGACGGCAAATAGCCGGGCAAACTGGGTAGTAATTCTGGCACGTGCGATCACAGCCTCCATTACAGTAGCTATAGACTTCATTGGCCTTGCGACAGTATGGCCAGTTTCCTCCAGGGAGAGTGCCATTGGCTGTTGGAATCACACCAGGAACTGTGCCCTGTCCAACAGGAATCACGTCAGGGGCTTGAGAGCCTGTGGCGGTTGGTATGGTGTCAGCGTTCAGAACCGGCAGCAGGACTGCACATATTAGAAAAATCTAAACGAGATAAACTAGAAAATCATTTTTTGGGTGAACTATACCGTACACATCTTGCGAATGTGCAGTTTTAAACGTCAAAAAGGGAGTTTGGAGTGTGAGTTTATATAGTGCTCTAGTTTGATAATAAGGACAAAGGTTAATCCTGCACACAACAATGGAGATTTGGAACAAAATCACTGAAGCATTTTTCAGATGCATGCAAACAAAAAGTTTATAAGGTCATAAAACAGTTCTGAAGCTTCTAAAAATCTAAAATTAGCTTTGGGATGTTTGCTAGTTGTGGCCTGGTAATCTGTAAACCTTGCCCCCAACCAATGTAGAGCTAAAATAGGGTCTTGAAATGTACGCTTCTGGTGATTTCCGTCCGTTGCATAGAGAGTAGCAGGTGTTAGAATGGAACTCTAAATCGAATGGGGTTTTCCTGGTAGAAGCCAAGGGGTTTCGGTGGTTTATGGGGTTTTCGACCACCGGCTACAAGCTGGTGAAGTCAGATTTGAGATTGGAGACTGTTTTGTGGGGTAGGTGAAAACGGAGCTGTGTGGGGTTGTTCGGTTCAACTACCCAAATTGGGATACGAATTTTGTTAGCAGAGAGAGTTCAAAGAGGTATGTTTTGTAGCGAAATCTTGTTTTCTAAGTGACTGGACCAATCTGTAACCAAAAGTTTCAGGCAAATCTGTCACTTGTTCGAAATTTTGGATTCCGTATCTTGCAAAATAACGCGAATTGGAGCATTTAGATGTCGTTTATGAACGTTTCAGCTCATTTTAGAGCGTTTGAAAGACTTCCAAGCACAACAGTCTTTTCCTGCAACGACCTCTTTTACAAACAACCACCTTTTACGACCACGACCTCGGCTCGTAGTTTGCCTGTTGACTGTCTGATTAATCCAGAAAATAAAAATGATAACAAGTCACATGTGTGCCTTATCACCGGTCAACAGAATTCGCCTTTCGCCGCTAGTTTCACTTTTCTGCAGCTTTGCCATGCTGTTAGAAGTAGGAATCCTTCTTGTCCTTCTTTATTACTTGTTCCGCTACTACTGGGAACAACCCACGATTGAAGGATTTGATAGGAAGGCAGTTCTGATTACAGGATGTGACAGCGGGTTTGGAAAGCTCTTGGCTATTAAGTGTGCTCATGCTGGCTTTCCGGTCTTTGCTGGGTGTCTCAGTGAAGAGGTAAGTGAAGTACAGTTGAGATGATGTGAAACGAGAGGTTTTAGGGCGTCGCGGCTCTGAAACCCGTGAAGAACATGAGGCCATTCCTGCTCGACGTAACCAGCGATGAGTCAGTGACCAAAGCGGTGTATTTTGTGACCAGGGAATTGAGGAGCAGCGAATGTGAGTCAGATAGGAAACCGGGATAAACGCTTTAAGTAGCTAATTTAGGTCTTTGGGCGGTGGTCAACAACGCTGGAGTCTTTTCCTGTTATGGACCTGACGACTGGTGCACTGTTACCGAATACCAAAAGGCGATGGATGTGAACACGTTCGGGATGATCAGAGTCACCCAAGCCTTCAAACCCTTTCTCAAAAGATCCAAAGGACGCCTTGTCTCCATCACTAGCGCAGCTGGACGTATCGCTCTTCCCGGAGTTGGACCTTATTGCGTTGCCAAGTATGCTGGCGAAGCTTATATGGATGTGGTCAGGTGAGTTGGATTCCGTGGAATTGGGCTAGTTTAGGGTATTCAGGCAAGAACTCCACAAATTTGGAGTGAAGTGCTCAATCCTGGAACCAGGACTTTTCAAGACAAATCTCATAAACCGGACTGCTATGGATAAACGTGTGAACGACGTTTGGGAGAAGCTCAGCCAAGCTCAGAGGGACGAGTATGGCGAGCAGTACAAGTCTTACTGTAGGACGAACATATCTCTGTGAAAGCTGATTCTAAATTCAGATCTGAACCGCTGGCACTGGCTCACCAACACACTTGGAAGTGACAGCGTGGATCAAGTCGTGGACTCTTACTTTCACGCTATCACAGCCCTTCATCCTAGGACTCGTTATCTCTGTGGCTGGGGAGCCAAGTTGTACCTGATTCCAGGATCTTATCTGCCGACTGGGTTGCTGGATTTCCTGATTCGGACTATTGCGTATGAGAGTCAGAAACCTGCGGTTCTTAAAGGGAATCACTGACGTCAGCTTAGATCCCCGATCTCCAAGGCTGGATTCCAAGGCCAATTTTCGTGCTTATCTCTACATTTATTGTTCCAAATAAATATCCAAAATCAGTGCTTTTGCCAAATAATGCAGTCCACCACACACATTTTGAGACCATCAATCAAGACCAAGTAGTGAAATGATCGATCGCTCCGATCTAAACACACGAGGCACACTCAATCTATTTGGCTCGCTTGATGTTTGGCAATTACTTCTTCCAGGTTGCGCTCGAGTGTGCCGTCCGCCTTGGCACGTAGCATATCGTCAGCCCCGCCGGCAAAAGCGCCATTGACGAAGACACGCGGGAGCCGTTGATCGCCGGTTAGCTGTTTAAGATACTCCTGGATTTCCTCGCAATCGCCGCGGTTTTCGATCTCAATCCACGAGAGCACATCGGGTCCAAGCTGGAACGAGTTGAGGGCTTGCCGGGTTTGCTGACAGGTTTGATCGTAGCTCTTGGAGAAGACGCACACTTTGCTGCCGCGGATGCTGGTGTCCACGAAGGATTTGGCTAGATTGTCCATCTAAATGGGGAAAGGTATAAACATGTAAGGGAAACGGCGCTCGAAAACAGAGCCGAAAATAGGACACAACCACGAGTTGAGGCGAAAGGTCGCTAGAATGTAAACAGGGCGGAAGGAAAAAGCAGCGAAAGACCACATGACTGCGGGCGCGTGCTAGTGCTTAGGACCCTGGAAGAAGAGGAGGGTCCAAGTCGTGCTGCTGAAGCCGGGTGCAATCGAACGCCGCGGCAGTTTTCAAGATTCGAGCATAAAAGTTTGTTTATCGACACGATTCCACAGATCAAAGGCCACAGTTGTTTGTGGCATTCCGTTGGAGTGCGCGTGTGGGCTAAGATGAATTGGCCGAAAATTTGCAGAAACGCGTGTTTTGCAGAAAATTGACGCGCGGGGATTTGGGGAGCGGAAAAGGAAAACTATAAACAAGCTACATGGAAGTGGAAAACGGGAACTGGGCTATACACTTCCCTCTGGTGCCCTAAGCGTCCGATATCTAAAGCGCTCAAAAGTGAGGTTCCCAACTCTTGGGAAAACCAGAAATAGGAATTTAAAGCGCCTCTGCACGTCGCCGTCCGAAAGTACTCCAAAGACTCGCCTAGCCTCAGATCAGCAGACCCTTAAATACTCGTTCTCCTCAACTCCCACACTCAGAACGCACTTCATCCTAGTCGATTCTGAACGTAAACAGCATGAACACTTCCCTCCTCCTCCCAATCACGATGAAATGCGCTCCTGTTTTCAACGCAAAATAATCCAGTTACACCGCTGAATTCGAAATTAGCCTCACACAATCACGATCCACAACTGCCACGCACACACAAAAACAGAAGTTGAGAGAATACACGATGGATAAAAAATCAATTCGCCCTTGTCAGTCACTTTGTTCCTCACCATTCTGATGTTATCCCGACCGTTTTTTGTTGCGGTAAGCTGGAAATTGCTGCCGGCTGTTGACCATAGATTGAATTCCTGCTCTTGAGGTCCTCTTCGCAGCTGTTGCTCTGGCCGTTGGTCGCCATTCTGCTGCTGCTTCTTCTGACAAATCTGAAGAAGAATGCCCTTCGGGATATATCACAGGACGTTATGATACCTGCAACGCGCTCTGTGGAGATCCTGTTCCGTACTGTCTTCACATGGAGTTGCCGTGGCTGAAGGAGGCTTGTCACTGCAGGGCTGATCAAGGTGGGTGCCTGAAATGTGAGCAATTAGGCTGCAAAAGGGATGCAAAAATGACGAAAATGATCGTGCGAAATGGGGTAATTTTCGAAGAAAAGAAACCATCGAGGATTGCCAAATGGGTACAGAAACTCACCCCAGAGAACTCCCATGATTTCGTGATTCGGGCTTCTTGAAGATGGCAGTGCCGATCCAGTGAAAGAGACTTCTGGTGGGGTGCTGGAGGCCTAGAAAGTGCAATGAAAGCGATAAGAACATGTTTGGAAATACCGTACCTGTTCATAGGCTAAATCTGAATCCAAAACCGTCGAGTTTGCTCCCAAAGCAGCACACTGTGCTCGATTCTTGGAATTCACCCTGTGGGTCTTCAAAGAGACTACCGCTCTGGCTCAGGAATCCTGAAATGTGGGGGCTGAGGCATGGGTATAATGCGCAGCGAAATCACGGATGATGGCGCGTAATAAGAGAAGCAATAAAACCGAAATTCCGCATGTGAATCGAGGCAGTTATGCCCAGAAATAAGCAAAACTCGAAGTCGCCAGTGCGCGAAAATCAACCTCCTGCAGCAGCGTTTTTAACTAGAGAATCGCGCGTGGATAGGACTCGTCTGTCAAAAGGAACGTTGCTGCATTTGGAAGCTTCAAACGAGCTCCAAAATATCCTAAAATCTTACGCATTTTAGGCTTCTTCCTGAACAGCAAAGGCGACTGCGTTCCGGAAGCAGAGTGCGAGGGAGACGACTGAATGAAGGCTTCAAGCCCCCCCCCCCCTCCCAAGAAATTGATCACGTGAAACCCATATAATGTACGCACACATGAATAAATTGATCCACTACCCATTCTTCAAAGACCGGAATTTGTTCGTTTTGACCTAGAGAACTCGAGCTTCTTCAAGAACTGGTGAGGCAATCCCAAGAATCTGACAGCGTGCAGTTCGGATGTCGTGGTTTTGTAACTGAAAGAACACGCGCAAACACGCTGAGAAATGAGCAGCGGACTCCACGCCGTTGTCCTGGTTCCCCCGGTTCAATATGGATCCCTACCAGCAGACAAAACGTACTTCAAAAGCCTTCAGTAATTTCCTGATTCGGGCTTCTGGGAGAGAACATTGTTGATGCCGAGAGCTGGTGTCTTCTGGTTGCGTTCTGAAAATCTGAAAAAGGCGATGAAAACAATAAGAATATGATCACGAAATCCGTACCTGTTCATCGACTCATTTCTGATCCAAAACTCAGTTTCGCTCCAAATAGGCGTGTCGTAGTTGAATCTTGACACTTGCCGTGCTTGCCTTGATAGAGGTCGCCGATGAGGTCCAGAAATTCTGAAATTCGGCAACTGAGGCATGACTACAACGCGTCAATGATGAAGTGAAATCAAAAGTATGACGCCTACAAGCTGGCGTAAATGCTTGGAATTTCACACCGGAAACTCACCCCATAAAAACCATTGCTGCCATGATTCGATCTTCAGTAAGATGGCTTTGTTGATACAGAGCTGTTGTCTTCTGGCGGCGTTCTGAAAATCTAAACGGCGGTAAGAATATGAATAGCAATCGGCTCAATTGCAATCCGAAACAGCCGGTTTCCTCCTGATCTCAGCGCGCTGCGGTGGAATCCTGAAGCTCGTCGTGTCTGTCTTCGAAGAGGTGGTCGATGTGGCCTTAATGTCCTGAAATTAGGAAATCGAAGGATGACCATAACGCGCAAATAATCGCAAATGATGACGCGGAATCATGATCTTAAAATTTAACAGGATCACGCATTTGCGCCCAGAAACTCGCCGCTGCAAACGCCGAAAAATTATATGGTTAACAGATGAATTTCGAGGCTTAAATTCCCCTGGAAATTTATCCCGAAAATCGCGATACGGAAACGTTGAAGTGAACCAAAAACTCACCCCATAGAGCTCCCATAATTTCGTGATTCAACCATCGCGAAGATGGCAGTGTTGTGGCAGAGCAGGTGTCTTCTGACGGCGTTCTCCAAGATCTAAAAGCGGCGATAAAGGGAAGAATATGAGTGGAAAATGAGTACCTGTTCATCGGCTGATTTAGGATCCAAAGTTGCCGGTTTCGTCCCGATCTCAGCGCGCTGTAGTAGAGTCCTTGGATTCGCCATGCTGGTCTTGGAAGAGGCTGTCGTTTGAGTTCTAGGATCCTGAAATTCTGACATTCAAAGCAAGAGCATGAAGCGAAAAAATCTCAAATAATGACGCTATTTAGAACGCACAGTTTTAAGGGGAATTCTTCGGAAATCTGCACGCAGCTACGCCCAGAAATTAGGACAGCGTTTCGATCACAAATGTGCTGAAATCAGGCAGCTGCCGCAGCATTTTAGAGCCGAAAATCGCGCTAGAATTCAACACGAAAATATCCATAAATTCCACACGTTTCGACGAACAAAGTGGACCGCATTTCAGGAACAGAGAGCAACGAAGACGACGTAACAAATGAATCACGTGAAGCTCATTTAATGCACGTACACATGAATAAATCAACCCACTTTGAATCACTTCTTCTCGGTGCACTTCTTGAAGGCTTCAGCGAGTTCGGTACATCCTTCGTTCTTCATCTTGATGCTGAAATGATGAAGCGTGAGAAGGTGCGAAAACGGGGATGGAAACGTACCATTCAATGAGCTTCTTGAACTCCTGCTCACAAGGGTTGGCAGAGGCGGACGAAGAAGACGACGACGACTTCGAAGAGGAGCTCCCGCTGAACGCATTTCCTATGGCGCTACCGATGCTTGATCCGACGGCGGCTCCAGCGGTCGTGGATGCCATCTGGGCGAAGAGTCCGGGTGCCTTCTTCTCAGCTGGCTGGGCGACTGGTGGAGCAGGAGCAGCCTGCGGAGCGGACTTCGGAGGAGCCTTGGACGACTTCTTCGGAGCGGACTTGGACGCGGGCTTCGAGGTGGACTTCTTCGATTCGCGGACCATCTTCGAGGCGGTCAGTCAGTTGGAATGACCCGACCGAGCCGAACGGACGCTTTTAAGGGCGATTCTAGACACTGTCTGAAAGTCGGACCGACCAGTCTACTTGGATGTTGCAGACAGGAATGGCTGGACTGGGAGCTCCCGAGACAGTGAGCGGTCTGAAACCGGCCAGACTGAACACGCAGGAGGAAGTCATTTCAGAAGGAAGGAGTGAGGGGACCGGTCGTGATTTGGGGAACGCCTGGCTCCGAGATTCAAGCCTTGGAACTGTGCAGGCATTGACAATTGGCGTCGCAATGAGGCATTCCGGCTTGAGCTTTGTCCTCAAGACAAGCTGATTAACTTACGTTTCGAAATAGGACAAATTTTATTAAGACAAAGAAAAGGAAGTCAATAAGTAAAGGCAGTTCAGGTAACAATATTGAGGTTATATCGTTTTTGTGGGTTTCCTACTTGGGTACAGAGGTATATATCACGTATAGAATCTAGTGCTCTGTTAACTTCCAAAACCAAGATCTCTCACGTCTAGCTTCATGAGGCGTTTGATGATCCTGGTGCGTTTCGCCTTTCCTCTCACATCGTTCCAGCAAACGTTTGAACTCTTTGCAGGCGTCCGCATTGTTCGGATTAACTTCTGTGCTGAAACCTACTCTTAAAAATACTGCTTTTTCAGCAACTCACCAAAGCAAAAAATCATCTAACTCTGCTGCGCATTCCTGTTGCTTTCCTTTCTTCAGTGCAGGAGTGAATTCCCTACCAGGGACGTAAGATTCGTTTCCTTTCGGATGGCCGGATGATTTGACGAACGATTTAAAGGCTCGAGCGCCTCCGCGCACCATTTCTGAAACGGCTACATAACAAAAAGGCTAGAAGAGAGTCAAGAATACAAGACGGAGTCCACTGGAAGCGCTCGCAGCCAATGTTACAATTGTATATGTGTGAGTCGATCAACTCGGGTGATGCAATGCAGCGAGAACAGAAGCGAGAGCTCCGAGGTTAAGTGTGCACACGCTTTCATCTTTGGGTGTTGCTACTTAGGGAAATTAGGACTCATTTATCGGTATTTCGGCAACAGGCTGAGTCTTATTTCCAGAATCGAAAATCTCGTTTTCCTGTCCTTCGCTCGCAGTTGTCCAACAATCGCTTAAGTTCCTTGCAGGCGCTTTCGTCGCTAGGATTTGTCTCAACGCTACAAAGTTCTTTCAGCACTTAACGCGAGCATGCATGCTTACCATTTCGTATAGTTGGCCCACTCCTGCCCGCACTTCTTAGGATGATGACGAGCTCCATAAGAAGGTCCGCCAACAGAGCTTTTATCAGAATTCCCATCTGTTGCACTAGGTTTAGCTTCTGGTCCAGCGGTCTTCTTAGAAGAAAACTTGAAAGACCTAAAACCTCGTCCTCCTGCGCCTTTGGGCATTGAATTGACTATCTGAAGCAAGAAGGTGGATATCAGCTGTAAAGAGGAAGGCTGTATAAGCTACGTGACTGCAAAAAACGTGGAAAATGGCATTTGCTCAAAACTATCGCTGACGCCAGATGACGCGACCGAAGGTGACAACAATTACGGAAACTTGATTTCGAAATAATAAAAAAGATTTCATAATTACAGAATCATTCACAGAATTGTGGAAAAACAGGAGTAGTAGTCAAAAAATAGGATAATCTGTCTAACGCTGTTAGCGAGAAAGAAAGCAGCTGCTCGGTTACCTTAGCGACGACGCCACACACAAGGGTGGCGAAACACCTGGTGGACAAACTTGATTTAGGACCATTTCTGACTTCTGCGTTAACTCTTAAGTAATTTCATGCTCTGTTGTTTACCGGTTTAAGGTTAGCCGACAGCATAACTCCTCAGATCTCATGCGGCTTCCCACCTTTGTGTGCCGTTTCCATTTTTACCCGGTTGACATCATGATGACATCATTTATTAACCATCCAATCCCTCTACCACACAATTAGATTCGAATAAAAGCATTTCTCACAGAGTGCACTTCATAACCAAGTCTGCTCCGACCAAACAATCACCTCCGTAAACACAAAATGACATAACTTGCTTCTTATTGCTCAGTACTGTACTCAAGACTGTAGGACCTGAACTTCTCCGGGAACGGACGGATTCCACGTCGTCGACGAGAAGTGCAATGCTGAGTCCATCCCCATACATGCCACAAGATTGTGCACTTCTTGTCCGCGCCACAATGTTTTGTGCAGCCTGAAATAATACGTTAATTAAGATGCTCATGTACTGTTTGGGACCCACGTCTGCACGTTTTTTGTGGCTTATGAATTTTTTCAAGTAGGGTTTTGTGCCCACGCCAGGAAACTCAATTAGCAGGAGTTAATCCATTCCTTGTTTACGTCATCTTTGCTCACGTCTTTACGTTACTTTGTTCTTTACAAGGTGGTCTAAACTTACTCGGCTTGCTGCAGTCTGATAGCTTTACACACTCCTTG
>KN167673.1:88182-98183 GCA_000757745.1 Steinernema scapterisci
TCTTGGCATTTAACCTTATTAATCTATATCAGACTTCTGTCCAGTTAGCTCAAAGTACCGTTCAACTTCTCTCTCACGTCGAAGAATTGATTCCCAATAATGAGAAGTGCTCTTTGAGCAATAACAAGCCCATTCGCATTTCGTAAAATAGAAAAACAGCAAACAGCCAATACCTCCAATTTCAGAAAGGCCAGGAAATCCAAAGGCCAAATACCTGAAGATCAAATAGGCCACAGAGAAGACGCATGACAATAGAAATCGAGTTTGAGCATTCAAGAATACCTTGATTCTATCGAATCTATCTTCGAAAATTCTCACAGAGTGCAGAAGAGCCTTCTGGTCGGTAAACACTTCTTCCCGGAGTTTTGTCAAGTTCTCTTCTCGTTTCGCGATATTGTTACCAAAGCAAACGGCTTCTTCCTCAAAATCACGCAGATGACTTGCTATAACGTATTGGTCGACCACGTATCTCATGGTTTCATCCAAATGAGACCCTATTATCAAAGGGCAACTGCAGATAATACCGCCAAAAATGGCACTGACAAGCGAAATAGGCGAATTCCAATATAATATGCAAAAGACGCAAATATAGAACACTAAACACCACCGGTACTTATGAGGTTGAACGTCCGAATTGGTCTTCACCAAGCCCCATTCAAAGCAGCGCAGAGAGTTCATAAGAGCGCGCTCGTCGCGAAGGTGATCGGTTGGATCCCGAGCCGCAAGGTCAGATCGCCATTGAAAATGAGCAAACAGGTGATCGTCACTTCTCAGAATTTTCTTAAGCAGCGCGTTTTCAGATCGGAGTTTAGCTGTCTCAGCGCTATGCACCGCTGACAGGTTCCGGATTAGTTGATCATGCAGACTCGCTTGGGTCTGATCGTAGATCAGCTCGTCCTTTGAGATCAGTCGAAAGAGTCGTCCATTGCAGACTGAAATGGACCTAGCTTGGGATTCTAATGTAGGCATAGTATATAAAGAAGAGAAAGTGCGAAAAACGACCGAACCTAAACGTGAAAAAAGGTGTTAACTCGCTACTCCAGAATTGCACGAAAAACCACACATTTATTTACACCTTCTGACCCTCCTTGAACAAGACATCTTTCATCAACTCCAGCCTCCCTCCCTTGTCCACAAATAGATCAACTTTGTTCAGCAACGATTCATCACGATTCTTGGTGTCGACCAGCGAAAACAGTCTCATTGGGTTGCCAAACGCCGCCCTGTTTTGGAAGGCTTTGGAAAACTGCGAATTGCGGAGCAGGAACATAACAACATGACGATGGTCTTGTTTGATCGCTAGCAAACAGCATTCGATGATCTTCTCGTCGAATAGTAGTTCCTGGTGAGCGAACTGTAGCAGGTTTCTGTAAATAAGTCACGTCAGTCGGGCTATTGCACGTATGTTTATATGGCATAATCGTAAGGTTCATTTTGGGGCAAAGTTTAGAGGGACTCTGTGAGCTTAAAAAGGGTCTAATCCCTGCCTGCACGGGATGTTCCAGTTCTGTGTGAACGGAGTGCAACAGTTTCAAGACACAAAGTAAAGACCGAAAACTACAAAAATTGATTTTTGAAGACTACAAGCCTGCACAAGACTGCACCAAGCCACTCACCTCGCCATCGAGATCTCCCATCCATTGGAAGCGCAATAAACAGCCGCGCACACATTAAACCAGCTGGAGCAGGCTATCAAGGGTTGCGGAAGACGATCTTCTCCACACAGCCGAATCGCTTCAGCCTGCACGGGGGACACTTTTAGATACTTTTGGGACTCAGTTGCTAAGACAACTTTTTGGCGGTTGTTGAGACGTTTCCAAGCCTCGTTGATTAGATCGACATGGCCAAAAGTGGCACAGAGTTTAAAGTAGGCCAAGGGGGTCAGATAGGGTTTGATGCTTTTGATACTTTCCACAGGGTCAAAATACAGATTCTCCTCAACGTGGAAACAGTCGAGCGGGAGGTCAATACGGATCTCAGAGAGGTAGAGACGTTGAAATAGAGACTGGTCAGACTCGTACCTCCGGAACTTGGCTCTTAGATAGAGAGGCAAGAATTGGCGGTCAGCCTGGGGGGTCGAGAGAATAGAGGAGAACGAGAGTTGAGCAAGCGTTCGTGGCTTCATAGCGCAGAAACAGTAAATAGAGTAGTTTTAGGAGGAAACGTGAGCGAAGCGAGCACGTGGAAATGACTGCTGGACGCCGCGAGGTTCGATCATCGAACATCGAGCACTCATCTCCCGCCGATCGCCACACGGGGACCCGTCAGATTATTGGTTGATCGATTTCTCATTTCTGCCCTTTTCGAACGACCGTTTTTTGATTTGGATCTGCAAAAAAGCTGTCAAATTTATAACTTTTTAGGGTTTCAAGATTCTTACATCACGAGCTCAACAGGACATCCAGTCCCGCCAGCGCTTTGTGCCTGAACGCGTCCTCCTCCACCCGTTCCACGATGAATTGCCTGAGTTTCTCGTACTCGTCATCCAGGCACCAATCGAGAAGATTCCGGACAAACTCCCGGGCCTTCAGATTGTCCAAAGCCAGGCAGAGAAGGTTAGCAAGGAGGACTTCGTCGATGGTCAGGATTTGGGAAGATATGTCGAGGAGGGAGAAGTTCCTGCAGGGATTGTTGAAGGACTCGGGTTTCAGGAAAGACATGGTGAACTTGGGCGAAGAGATGATATGCATGAAGACGTGCACGTGACCGTATTTGACCGCGTAGAGACAGCACTCGATGGCTTTCTCGTTGTAGAGTTGGCGCTGATGCGCGAAGCGGTCGAAGTTCCTTAAATGAGACTTAGGTTCTTAAGGCTAAGATCGTTGATTCCAATCCTACCTCTCCAAGGCAAACTGCCACCCCTTCTTAGCCGAATACAACGCTGCACACACGTAATTCCACAACGGATCCAAATGCTGAGGCATCTGAATATTCCCCAACTCGCTGGCCAAGTACATAGCCTCAGCCTGCACGGGAGACACTTGAAGATTGAAGTACGTCCTGCAGACCAGAACCGACCGCTCTATTTGAGTCATGCTCACCCAGATGGCCCTAGCTTCTTCCGCTAAGCCATATTTCGCACAGAGAGAGAAATACTCCACCGGGGGAAGATAGGCTCGGATTCTCTTGATGCTGATAATGGCGTCGAGCATGAGGTTTGGTCCCACGACGAAAGCGCTGAGGGGGATGTTCTTGTCGGTGAGTTCGTAGATGATTTGGAATTTCGCAATGAGACGATGGAAGACTTCGATTTTTTGACGCATAAATATGGGCACGGGGAGGCGAGAGAGGAGGTCGCTGTCGTGGGCGAGGCGGTGGAAGGAGGTCTGCAGGAGGGTCTGCATCTTCTGAAACGTAAGGAAACTCTAGAACACGTCTGGAAACTTACCAAACAGTTAAAACAGGTAAGACTCATGGTTTTTACCATTTGAGTCATTCTGATTGGAGCCAACAAGAAACATTTATTCTATTCTGAAACACGGAAAATGCCTTGGAATCTTTGAGTTTTGTGGTTTTGACGCATTTGGTAATGCCTAAAGCCTGAAAGGAGAAGACAAGGGAGACTTTAAGAGAACAGCGAGATCAAATCGAATCGGTTTGTGGAAAATTAGGAAGCTCATATCACAGAAGCCAAGAAAGATCACAGAGGACAGCCAGATTTACAACAATTAAGACGTTCTTTGCGATATAGATACACAGTGGTCCAAGGTGCCGGGGTTGAAAAACGATCAAATACATAAGATTGGGCAAACATGTCACCGAAATGCAGATACACATAATTCTAAGATTGGTCAAAACGAGGATTTGTCGGTCATATTCAGATCTTGGGTAAGACCCAGGAGAAGGTTACAATAGAGATCAAGATTTCCAGATTGAGAACCCACCTAAGATCAAGCCCTATCCTGCTCAAACCAAACCCTAGGTACCAACATCGGATAGGGTCGACCTAACAATGTCGTGATCAGAGTTTCATAAACCCGAGGACCCCGACTACGAGCCACCCGATCAATCAACCCAACCGCCGCTCGGGTTTCCGTAATTATGGCGCATTTGTACACGCGGCCGTACATATCGTCCAGGTCGTCTTTGGCGAACATGTGCTGTCGGGATTCTATAGTTCTGTTTAGCCTGAAAACAGCTTTAAAGAGCCAAAAGGATGGTTTAAACTTACATTCCGACACCGTCAAGCCAGTTCCTTTTAATGGCCGCTTCGAGACTCATCTGGATGGTGCTCAAGTGCGCGCTTATTTGGCCTTTGGGTAGGCTGTCATTGCGGATAGCGTTTATGACCGCTTTGACGGTGAGCTGGACCATGTAGTCTTTGGTTTCGTCCTCGGAGCCAACGAAGGGGTTCATTTCTTGGAATTCCTAAAAGATACAAACTGGAGAATTGCTCAAAAAACGGGTTTCAAGGAGACCCGAACCTGGGTCGACAGGTTTGACAGCCAAAGCCATTGCCACTGTGCCACAGAGACAAGTTTGGTTGGAAGCTTAGATGTAGGTTATATCTGAGCGCCCGATAAGCCTGAAACCCTGTTTAAAACCTTACATTGGTCATCTCCGATAGAAGACAAAGCGTGGTGTAGATCTCCGTCGTAATAAGCCCAAGCTTCCTCAGCTTCTTGACCGTGTCGGCTGTATCCACCTCGCCACATCGGATTACCAAAGCCTTGTTCAGGTCGACACCATCCAGTAAAGTCGAATACTTGTCATGGAACAGTTTTAGGCTAGCCTTAAGTCTTCTAAGCTGCCTCAGAACAGTTATAGGCAGCATCTTCATCATCTTGGGAGGAATATTAGGATCTGTTCTCAGCTGATCACAGTAGACCTTGTACAGAAGCTGGTCCTGCAGGGATTGGGGTGTCTCGGCATAGTAAAAGGTCTCCGAGGCCATTGGGAAGCCGAGGATTTGGGTTAAGGATAAGACGGAGAACGACAGCAGAGCCAACAACAAGACTGACAGATGGTGACAGCTAAGAAAGTCGTGGATACCTGAGATAGGAAGGGCGGAGACGGAAATGAGTTGGAAATGAGCGCGAGCCGGCGGGACGGGCTGCTATGGATTCCGCCGCTGGATGCGGAGGAACTTCGCTTCTGAGCGGTCAGCCTCCTAAAGGTGGGAAGAGAGGTGTGTCAAGCCGAGAATCGATTGCCTTATCGCGAGGGCTCAGGAGGTGTGAGGAGCGGCGCGGCAGACGCTTGGAGACCAATTAAGGATGGGATTTTTTAGCGTTCAGAAGACGGAAGGAAAACATAACAGACGCCAGATGGAAGTTAATAGGGTCGGATTAACTGTTGCTTAAGGACTTCAGCAGAGGTGGAAAGCGAGATTAGACTTTGGAAATCAAGCCTTATGATCTTAAAAAGTCATTTTTAGAGATTTTCGCCTGGCGAGTTTAGGGTCTGTGACTATCCTACAGCTTACTTAGACTATAAAAGCCAGCTTACCAAAACAAGTCGTTTCGCCATGCACGTAAACAGCCAATTTTGGACTCATTTGTCTTCCACCTGCAAGCTTCCGTAGGTTTACCCAAATGTAGGCTTGGCCAATGACGTCGCCAATTCTCAGGACTTCCTTTGTTATTCTGTCTCGGTGACCAAATGTCACGTTATCCAACATCTCCTAATCTCCAGCGACCTATGACTCTCTTATGAGCATGCCAGCTACTGCAGTAGCTACCGTAACCTCGGAGTCAAGGAACGTTTTTGCTTACTACAAAAATGCTAATGTGCGTGCTTGGAATCGGTTTTGTACTGTCTGATTCCGGGCTTGCAGGCCTACAAATCCTATTTACGGCGTCTTTTCCAAGGAGAGCTCCAGCCCATGGGTCACGCAAGTCTCAGATTGTATCTAAAATCTGCTTTTTGCACCTTTTGCAAAGCATTATCTTAACCCTCAATGTCGTCAATCTCAACCAGCCACAATGACATCATCTTCAAGAAGGTGTCAAAACAGATTTAAATCTCACATTGAGAAGATTAAGAACAGATTTGGCTTTATTCCTACAACTCGAGCGAGCACGTCAAATTGGATAATTGGAGTCTCTTGAATCTCTTAAAGTCATGGATAATGAGCCCAGTTTTGCTAGATCTCTTGAGGTCAAATCCTGTTGTTACCCTAAGAACTCACTGAAACCACAAAAATGACGCTTTCTACAAGAATCTTAAGTGCCAAATATAGTCTAATTAAAACGTAATTACAGTCAAACTGCGTTCTTAAATTAGAGCTCTGCAATTAAGACCTACTAAGGGCTCAACAATCAGATTAACTTTAAATTTGGAAATGCCGTCCTCATTACCCAAACGCGTCACTTTGTGAACACACTTAAAATAGAATTTGGCCTAATTCTAAGAGTTTAAGTATGAATCACGCAATTCTCGAAAAGCCACGTATTCAAGAAACAGTTCGAACCTTAAAACTAAGAAATAGATAGGATTGGCTAGTACCCAATCTCAATCATATCTGCCTAGCTGTGTATAATCTTTATTCTACCAAACTACGCAAAGTTAACAAGAACTAAAAACACGAATTGTATACTTTAAGGCAGGTTTAGATATGGAATGAACGGGGATAAACGTAACAAAGAGATCTCGGTTAGAATTAACCTGAGGTAGACTAATCTAGACCGGTTTTCTTCTACACGCGGTTCAATGGGACAGGCAAGAACGGCAAGTTCTCGCCGTCTTGCAGAGTCTCCACCTTTCGACGCTTCATAAGCTTCTCCTTCTCCTGCAGTCTTCGCACGTATTCTCTCTCGACCTTCATCAACTCAATCTCGTCACTCAGTTCTGATGTGAGTTGCCGGGATGCGACTAGCCGTCTCTCGTCATGGTACTGCAGCGAGTCCTCCATGTTTCGGGCAACCCGGACTTGGGGTCGTTCGGTGGCAGGAATTTGCTGGCTCCATTGACCACGGTTTCTAGCGGCTCTCCGTAGTTCATCTTTTCCGTCCCAGATCACGGCGAAGACTTGGGTGCAGAAGGTGGCGGCAGCGGGGTGGGAATCGATCTCCTTTGAGTAGATCTGCTCTAGATGGGCGAGCATGACGTTCAGGTAGCCGTAGGTAAACAGGTGGCGCTTTTCGCGGATGAGCTTGATAATCCTAAACTAGTCTTTAAGGTTTTAGCTATTAGGAATGGTTGAACTTACAGCCTGATTCCGTCGACCCAGTTGAAATCAATGGTGTATTTGATGCAGCTGAGGAGACCCCTCGAGAAGTCTCTGGCTTGATCTCGAGTGAGTACGGTCTTCTCGAGAAGTCGGTTTAGGACCCCAAAGCTTAAGACCATTTCTTGGTCGAGAGTGGGCTCGTAGATGGCTAGGACGAAGTACTTGAATGGGTCTGAGTCTCGGAACGCCTGAAATGCATCACTCAAGCATCACCTGAGAAGCCTAAGTTGGAGCTTACCTGCTCATATCCCCCAGCGAGGCACATGATCGAATACATATGGACCGTGATCAGCCGCCTATCCCTCAGCGTCTTCAGCATGGCCGGGACATTCAGTTTGCCATCCTGAATAACAGCGAAATTCTCGAATTGAAGATGTGGCGCCAACATATAGTAAGTCTCATAGAGCTTCGCAGTATCAGCCTGGAGATCGAGGATCCTCTTCCGTAAGGTCAGAGGAACTTTGAAGTCTTTGAAGATCTTGTCGATGGAATTCATAGGTGCGAACAGATGTCGACCTTTGATAAGGTCACGGTAGACGTGTCTGAGAGCCGTATCTTCCAGAGGTCGGGGAGTAAAGGGCATGGTGAAGGATCCCAAGGAATCTGAAACGCTTTGAAACGTGCGTAAAAATGGAAATTCAGCGCTTAGAATACGGCAGCTAGGAAGGTCGGGGCAGCTGACTGGTAGCTGGTGGTCTCTAGTATGCTAACAGAAAGGAAAGTTAAGATATTAGAAGATCCGGGCTAAGTTTAAAATGCACGCCAGAGAACGCTAGGATACGTTAGGAGCTGTCAGAAGAATAGCGCACAGCCACAGAGGTCGTATAGGCCTAAAACTGCCAAACCTTCGACCCCATGAAACCTTTAGGCAAGCGCCTTATCGTATAACTCCAAAAGAGTCTGCAAAAGGCCTAAAAACGTGTAACCCAAACCCCTAAACGGGAAGAACCAGCTGATTAGAGTATGCTCAGTCACGCCATGCAGCCGAACCGTCAATCAATTGCCTCATGCAGGGTCTTCTTTCTGGGAGTGCCGCAACTAGCGGCGCGACTGGGCAATAGGACCAACGTGACAATGGATCAAAAGTCTCAATTTCTCAAATCTAGGTTTTAAAAAGTAGCATAAAAAAGGCCTTAAATGTTAAAAATTAAAGACAAAAAACTTTGCCGCCAGCAGGGGTCGAACCTGCGACCTTGGGCTTATTAGACCCACGCTCTAACCGACTGAGCTATGGAGGCACAACTCACAAATCCGACAATTGGTATATAACCCGGACAATCAGAGATCCTTTATAATTTTAAAACCACATAAAATCTTGCAATACAGATATGTTCAGTCACCCATACATCTCTCATTTCTCCGCCATGAATCGTTCCAGATCCTCCAGGAACCGTTCCCTCTCTGGACAGTCGAGTTGAAGTCCTTGTTTAAGATCCATGAGCTCAGACCGAGTCTGGACTTTGAAGTAGGGATCAAACCGGTCATGAGTCCTGTATGGCCAGACCAGAACTAACAGAAGAGAGCCAGCGGCTTTGATGAATGCTCGAAGGCAATCACTGCCGCATGTCACAGCCTTGTCGAAGTAGATGTTGAAGAATCGGAGCATGTCTTCCGGAACGAAGAATTCCCGACGGTCGTAGATGCGCCTGACTATCCTGAAACATTCAAGCGCTAACCAATTGAGCTATGGTCTAAATCCACTTACAAGGCCATTCCATCCCACCAGAACCGATCCATGAAGTACTCCACACTGAATTCCACGCAAATCAGAAGCGTCCGCGCCTCGGTCATAGACCGAACTGTCCGGATTCCGTCCAGGAGGTTGGAAGTGCTGAAGAGCTGTCTTTCGACGTTGTCCCACTTGCCGCAATAATCGAGTTCGTTTCTCAGCCGCAAGCGATCGTAGAACTTTTGGAAGAACTAAACATGACTTAGCTTTAGATACCAACCTAAAGCTTGTGGATCTTACGATTTCAAGCCCTGCAGCCAGAGACAGAAGCATAAACTTCTTAAGGCTGATCCACTTCTTCAAGTACAATCTGAGGAATGTCTTTTCAAGGCTGATGAGCCCGTTCTCGATCCACAGAGACCTGGAGAATTCAAACTCGTCAACTCCATGTTCTTTAAGGTCATTTTCTATCAGAAGACGGTATTTCTGGTAAAACTCGACTGCGTTAGCTTGGAGCTTCCAGATATCGTCTTGCAGAGTAAGTGGAATAGCCATCGTTTCGATTCGGACGTTAGGAGTCCACAAGTTCCGGGCGTTGAACAGATCTGGGAGAATTTGGCAGAGGGCGCAGTCTTTGAGACTTTGCGGGTTCTGGAGCGCGAGCTCTGAAAGAAGGATAGGGTCGGCAAGATAGAGTTGGTTAAACTGACTTGGCATTTTGAATCTCAGTAGGTCCTTTGGAAGTTAGAGTCGGCAGGGGGAATAAGAAGACCAGTTCGAGGCTTTAAGAAACCTGAAATAGTAGTTTATGGGTGAATTGGCAGTGACTTAAGGGAAAGTGGGTACGTGCGGGCCTAAGGGTAAACGCGTATAGCGCGAAGCGACCAACACGCAACGAACGGACGCGCTGCCGTTGCCATGGAACCACATCGATCAGATGACGGCCAGAGGAAGCCTAAAGTGAGACCCAAAAAGGGGGGTCCTGAGCACCTTAAACACAGTTACATTCACACTTCTGAACTCATCCCACTTCCTTTCATAGCTGACGACTCAATCACAATCCCAAAATAAGGTGAATATGCTAATATGCCGGCGCCGCGCGTTCGGCTGTAAACAAGACAGGTTCGGTCTGCTGCTCTTGCTCAGCAACAAGACGTCTTA
>KN167673.1:99732-109983 GCA_000757745.1 Steinernema scapterisci
CTACCTTCTAGAAGATAATACAAGTCGGTGAACCACAAATATTTATTTGTACTACTTATCACTCACACACAAGTCTCCAATCTTAAAATCAGCCGATTTACACCTGATGCATGAACATCGGATGCGTAAAGATCCCAGAACCAGGTTCGCGCCGGTTTGCAAAGTTATAAACCACTCCCTTCACTGGGTCCGAAACATCAAATTCCTTGAATTCTTCACGTTCCAAAAATCTGGGTTTGGAATCCTGATAAGTTGCGTATTTGCAAATCAGGTCGCCTAGATGTGGGGTTGTCGCCTTAAGCTTTTTGATGCATTCCGGGCCTCGTCGCACGGCTTCATTGCAGATCTCGGATACGACCATTTGGATGGGGAGGGGGTCAATCTTGTGGCGACTTCGGTAGATGCGGTTGATGATCCTGAAAACAAGAAACTTCAAAATCTCAAAGATTGAAGTTTTGCTTACATCTTAAGGACTCCGAACCAGTCGTGCTCCATAAAGTAGGTCGCTCTGTAGTTCAAAACCGCCAACGAGTACACGTTTGCGTCACCGGTACGTGTGTTGAACCGGGCCAGGGCTCTCGCAAAGACGTAAAGATGAGATTCTTCAGTTTTCCAGGTTGACATATCGAAAGCTTTTGTCCGGCACAGTAGAGCGAAGGTGTAGTCGAATAACTGAAAACAGTCTTACTTTCAGAGGTCACGGAATCACAACATACGGCCTCATCCCCATTCACCAGGCTCAGGAACATGAATGTGTTCAGCGTGATCCAGTTGCTCCGATACATTTTGATGCAAGTGCGCTGATGGGCGATGACTCCGTGTTGGACACACAGGAATTTGGCCATCTCGTTTAATCTTCCCTCTTTCTTCACGTTGTTGAATAGGAGTCGATACTTGTTCCAGAAGTCGGTGATGCTGGCGTGGAGTCCTTTGATCGTGTCCAAGAGAAGAGGAGGAAGAGGCATAGAGTTGATTACTGTTTCGGGGATAAAGAGGCCATGAGCGTCTGTGAGGTGGTGGAGAATCTTCTGCAGGGCGATGTCTTCTAAGCTGAGTGGGCTAATTCTTGCAACGGTAGGCTGATCGGGGTTTGTAGGTTGGTTGGACGTGGTTTCGGGACGTTGGTTGGACATGGCTCCGGAAGACTGATTGGGCATGGCCTCAGGGGTTTGATTCGACATGTTTCCTTCTGAACGTTGGGTGGACATGGCTTCTCTGGGTTGATTGGACACGGCTCCTGAAGATTGATTGGCCATGGTTTCTGGAAACCGAAAAGGCCAATTTCAGAATATTCGAAAGTCTCGAACAAACGCGAAGAAACACGCTCAGTTCGACTGGGACTAGACTGGAAAGCCACCTAACGACTGAACGGCCGATGAGGGATAAAGGAAAACACGGCCGAGACGTATAGATAAGCCGCCAGAGTATGCCACGGCGTTACCATGGCATTGAATCGATCCGCTTACACAAGATGTGAACAGCTTTGAGAGGAAACCTAAAACTTTCACAAAAATGGGAGCACTAGAAAAACAAGTCTTAGCATTTTTACGTCTCGAAGTCAATCCGAATACGGCGAAAACACGCAAAAAATGCGATTGCCAGTCGCGCATTAGGTAGTAAACAACCCAAGTTCGGTTTGCCTTTGGTGCTTGTTTGAGGGCATTATAAGAATCCCTAAGTTCTAAGCTTGTAAATGTTAAAAAAGGCTGAAAAGGTCAAATTTCAGAAAACGAAATGTTCAAAAAGTCTTTGCCGCCAGCAGGGGTCGAACCTGCGACCTTGGGCTTATTAGACCCACGCTCTAACCGACTGAGCTATGGAGGCTTGTCAGTTTTATCTGACAGCACGTATACTACCTAGGCAATCTCAGATTCTTACAAAGGTTTACAGTCTCCCTGTGGTCCCCTAGGAATCTGTCCAGCTCCCTAACAAAGCGATCTGATCATGAGATTCTGGGATTATCTAAATTTCGGAGATCCCCTAGCTTATCTCGCTTTAGCCCAAAAACAGTCATGTTATTTTCTAATCTCAAATCTTCCAAGAATCGCCATGTTTTCCTTACCGGCGCTTCTTAGTAAACAAGCCACGTTCCTTTTTTGTCATCCACAAGCGATATAAGGACCGCTGGGATGTCAGCACAGGTGAGAAGCAGGTGCTCAAAGTGTAATCAATAAAGTGGAGCCTTAATGAGGAGCCGCTCGGCTGAGAATGGGCATCTGAGGTATCAAGAGCGGAGTGGAGAGGAGACCAGGCGGCTAAAGAAAGGCTCACGGCGAGCCAAGGTGGCAAAGCGACCTAAGATGGCAGCGGACGGCGAGAGGAAATGGAGACGGTAACAGAGGGGACGAGTCAACTGGGGGAATGGCCGTAAACAGGATTAGCTGTGCGAGGAAGAGGAAGGGGATGTAAAAATGAGTCGACGGCTAAAGCATAGAATTCGTTTATATTAAAGTCAGTCCACAACCAGCCTATGTACAATAGATATGCCATTTTCACCCTTCACCGAGAGCTCTCAATAATCTCCGTCAGCCTCCTCAGCTCGTTCAAAGCCACGCTCTTCGAAGGCTCACAACCATCTCGTTCGATTCGAAACTGCAACATCTCAAAGTCGTGCCTCGGCTGGTTCCGCTTCATCTGCACCATGAGATTCTCGACCGCCTTGATCTCCGTAGAAAAGAACAGGATGTTAGCGAACTTCCGGTCACAGAATCGTCCGGCCTGATGCTCGTGGCAATAGGCTTGCCGGAACTCAGGTCTATCGATTACAGGCGCTATTTCCTTAACGAATTCCAAGATATTGTATGGTAGTTGACTTTTGGCGCAGAAGTTGAAGAGGTACTGGAAGACGTCCAGGTAGAAGTGAGGCGGAACTAGTCTCTCGCGGTCTTGAAGAGCTCGGATTAGCCTGAATTAGGGACAGAGATTAGTGGATGGGTTGGTCTCTGGGCTTCTTACATAATAGCACCAGCCAGCCATTCCTGATCCAAGCAGGCCACAATAGCCGTTCTAAGAGGTATAAGCAGAAAGTCAGGATCCCGAGGCACGTCAACAGCTGAGGTCAACTTGAAAAAAGGAAGCAGACTCCTGGTAGTGAAGGCCAGATCTCTGGCGTCTTGGGTTTCGGCTTCTTCATCGTACAGAATCGGTGATTCCAGATTTTCAAGCGTCTTGCAAAACTCCTGAAATTCTGAATCTAACATAGTCAGAACCACGTTTCCTACCTCTTCCATTCCGGCAGCCATAGTCAGAATACAGTAAGCCATAGGCGAGATAATATCCTTCTGTCTTAAGCTAACCATTGTGAGTTTGGGGTCGACTTTTACATCTTTGACGACAATTCCGTATTGGCTTGGAACGTTCTTCAGAAGGACTACAAATTGCTTGCAGAATCTAGCATGATCGATTCCCAGATTCAGAATTTGGGTCTTAGTCCTCGCGGGGAGAGGGAGATCTTCGATCAAGTCGTCGATGCAAATACAAGCTTCGCGAGTTTCCAAAGCCCAACAGAGACGCATGAATAAGCTCTGCAGGCTGATGTCCTGCAGGCTTATGGAACGCTCTGGGTAGGGCGAGGTCATCTGGAAACAAGGACTTCGATAGATATGTGGGAAACCCAGAAAATGAGGTAAAACAAGCAATGTTAGTAAGAAGACCGGGTTGTACGTCTGTCCGTCTAACCGATAGTGGTGGTCTAATGGGGGAAGAGACACAGGCGGAGATGTGAGGATTGCAGGGTGTTCGAGGCAGGAGTGTCGGTGAGGCAAAGCCGTGCGTATGGCTAAACGTTTAGTGCTTCACGCTTAATGATTTCTAACATCCCAGCTTGCACGTGATAACATTAAAACGTCATTATTGGTTCCTTAGACTCTTTTATCTCAGATAACCCTAATGATACACAATCGAAGCCAAATGACGCTTAATAAGCTCCCTAGCCTTCTTCAAACTCGGTAAGTCGTCGTCAGCAGCCACGTACATATCAGCACAGTGGGCAGTTCCGTCAATGACAATAGAGGGCGACTGAGGATTCTGACTGTGAAGGTCACCGAGCGCGCTCCAGGGATCGTGGTTTCCGTTTGGGAAGATGACGCCGGAGGCTTTGAAGCTAATGATTCCGCCGTAGAACTTGTTGGTCTTCTTAATGGCGGCCTCGACTGCAGCTTGATTATGAGCAGATCCGAAGACGTCTTCACACTGCTTCACAAGCCAGTCAACAGGAACTCTGTTGGTGCCGAGAGATCCAAAGAAGTACTGAGCTTTTTGTGAGGTGGTAGATTGGAAGTAGCCGAACTCGGTGCAGGTTTGCCAGAACCACATCTTATCTGAAAACTTCAAATTCGTAAGGTTTTAAGACCACATTCACGTACCTGAAGAGTCGGTAGGGTTCTTCATGTAGTTAAGATAGGCCTGCTCGTCGATGCTGACGCAGTGCTCCTTGTACAGGTCCATGAAGAACTTGTTCACGTTGACCAAACGGTCAATTTGGCTCGTCGTCTTGTCGTTCATCATCTCGCACACTACTTCCGGAGTCACCTTCGTACGATAGGTCCTGGAATTGTCGCCTCCGTACTGCGCCACCGCCATGAAGTTAGCGATCATCGCTTGCCAGAACTGGTTGATGTTGTTCTGGTTGCTGGGGTCGATGTTCTCGCAGATGTGCATGGCGGTCTTGATGCTCTTGCGGCCAGCAGAGGTGTCCATGAGATTGGCGAGCAGGGAGAACGCTTCCATGATGTTAGTGGAGCATGTGCCGTTGTCCACGGAGTCGAAGTCAGAGACGACAACGTCCAAGTATTCTAAAAGACGTCTTAAGCGTGGAATAGAAGATGAAAGCTCACTGTAAAAGTCGACTTGAGCATGAATGGGAGCAGAACTAGCAACGGCTCCGTGGACGAGATCAGGATATTCCCGTCGAGCCCAGGCGGCCAAGGCACCAGAATAAGAGCCTCCAAAAGCGATCCATTTAGGATTCTCGTACTCTCGTATTCTCTACTCCTGGTTCTTGAACTTGATAAAGTAAGCCAAGTCAGCAAGAGCCTGACGAGACGTGAGATACTTGAGATCATCGTACGTGGTCAAATTAGTGAAAGGCTGGCTCTCTCCGTAGAAGCGGTGCTCGAGCATGAACAGCATGGCGTTGAATTCCTTGGCCAACACCATCCATTCAAGACCTTCGTTGGTAATCCACGCGCTACTCTGGGCGGCTTCACCTCCCAGGAACACAAAGATGGGTCCTCCCGGCTTGTAGAACTTGTCGTTTTGCCAGGTGCGTTGGAAGAAGAGTCTGTCGTCTGTGGGGTCGAAGTTATCCACGGATTGGACAAACAGTTGTTCTTTGAACTTGACTTTGTTGTCGCCAGCGTCCGGAGCAGGGAGAAGGCCGTGCCAAGGACGGCCGCCGATCAGCCATCGCTTGCGGTTAAATCCGGTCGAACCCTTGTCTAAGGATGCCGACAGGGCGCAGCCTAAACGTTCAAGCTTAAATCATGTTTTAAGAATTGAAAGACACCTGCAAGGAGCAGAAGAATCACAGCGGAGCGTCCGACCATGATGGTGCAGGCGACCAGAAATGTCGACCTAATTACCAGAATGGAAGTTTCATGTAGCACACTAGCACACTAATAAACACTTCACGTCACCTTAAACGGCACTGATAACGCAGAGTCATTGAACGCAGTTGTGGTCCTACGCACCAAACAACTAAAACGTGTGCTTAAAGTTATCAGCAGTGCCTTAGGAACTTCACTAGTTTCAATGACGTGGTTTTATAACAATGTGCACGCCTTTGCACGCCACGATTCTGCAACAGTTAATGGTTTCTAACAGTTATCGGACATATGCGAGAACAGTAATTCCCTCGCCTGCACGTGGCGTACTTTGGCGATAAAGCCAAAATGTCATCGTGGTTTCCGTACATGACTCGTGTGGCGTTGAAGTTGAAGATTTCGCCTCAGAATGCGTTTCGCCTCAGAATGCATCGGCAGGAACGGCAAGGGTCCTCTAAGCTTGTGGAATCTGCCGCTGGACCAGAGCGCTGCTTACCAGTGTGGTTCTTCCCTGTGTCAAAGTTGCCAAGAGGCTGCGTGAACCGTGGTCAGATTCCACGTCGGAAGGAGGTGGGAGAAGACCGCTCCAGGGACGGCCGTGGATGATCCATCGCTTGCGGTTGAAGCTCGTGTATCCTGGAATTTGGAGGGCTATTTTGGATCTATCATTTATTGAAAATCGACCTCTAAATTGAAGCACCGAAACCAGTACGAAAATCTCACTTTCGCCGTCTTCCTATCTCCTGGTCTTGTCACCACGATCTCCCACTCATTTGCGTCCTTTCTGACCTCTGAGAAATCCAGATATCTAACGTCACCTGGATCATCTACCCAATTCTCCAAAATCCGCTTCCAAAGACCCCTTTCCACGCATTCTCTCAAGGATGAGTAGAACTGCACAGGTTCGAAATTCGTCTCAAAGTTTTTGAGTCTTACTTTTCGCCTCCTTAAGTGGTCACAAATAGCCTCAAATGGGGTGTAGGCTTCAAGGGAATCGCAGGTCCAGAGATTCAAGGATTCCTCGACTATTGCAGGATCCAAACCGCTTTCTAGGATCAGTTTTTTGCACCGAACGCTTTGGCTAAAGAGCTCATGGGTAGATGCGTTCGAGCCAGTGAGGCCAGGATCCTTGGATACCGTAACCGTACTCACTCGTTTCCAGTGCTTCGGGGTCATTTGCGAGCTCAACAAGGCTGTAGACTCCCACAAATCCTTCCCGAATCGGTAGGAGATCTTCGAGAAGTTCATCGCACGGATCACAGGGGTACGGTAGGACACGGTTACCTTAACACTCCACCTGAGGCTTAGATTCGCCCTAACAGCCCTCGTAAGCAGGTCATTTGGGTCGGTTTCTCGTTCAGCTAGAACCTGAAGGGTGCAGGTAGAAGTATAGGCCAGGATTGAGGACAATGTGTCATAGGTCTGCATCGCCTTGGACCTGAAACATCACCGACGCTTAAATTTCCCATCCCCAACGCTCAGGCATCGCTTCCAAATCGTCCCAAACTGGACATTAACTTGGACTTTATAATTAATCATAATGACAATAAATTAATTTAACACATCTTTTCTCCATATCCCTGCAGCATTTCCTGAGCTGCCTCTTGACACCGGGGCGACGCGGCCATCTCTTCTACGACCACGGTCTTCAGCGCATCGGCGACCTCTTGAAGATCGACCGTGAAGGTGGGGTTCTCTTTCGCCAGCTCGATGATCTTCTGGATCACCGCGCACGTGTTCTGGCCGAACGTCTTCCTCTGCAGCACGCTCTTCTTCAGGACTTCGATGACCGTATCGAAGATCGGCGTCGCGTTGAACGGGTGCGAGAACTTGTGCCTAAAAGATTGAAATGAGGAGATTACGGTAGGATTCCGCACGAACTCTTCAAAAAAGACTTTGAGGCCGCGGATGGCGGCATGTTTCGCCTTCCAGTATACAGAGGAATCCACGAGGATTTTGGAGAGCGTGTTGAGACCGGGTTGTAATTGAGATTCTGAAATTAAAAGGTCATTCAAGCCATCAAAAACCGAAGTTCCTACGTTCGGTGTAAACAACGAGGAGCTTCGCAAGGAACTCTGCCAAGATCGCGAGGTATTCCTGCTTCTGCGTGATCTTCTGATGCTTGCTCTCTTCATCGTCCGATCCGTCCTCTTCATCACGCTTCTCGATCTGCTCCGTCAGGAATTTTTCCAGCTTCTGGGCTCCCTCGATGTACGCCAGGTTCTGGCAGAAGGATACGGCAGCCTTGATCGCTTGGGACTTATACAGCACGTTCTTCTTTTGGGTTTCTTTGAAGAGCGGCGCGAATTTCTGAAATCGGGAGAATCACGACCGGTTCGACATGGGAAAAGTCACGTAAAATGAGCTCAAAAGTCAAATGGAACTGTCTACACACGCTCAAAGTTGTCTGAAATTAGCTAAATACCGACCAGTCCTCACATGACATCAAAGTCAAAATGAAAACACTTCCGCATTCTAGACAGACACGTGCACTTTTCAAGTCTATGAAAGGCGTCTACGTGCATTTGGAGACCTAGGAAATCCAAAATAAGCTTACCTCCTCGAAGTCGTTTTTGCTCCACTTCTGCTTGAGCTGCTCCGCGCTCTTCGCGGTCAACGATTCTACGGCGTTGAGGACCGTTTCCTTGCCTTCCCAGATCCTTCCCGGCAAGAACTCGGCCATCATCGTGTACAGCTCGTCGGCCTTGTCCGCGGAGAAGCCAGCTCCGCCATGATGGAACACCTGGCTCAACATTGCGGCAGCGTTCGACCGAACGCTGTAAGCCGGGTTATTCTTCATCATGTTGACGGCCAGCTCGATCATCTCGGCCGAGTACATCCGAACCGCCGACTCGGTTCCAGGGATCATGTCGTTCCAGAGCTCTTGCCAGAGCTCGTGTCGCTTCTTGGCCTCAGCGTCGCCTGGGGTAAACTTCTCGAATGTCGCCAGGAAGACGACTGGAAGGAGCTCCTTGTGGTAGTTCGATAAGAATTCTGGGCACTGGTTGACCAGCGCTCTGAGCACGTGGTACACCGCTTGTCGTTTCTCGTCTAAATTAAAAACTATCAGATACAGTATCCCAGTCATAGCCTACCATCCACAGATGTGCCCGATTCCGTCACAAATTGCACCAGCTTCTCCACGGACGCGTCAGGGCAGTACGGCAGCATGTACGAAAGCGTCGACGAGAACTGCTTCCGGACCGCTGGATTACGGTCATCCAAGCCAGCCTTCAGCGTGTTGAAGATCTTTCCGTTGATGGACCGGCAAGTCCTCATCATGTTCTGCTGCCTCAGGCAGATATTCGTTAGCCACTGGGCGCAGCCGTTGCGGCTTGTCAGCCCAACGCTGTTCCTGAGGCAACCCTGGATGACGTCCACAATTTGGGGATATACGTTCTCGTCCAAAAGCGGGATGATGTCGTTGAGCGACGTCATCATTGGCGACGTTCTGACCGCTGTTGACCTGGCGTCATCGAGCTGAAAACGTAAACTTCAGATAGGCCTTAGAATGTTCGAAATCTTACCATTTCTCGCTCGGAATCATCGGCTCTCACGGCCAAGTAGTTGAGCACTGAAGGCTCTGTCTCACTCAAGGATTCCAGTAGGCAGCGGATCATTGTTGGCAGGAACGGCTTCAGGCTCTTTCCGGCTTCTTTACCGATCTCCATTAGGCAGCGAAGACCGAAGAGACGGTTGGCCTTGACGGTGGAGTGGATTCCCTTTTCAATGATAATGGGGAGCACGTTTGAGATGATGCTGTTGGCCGTGCTCATTCCTTCTGCGCCGTACTTGTAGATCGTCTTCTCAACCTGTTTCAGCGCTCTGGTGGCAGCGACACGGACGGATTCCTGGAATACGTGACAGGTTAGAAACGACCGGTCAAGGACAAGAAGACCGTACTTTAACATCGTCCTGGACCCGCAGGAGGTCGACCAGGATATCGCCCAACTGCGAGCACATCGGCTTCGCGAAATGGCCAGCCAGCAGATCTGCCAAAGCCAGGCAGCTGGACTCCCGCACGCGCCATTCTTTGTTCACCAGGGACGTCTTAATTTCCTTGAGGATTTCGTTCGCGTACGTGTCGATGGCATTCTTCTGCGTGGCGGTGACTTCCTTCCAGATCGACCGCATAGCTAATTGGACGTTCATGTCCGGATCATAGGTGTATCGGTAGAGCTTCGGGACGAGCGTAGCAACATAAGGCTGAAGCTCGTTTCTGGCAATCTCGAAGACTGCGCTGAAGCCAAACGCGGCGCCCTAAAAACAAAATGATGAATCCGAATAAGGATAGAAGTGCTCACCTTCTTAGAATTCCATTTCGCGTTGTGTCCGGCAAGATTCAGGAACTTGTACACCAGGTCCGGCTCGTTCATGTCCGTGGCCAAGGCGCAGATCTCCTTATACGTGCTAAGAGATCCTCCGGCTTGATCTCCTCCAAGCTGTCCCTCTTCGAATAGGACGGTATCATCTGTTACCTTGACCGTCGCTTTGCGTCCCGTCGAGAGAGATTCTACCAGCTGCTCCACAAGCTTCTTCTGGATCTCCTTAGGAGCTAAGGAGTAAACCAGACCGACGCCTTTGCTCGCCACATCTTGGGTGAATGCGTCGGATTCAGCCAGACCGTTGATAAATGCAGCCTGGATACGGTCGATGTAGTCATGGACCACGTGGAGTCCCATGTCGCTGCCTCGTTTGGCAATGCAGA
>KN167675.1:462-16609 GCA_000757745.1 Steinernema scapterisci
TCATGATTATGGCTTTTTTCCTGTGCACACACAATGCAAATCAGTGCATGAAAACAAACTTCTCAAAGGACAATCAGTACTCCATCTACAACGTATCTTATTTTGCCACTAAATCTTGACTTTTGCAAATATGCGGTCTTGAAAAATTCGTCCTCATTTTGTCCTTTGGTCTAGATAAGTTTGCAGATTCATTCCATGAAAACTGGCAATTGCATTACGAGTCTACTCCATAAAGTCTGTCGTAGTCGGTTGATTCCTATTCTGGTGACCCATTACGCTTGTGTTCCATTCACCGCGACCCAAATGACCGAATTGTAACCTGCGTTGCCTTAAACGTGAAACTCCTACCTAAGCAGTGCCTATCTAACCCGTCTTTCACCCAACCTATGTGATTGGTTCCTTGTTTAAACGTACTTTTGGCGTCTCTCACCCAAATTCATATTTCCTCCAAGAGTGACTTGTCAATGTTTTGGCTTCGGAAGCCTTGCTCAAAGACATTACATCTAAAAACATGGGCATTGTTTAAACCCCAATCACATACAATTGGACATTCGTAGCCGTCTGGTACTTTGAGATTAGCTTGTTAGATGTATCCGTTTGTACCCTCCATCTTGATTATACAAGTTTTCATCTTAGACCGTTTGCCATTTAGATTGCCACGGCTAACCATGCTGAAGATAGTCGCTCTCTGTGAGTTCTCTGCGTCTTTCCTCTCCTGCATTCTGACCATTCTCTGTCTGGTCCTGATATTCTTATCCCAGTCGCCCAAAAAGCTCTGGCAGAATTCTCCGTCTCTTGGGCTGCTCTTCAGTTCAATTGGCTTACTGGTCTTCGCTTCGATGGTGTTTGATATCCAGTGGATGCTTTACTCTCTTGGGCTGCTGGATAACAATGGAAGAAACGTGTTCTTCATGCTCTCTGGAGGGATCGTGTTTATCTCTTCCCAGATCTTCTACATCGCGACTACGATAGGAGTGTTTGTCCAGAGAATCGTGATTTTCGTTATACCTCTTTCAAAGATATCCACGTTTAACAAGATGGTACCTTATGTCCTGGTGCCTTTTGGAGCTGTAATCTTCCTGGTAATGTTTGTGGTTCATTTGAGCCACGTTTCAGTTGATGCGGTTATAGCTCCCGAAGGTCAGTTTTGCTCTTTCACTCTCAAGGCATGGAACTTCTGGTTCAGGCTGTTTCTCGCTCAACTGCTCCTCGTTGATCTTCCACCGTCGTCAGATCGCCATGTTCATCCTAGCTCTCTCCGTGGCCACCATTGTCCTTGGGAGTGTGCTAGAAGTATTGTTCTTCAGATACAGGAAGAACTCTGAAAGGTTGAAGAATACAGCGAAGGTGGGTTCAAATCTTATGTTTCTATTAATCCTCCTGTCCTTCAGCTAAACCAGTTCGCCAGATTCGCGTTCTACATCCGTCTGGTCTTTGAGACAACGCCTTTTCTTATTGACGTCACTCTTGCTCTAACGGTTTGGGAGTTCCTGATGTACTCAGCCTAAATACCAATTTCAGATGAACATAAACATTGGCTCGTATCTCGGTCCTTACGGAGTGCTTGGAACGTCACTAGACTGCTTCGTGACGACGTGGGCGTATTACTATGTTATGGTTAAACCCAAGAAAAAGATGTTCGTCACGAAAACGTTGTCGTAGAGTTGTTTGTGCCAATGGAGCCAAGGACTTGGAAGCCCAACGGCTCGTCACTCCGTTCCACGTAGCCGTTCGTAGCCAACGATCAAATGGCGGCACAAAAACCCGGAAAGAGAATTTCTGAACTCTCCGACCGGTTCCCAAGACGCGAGTATTTAGATCGATCGCGCTCTTTGCTGCTGAGACGTTCTCTAAGATGCAACTCCTGTCCGCCATCTTCCTTGGAGCTCTCTTCATCTGTAAGCTTCGTCTCTTTAGTCTCAATTCTTAAATCCACTTATCGTTTAGCCCCTGCTTCCGCTGGCAAGCCCAGAAAGTATTTCATCATGGACGTCGACTGGTACTTGTGCAAACTGGCTGACCCTTCTCTGATGGTAGTTGACCAGGACGTGCCATTTGAAGCCTGTGAACAGGCCCTGAGCCACATGCACACGGACATGAACTGCCTTGGACCGGACTGTTCGGCCGAGAAGAAGATGAAGGATCTCAGGGAGCAGACGATGTCCGACAAGTGCCCGAATGGAGCTAAGGCTGTAGGGTTCGGTGCTGGAAAGAGTTTCAAGCCGTTGCTGGCTGAGAACTGCAAGCATATGGTCTGTGACAAGAAGTGTGTCCAGGTTAACGAGTATTTTGCTAAGTGCTGTAACTGAGAAATGGCGATAAAGATGTCAGGTACGACTTTCTTGGCCACGTGGTTCAGATATCCTAAACTCTAGGGTAGACATGGACTTCGGACCTCCTTGAGCGATTGCTCTTTCCGACCATCTGCGTCACTTTCCAGCCGCCGACTTTTTCCCTCTTTGCAGCAATCACGTAGCACCCTTAGAACAGGTGCAGGCGCAAACTTATACATATACACTAACAGCTCATTGCTTATTTATTTTCGTGTTTATCGATAGATTCCAGGCACATTATGTTGAGTATGGGTTTCCAGAGATTTGACGAGTGTGACGGAAGACCGTCTCTTGAAGGACAAGAAGTAGTACACAGCGGTGCAGGCGAAGAAGTCGATAGACCCGCCTATGGCTCCGTATGGACCTATGAACTTGCCAAGGTCTTTTTGGATCTGAAACACGGTTTATGAGCTTCTTATGATGAGAGAGATCTTACCGTCTGCTGAAGAATGAAATCCGCGACAAATGGGAGCATTTCGAAAACCAGCCTTAGGCAGAATGTGTAGCCAGCAAACTGGTTAATCTGAATCACAGGGTGGGCCATGATCTCAAGACTGTTATGCTTACCCTTGTCTCCGTAATCGACTTCCTGCTAATCTTGAATTTCCTAAGCATGACTAGAAACGTAGCCCCACATAAGATCACTACAGCGGTGAAGATAAGTTTGATGATGACGGTGGATAGCCGCCTGGATTTCCCGGTGCTGACGATGCAGTTAAAGGAGTAGCAGCCTGGAAAAGTTGTTTATGAGAATTTGCAAAAAAACGATGTTTTGTTTGGCAGGAATTTCCTGGATTGAGACTTGCGTTCTCTGAGTAGTGGTCGGGCAATCTTGTGCAAAACAGAACTGAGGGTTGTTTATGCTTTGGCCTATCCTACAAAGAAGGGGGAACTGAATTTATGGAAAGGCCAGGTGACGATAACACAGTTTTTAGGGATCGCATGGCAAATAGTTGACTTTTGGGGTTGCAAACTGCACAGAATTGAGGATTGGGTCCAGAAGTTCGATTCGTGGAGCCTAGAGCAAGGAATAATTAACCCTCGAATTCTATCAAATGCAGGGACCTTCTTAAGTTAGGAAGCCAAAGACCTCAGCGATCATATGAATTTTAAATTTGAGATGCCGCGTAAACCAACCTTCTGGGACAGGATCCTCACTCTGAGGCATCGTGATCAAGTGAAAGTACACCAATGCCGCCATCGCTGGCACCGCGATCCCGAAGACCCCTCCAATAACAATCCTATTCATCGAATCTGTCGACCTGGTCGGAAACTTCAAATAGCAGATCCTCTGAACGTAGACTCCAATATGCGCAGCGTCATAAAGTGTCCTCGTTGTCACCAAAGCCAACCCCGGCAACAGCAGGAATACGGTACTGCTGGGATCGTTGTGGATCTTGCCGAACGAAACCAGAATCCATTGAATGGAGAAGATGAGGTAGACGACAGAAGTCAGAAGAGTGACCATGAAGAGGATAGCCATGACCGGCGAGTCGTTCCAGTGTCGAGGTAGGGATTTCCGGTGGAAAAGAAGGGCTAAGACGAGAAGACTGGCTACGCAGAGGACCGCCGAAATGAACAGCAAGACCATAGCAAACGCCATCAACATGAATACCACAACTTTCACGGTCTCTCCGCGTGCTAATTAATCCTGGGAATGGGGTTCTTGTATCACGCGAGAAGAAGTATCGATTCCGGCTCGGCGAACAGGTGATTTTTGAGTGTTTGGATATTAAAACGTTTAAGGGTAGAGAAAGGAATTCGTTATTAGGATCGAGGCGACGGGGTGGAGCTTACTGACCGCTTTATGAGTCGGAAGACGTCAATAAACAAGGCTGCCAAAGGGTAATCGGGTGCCAAAACAAGATTGAACTTTGCTCCGAAGCGCTATAAAAACGGTTCTTTGAAATTTTGAAGAAGGAGAAAAAACAGCTCAAACGTGAAACGAACTCCGCGAGTCTAAGTCCCTTTTATGACCGTCTGAAAGTCCTTTAAACTCTCATGATGACCACGAATTATGGTCACAAAACCCATCCGCATTATAGTGGGATAATAGCTCGTGTCCTTTAAGTTTTAAGAACTTGTTAGTCGACCCATTAAAACGTCTGTTGTTTGGTCACTTCCTGTCATCCTCCTTGGCACACATGATTAGACACCAATATGTTCTCAGAATGAATCCTATGCATAACACGAAAGCCCGAAAAACTTATTTCGAGCTCTTCTGAGCAACCAAAGTCCTTTGATGTCGCATGAATCTGTAGTAAGCCACCGTACAACAGCAGCAGTCGATTGCCGATCCCATAGATCCATAGGGTCCTATGAAAGATCCCAGGCTTTTGTGTGCCTAAATCCACATTTAAGTTAGACGTTTCTTAGCCAGAACTTACAATGTGGTACACAATGATGTCCAGCACACAAGGAATCACCTCGAGGACTATCCGGAAGTAGAACACGTATTTGGTGAATCGATTTATCTGAAACCCATTTCTCAAATTACGGTTATGGATTCTGAGACTTGTACTCTATCCGGAAATTCTACGCTTTCTGAACCACCGAAGTCTTCCTCTGCCTCATCACTTTGTAATAGGCCAAGCTGCAGCAGAAGCAGTCGATAGAAGATCCTACGGAGCCGTACGGTCCAATGAAAGAACCCAGATTCACGCCAGTCTAAAGTAACGCTATATCTAACACGTTTCTAACTAACACTAACACTAATCGTTGATACGCCAATTTATTCTGTACATAGATATCTGTCAATCCTGACTAATTGCTTAAGACTGATAGCTGAGAGGAAACCTGGGACGACGATGGCCAGAAGAACTCACGGGAGACTCTTCTACACCTTCAACTGAGCCTTCTTCTCCCGCCAGGCACTTGTCCACTAAGTCCGAAATCACTCGGAGGCCGATGGAACACGTGTGCGTTGCCTCCTTTTCATTGAAAACGCTTCCCGCGGCACATTCATCTTGGACAAGTTCTTGGATGTCGGTCGCTCGTTTTATGGCTTTCTGCAGACATCTGACCATAGTGTCGACCTTAGAAGGACAGTCTTCGCATTTGTCCTAAAACAGAGGGTCAGAAAGCTGGACAAGTATCTAGTCTTACCATGCAGAGAGCGGAGGCTAGGAGGATAGAGAGGGTGATAAGGATGAAGTTCATCTTCCTGGGAGCTGGTAGAGAGGATCTGATGAGCTCTGGGAGACTCCGGAGATCTTAAATACACTTTCTTAAATCCCACATCTGCTATTTACCGAAACGAGACGCGCTGTAAACCTGTGACCGAACCCACAACTCTGCGTGCCGTTCGATGCAACATGTGGCATCAGCAAAGCTGCAAACGCAGTTTTTGTCAATATGCGTCAGGACAGGATTAATTAGAATAACGTCAGGAGTCTGTGTGGGTTGATTTGAACCGATAAAAACGGTGGTCGGCGAAAGACAATATCGGAGTCAAAGCCAGAGTCTCACAAAACAAGATTCTAATTTCTGAGCCCTTACTTGAACCCTCAATCTACCTACTTATATACCTCACAAAGTCTTTTATCGTCCTTGTAGGCATTTAAGAAACATTTCTGCGTATCAACGAATTGCCTATAAACAAAACAAAAGTCTGTCCTCTAAGACATCGATTCTGAAAGTTTGGTTTAGGACAATGACATGGTTGGACTTTGGGATTATGTCGCGTGTAGGTACACGCTACAAACCAAAACAGAACAAAAGCGATATGTGACAGAAGGCTCAGGGAACTTTCAGGTCTTCTAGAAGGTTTGGGAAACCTATACCATCCGCTAAACGTTTTCTAAGAATTTATAAAGTTGTGCATTTTCAATTCTCTAGTTTTGTGTCGCTCCCTCAATATCCTTCAACTTGTATTCCTTGTTTACCCCTTGTCTGCAAACCCAGACGTTGACATTTCGCTCTATTCAAAGCTGTAATCTTTTGTAGCATTTATTTCCTCAGGCGGAAAACATCGTTTAGATTCGGTTCACTGACGACTACGCGTTGCGTCGCGTCGAACGTGGCGCCGAAAGCCTTGGAAACGTCACAACGCGGTCTTATGTGTTCAAGGAAGGATTCAGCAGCGTGGCAAAAAAGACGAAAACACTCTAGCATCTCTCCTCTGACCCCTATCGCCAACATCCTGTCGCCAACAGCACCCGAAGATTCCAGATCGTCCGAAATCCAAGTCTTAGTATTGCAACTCAAGAATGCGAGACAGACGGTTTCCACCACCTGCTCTAAGATAACATCATTAGCCTTAATCATGTTTTCTCGTATCAAGAATTGGAGCTCTGCCACCTGTCTCTCATTACAAAGGTTAACCGTAACGTAGACAGTCTTATCCAAAACAATCCGCAACGGTTCTTTGTTGAACCACCTGCTCTATATAACCTTCAACTTCTTATCACGTCAGCTACCACAAAGTACATATAAATGTGGCCTGGCGTCGTTATCTTTGAAGACTGTTTTGTGGACATCTTTTGCACCTTATCCTTAACCATCCTTGTTGGCATCTTCCAGCGTAAGTCTCCAAGGTGCGTTTGGAAAGACTGTCCTCTACTTTTGTGCTTCTTGCTGGTGACCGCTCTACACGCGATAACCACGATGCTAGTCTGTTCCTTCTGGATGTTGGTCGCATCTGGGGTTCTGGCCAACGATTCTAAGTACACTCCTTTTATTCACTTCGCGGGTGTTATAGTCTATTGTGTTACGTGGTTCTATGACGCGGCTACGGTTGGAATCTTCATTCAGAGGATCTGTTTCCTGGCGGTTCCACACAAGTCCTCAAGGACGTATGGCTATGTTATCACGTTACTTTCGTTCGCTCTCCCTCTGATGCTTGGATCTTTCTTTCTGGCAGTGAATGTCTTACACGCGCCTGTGGACCAAGCTCCTGGGCATCCAGGTAAGGCTGTTTGCATCACAGTTCTCAAAAGTTCTGCATTAGGCTGCTTTTCACTGGACTGCATGACGTCCCACAGTCACTTTCTCCACGTTGTAGAATTCGGAATTCAGATCAGCTTCACTCTAGCCGTGGTCACAAGCGGAATCATCTTTAATTGGATGCTCAGGAAGCACCAAAGCAACGTAAAATCTGGGTCGAGTCGGAAAGTCGGTGAAGATCATCTTTCGGAAAGCTAATCACTCGGCGGTTCAGGTCAACGATTTTACAAAATTCGTGTTTTACTCTCACACGTTCCTTGAAGCTGCTCCTTACATCACTGACCTAGTGCTGCACCAATTCGGGATAAAGTTGGCGACAATCTTGGGGCCTTACGGAGCCATTGGCACGACCATCGACTTTTCTATCTGCTTGCTTCTGTATTACAGGATTATCAAGAAGCCAACAACAATGGTGAAATCAACCTAATTTTATGCATTGTCAGAATGTCATTCCGATTTTGATTGGCGCCCACATAATTGAATAAATAAACTTTGGTTCTTTTGGGTTCAACGCTACTGCTTCGAGACTTGCAATCAGGGAGGGCCAACTGAGTTATGATCTAACAAGACCGAACTTTTCAACTTGCTGAATTCGTAGTCTTGCTGTAGCAAAAGTTCATACTCGAGAATCCATCACACAAGACAATCGCCAACATCTGCGCAAAGGTAACTTAATGTACTTCAATCATGTTTTGCCGAGCACCTGTTTCTCTATAAGAAGGTTAATCGTAGGTAGACATTCTCGTCCAAAACAATCCATACCTTCACAACAAGCCACGTTCTCCACCTTCTTCTTCTATCCTTAGCTCCAAATGTGGGCCAGCGTTGTCATCTTCGAAGACGGCCTTGTGGATGTCCTTAGCGCCTTATCTTTAATAACCCTCGTCTGCATCTTCCGGTGTAAGCCTCCGAGAAGCATCTGGAAAGACTGTCCTTTGCTCCTGTGCTTCTTGCTGGTCACTGCTGTCCACGCGCTAAGCGCGATTCTAATCTGTTCGTTCTGGATGCTCATAGCATCAGGGATCCTAGCCAATGATTCCAAGTACACCCCTTCCATCCACTTCGCGGGTGTTTTGGCTTATTGGGGAACGTGGTTCTATGATGCGGCTACGGTTGGGATCTTTGCTCAGAGAATCTGTTTCTTGGCGTATCCACACAAGTCTTCAAGGACGTATGGATACGCTATTATCATCTTTGCCTTTGCTGTTCCTCTAATTTTTGGAGTTGTGTTCTTGACGGTCAATGTGTTGTACGCGCCAGTGGGTGATGTTCCAGCGCCTCCAGGTAAAGTTCTCGCTCTGCCGTTCAGATTCTGAAATTGCTGTTCCAGGGTGCTTCTCAATAGACTGCATGACGTCCCACGACCATTTCATCCACGCTATACAAGTCGGAATCCAGATAACGTTCACCTTAACCGTGGTCACAAGTGGAACCATCTTCAACTTGATGCTCAGAAAGTACCGGAACAATGTGAAATCTGGATCCGGTCGGAAGGTTTGTAAAGATCTTGCTTAGAACACTCATAAGTCGGCTTTTCAGATCAACGATTTCACAAAATTCGTGTTTTACTCCCACACGTTCATTGAAGCCGTCCCTTACATTACCGACCTGGTTCTGCACCAGTTCGGGATGAAGTTGGCGGTGTTCCTGGGGCCGTATGGAGCCGTTGGCACGACTATTGACTTTACGATTTGCCTGCTTCTGTATTATAGAATTGTTAAGAAGCCGACAACAATGGTGAAATCAACCTAATTTTATGCATTGTCAGAATGTCATTTTGTTCATTCCGGATAAACGCCCTATTCCATTTACCCTGAGAATCAGACAGACTGAGATGTCTCTTGGCCAGCTGAAAGGACCATACGCGATCCGGCATAATCGGTGGGGTATCACTCACATCTTCATTGTCACAAAAACCTGGGAAGTGACCCGAAAACCAGTTTCATAGCTTCATTCATTGCTTTGGCTGGAATCGGAGCTTCCGCCTTTTACGATTTTGCGACAATCGGGATATTCGCCCAGAGAATTTACATACTGCTGTGTCCTCTGAGACCCTCGAGAACTGCCAGTCATGTAAAGGAAATGAATTTCTAGTAATGAAGTCGTGCATCTCGTTCTGAACGATCTCCGGATCGCCGTGTATTTGACTTCAGGGAACAACAGACAACATGAGTGATCGGGGATCAAAGCCGGTCAGGTCGATTCGGAGATATTGAAAACGATTGGAGGAGGCTACTCACGAGGCTGAGGGTCAGGATGTAGACCGGATTTTCCGTCAGCTGACGATGATCGCAAGGCTCTTTGCGTTGCGTTGCGTGTTGGACGACCCCGCGATGCAGGCTTTCCTACGTTGGCGTCACTTTACCGTCTGTTTAAATGCGGTTGGTTGTTTCTCTGCGTCAACCCCTTTTTAATCATGACAAGCCTTGTCTTCAATTTGTGGTAAGTTCCGAAACGTTCTCACCGATTTGATCTTGGAATTTCTAGGAACACAACTCCGTCTCAACCAACGAAAATAATTTAAACCGTCGCAAAAGATATAAACCGTCGGGATTCGAAACGTCGGAATACCAGGTGCGTGGATTCGAATCGTCGGGATCTCAACAGTCGCAAAGATTGTCGAGCAAGTGGAGCCGACCACTAATTTGTTAAATCTACCGCCGATCACAGATAGCGACCTACGAGAATTATATCTTGGAACCGAAACGTCGGATCCTCTCGGAAACATGTTGCTGCCATTTTTGGCACAGTATGGCTTAATCTGCAATGAACGTACAAATGCGATTCATAGAGAGCAAATGATCTATTCACAGGACAAAAACAGAGTAACAGAGCTATAGTGAGGGGCCAGAGAGAGATGGATAGAAAAGCACGGATCGCCTTATAGCCTTATAAGGTATGTTACCAACTCCTTCAGTTTGTTTACTTTCATGTTCCAGAGACATTTGTCAGGAGCACATATACCAAATCCAGCTACAAACCCGATTAGGAGGCTGGAGAAAAGTCGTCGAGATTGACGAGTCTTTGTTTTACAAGGCGAAGTACAATCGCGGACGACAGCTTACGCGCCAACAGACTTGGGTGTTTGGAGTGATAGAGCGGGGATCTAAAGAAGTGCACGTTTTCTCTGTCATGCGTCGCGATGCCGCGATGAACGACCAGAGCCTGAACGTCGCAATCAAGACCGTGGTCTACATGACGCACAACAAGGAACGCCAAGACCTGGCCATTGCGATCCCCCACGAGCGGATCAGTTGATCGCCAGCTTACTGTGGCATCCCAACGAATTATGACGTTTTCATTGGTCAATGGCAAAGCTTGATCCGTTCAATCTCTTTATCTCTTAACATTTCTGTATTTCCAAATAAATAGTGGAATTTATTAACTGTCAAGATTATAAACTTTAAAAATCTTAAGATTTCACAATCGCAGTCTAGCTTATATTATCAGATGGAACATTTCCTACGTGCTTATTCGCCTTGCTGACCAAAATATAGTAAATCAAAGTACACAAGAAGGCATCTGCAGACGCGCCCAAGATGCCATATGGTCCAATGTAGCTTCCCAGGGCGATTCCAGCCTGAAAAGTACAGCATAAGATTCCGTAACACAACTGAACTATTCTACCGTCTTAAGTAAAGTTGTATCCACCAAAAATGGGCATATCTCAAGAACCACTCTAAGATAAAACAAGCGGCTCGTAAACTTGTTGATCTAAAACTCACTTCACTGAAAATAGAATCTTCAAAAGCTGACAGACCTGGACATTAAGGGAAGACTTGAATTGAGCTTTGTAGCGATAAAGAAGAACTTGAAGAGACGATCCAAGAAGTACTATGAAGGCGGCGAGGAGAAGAGCTGCGTTAGAGTAGAAGACCCAGAGACCGGCACCCTGAGAAGCCATGCAGTTGAAAGAGTAGCAGCCTAGAATTTTCCAGAACGTTTAATAGGAAGATTGCGAATGATCTTACCGTTATTCCATGTATACGCATCCAGTGGAGACAACTTAATGCTTATGGAGAAGTTGGCTGCTGTGAAGACAAGCCAAGAACCAAGATTCAACATAACCAAAAACCGATTAAAATTTCTGGCTTTTCTGACTGGAAAAATCAGGAAATAGTTCCTCTGCATGAACACAGCCAAAGTCGAAATATCGTAGAACCATTTAGTACATGTTGCCCCCACTCCTGTGAAATGCAGGATTACGGTAGCCCAGTACGTTCTTTCAATAATTTTTGAGATTTGAAGAATCCATTGAATAGAGAGCGCGAGATAAGCTGTTCCCAAGGTGGAACTGGAAAGCAGCATAAGGAGCAGCGGAGGTGAATCGTTCCATATGGAAAATGCTGACTTTTGCTTGAAAGTGAGGAGAAGGCAAACGATGTTGAGAAGGCAAAAGGTGGATGTTGTCCCGTATTCCACCAAAGCGACGTCTTTCCACATTGCTACGTGAAATGGCGAACCTTAAATTCTGTGAGTTAATTGCGAAAACAGAAAATAACAATTTGCAGCTGTTTTTTAGCTTTAGAGGTCAAATTAATTAAGCTTTGGTTAAACGGCTGGGGCTGGAAGTCTTTGTTTGTAGCATACGCACAGGTGGCAAATCGTGGAGACGAAGGCCATTTCTGACATTGAATTATTCTTATCTCATCTATTTAACGGAGCTCTTCACTCCTCTCATGATGTCGGGGCGTTACGACGTCGAGGCCTCCCACTTTTTGTACCTGATCGCCCTCTACGGCTACAACCTCCAATGTCGACCTGACGGACGCATGACTGGATCGGCAACGGGACGGATTCATAGTTCTCCGAGAGGCACAGTTCGTGGAAACTTGAAGGGAGAATCTGGAAGATTCGAGAAGTTGAACTCGAATTTCAAATCAAGTTTTGACCGAACTTGTGATCGGCGAAAGTCGTTTCGGGATACGGTCCTTCTTGCGTCCAATTTCTGCGTGTTCCGCTCGTTTCCGAGTGCTAAACCATTCCTATTTACAGGAGATGTCCCTCGCCTGGGACTTCGGCCAAGAAGCATGTAACCTCATGCTCGAAGAAATTGGGAAAATACCCTAGATTCTACCGACTCGGCTTCCACAACGCGAACAGCCTGAACAGCCTCTCGACCTGAAACCCGACCATCAAGAGCTCTGGGAGAAGATTATGAACGTTATGACCAACGAGTATCCCGGAGGTAAGTGGAAGATTCGCTGAGTCCTGAAATCCTGAAATCCGTTTCAGTCCTAGAAGAAAAATCCTCCAAGTGCCCGCAGAAATACGCGGGGAAGATCGATTTCCTGGAACGGATGAGAAGCGAGAAAGAAGAGGAGCGCGACCGGCAGAAAGAAGCCTGGAAACACAGCCAGATTGTGCTGAACAAGCTCAGCACGGTGGAGATGAAGAAGACGGTTCCGGCGTTGGCGAAGAAGGATGAAGAAAACAGGAGATCGCTAAAACCGAAGGATCCGACTCCTGTTTGTGAATTGTGAGTTTCGGCTTCTCTGGTTTTGGTCGTTTAAGCGCATTTGAGGGACTCGGGAACGTCAAATTAGGACAGGAGAGGGTGGAATCGGGGTGGAATCTTTTGCTGCGAAACGATTCTCAACATGCAGATTTGTCGTGAATTAATAAACCAGGAAATTTCGGTGTTTTCACAAGTTCGGTTTCCAAAAATTCAAAAAGTTTTTTGCCAAAATGTTTCCAAAAATGAAATTTTGGATTTTCGAAATTCTGATTTGGCCGACTGAGTATCGTTATGAGGACCAACCGGTTTGCTTCAATTCGGTCATTCAAAATGAGTTCTGCGTGCGAATTCAAATGTCTGGTTGAGGCCCGTTTTGTCTGGTGCGATTTTCGGACACCAACATTTTTGACGCTTTCAGAAAATTTATCCGCAATTGTTTTTCGATGTCTAGACTTTATAATTTACTCGGTAGACACTTTGGCGAAATCGACCGATTTGCTTTGGCTCACTGTTCGAATTAATTGTTTCCAGACATACTTGCGTGTCTAGACTCATCTATTACGTTTCCAAAGTCTATTTTTTGTCTATTTTCAGTGGAATTCGAAAGAACCTCCATTTCAACATGAGCTACAGACCGAGGTGCCTCTCGAAAAAGGCGTACGGCATCTCAGGCCGCGGTCGAATGTCCGTCATCGACACCTTCGCCGTTCGCTATGGAGACTACGCCTGCGAGCTCCTCTTCGAGCAAATCGGGCAGTATCCGGCGGTCTACATGCCGGGCTGCAACACCACGGACCCGAGCGGCCTTCGCGACGAAGCGCGGAAGAACTGGGAACTCGTGATGGCCAGAATGAACGAAGATTATCCTGAAAGTGAGTTTTATTACTTCTTGATTTTTTGCAACATTTTGGCTATTTTAGTGGATAGCGCGGACGCCTGGCGAGCGTGGAGAACACTCCGCCGGAACTACAACAACGCCAGCTGTCCGAAGAACTGGGTCGGGAAGCTGCCGTTCCTGAACAAGCTGCTGGCCAACCGCGAAGCCATCCAGAACCGGGCCAGAGAGATGTGCCGCACCGAAGCCGGATCCTTGGAGAAGTTCCCAAGAACCGGCAGCCGCGAAGATAGCTTCGAAGACCTCATGGACAGCGACCGCAACTACGTCGACTACCCAGCGAACCTGGACGCAGGAGAAGCTATGGAGGACCCCTCCCAGAGTGGGTCGTTTTACGATGAATTTGAAGGTATCTTGATCTTAGCAAGTATTGAAGATTATGATGTATTCTTTCAGGTGAAGTCCCCATGGAAGACCCAGATTCTGCCAGCTCCCCAATGCAGCTGCTGATGTCGACCGTGCAACGAGCGAGCAGCCAAGATGAACCCTGTAGCTCTTCCCACCACGTCGCCGACCCAAGACTGATGTCCCAAAAGAGGCAGCCTTCATCTCCAAGCGTCGTCCCGGTTTTCAAGAGACGCAGAACATCGGATGTGGGAACTTTCACGTCGCCGATGAGAACCGATGAGGACCCATTCAGTAAGTTAATATCTTGGATATCTTTTTCACCAGATTTCGTCTTGATTGTCCACAGGGTTGAATCTGATTTTATGGGTTTCAGGATCAGCTGTTGGGAAACCATCTTCAAAACAAATGTACGATATGTTGCTTTTTCTTTCTATAGCAGTTGTCCATTTTTGACGAACAAAGGATTCTGTTTTCCGCGGTTTTTAGGTGCGCGGCAGATGCGTGGGTTCGGGTGCTAAAGAACAGTTCTTAGGTCGGTGGCAGTCGTTCTTAGGTCGGTGGCAAGCTCAATTTTTATCTACGTAACGAAATCTACGCGCATTTGCTCACCTTTATCTTGTTCCAGAAATGGCCGCCCAGAACCAGGCCTTCGACGCCTTTGTCGAACGGAACTTTGGCCCGAATCTCCCGATGATCCTGCAAATCATCGGCGAATACCCAGAACTCTTCACGCCGGACGTGTGTAAGATGGCGTCGTCGACAGAATTGGACGACGTCGCCAAGCAGAGCTGGATCAAAGTGCTCAAGATGCTCAGAATCAAGTGCCCGAAAGGTAATTTTCTTTTACTTTTTGATTTCTTCTAATTCGTGCTAATTTTAGTATCGGGAAACGTGTTGTGGATAGTCTGGCGCTGGGTACGAAGCTCGTATCACTCCCGCTGGTGCCCTTGGTCGGTCTCCGGGAAGCTGCGTTACTTGGAACGCGTCTCTCCCAGCGCTTCTACCTCTGGCCCCAAGCCTTTGACGTTCCACGCCGTCATGCAAGACGCACGCAGATTGGAGCAGGGGCTTCCGAGAACCCGGCTCACCTACCTGCACACCGCGCGTCCGAATCAGAAGGCGTTCGTCTGGTCCTCGATGGACTCCTTCTTGCGGCAATATGGCGAAGAACCGATCAATCTCTTGATCGAAGCCATGGAGACGCGACGGGAACTCTACAGATTGGAGCTAGAGAACGAGCTCGTGCCTTGCCAGCTCACGGGTCCCCCTTCCGAAGCTTGGGCCCAGGTGAACAGCATTGTTCGCAAATCATATCCATACAGTGAGTTCTTCTTCTGGTCATCCCGATATTAATTCTATTCTTTAGTCCCGGAAGTACCGCTCTTCCACGCTTGGCGAACGCTCCGCAGAAACTTCGACCATGAGCAGTGTCCCCCTTACTGGGCCGAGAAGGTCCGCTTTCTTAAGAAAGTGATGCCCGGCAGCACGAATTCGGCAGCCGCGGGAGCAAGCCAGATGCAGATTAGAACGCTCAACGAAGCATGGGACGCAATCCACGAAGTGGAAGAACTGGATCGTCAACTAGAAGGATACACCTCAAGTCCGATTGAAAATGCGCTGCGTTCTAACCATGGAGGGTTCGAAAATCCACGTAAGTCGTTCTTTCGGAGATTATGATAAACTGGACCGCATTCTAGAAGAACGCCATCAGCCAACAGAACCAGACGCACAAGAAATACCGGATTTAACCAGCTACAGCACCATCATCTCTTCCCAGAAGCCCGCGTCAAAAACTCAGAGGGCGGCCGCAACCTTCGTTCGACGGAATCCAAGGACCAGAGAACAGTTCACAAGCCCCAAGAACAGAAATTTCGCCGAGAACCATCCGGGCTTCTGTAGCGGCGTTCCAGAAGTTGCCCATGGCCGAATGCCGATCCTCAGAGCTGTCCCAGTCCGGCCAACATCGTTCGACCAAGAAGCGGAACGCCTTTTTGAAGTCGAGAGAAGATTAGAAGCCGATCGCATTTTGGAAGTGGAACGCAGATTGGAAGCCGAGCGCCGGCTAGAAGCGGAACGCCGATTAGAGGCAAGACTCTGGGAGGCCGAGATCGACGAGTACGTCAACGCGGAACTCGCGGATTTCTTCGAAGAGGTGAGGCGCCAGAAGGA
>KN167675.1:18485-45384 GCA_000757745.1 Steinernema scapterisci
TGCCTGCACCTACATGCACATTCAGTTCTTCTCCGTTCCCGAGGTTGTCAGCATCGCCGTGAACTTTATTTGGCAGTTTAGCAACGGTAGGAGTACGTCATTCTGCCTCTCCTTAACTCTCGTTTTCAGGAGCTCCAGCGCTGATCTTCCGGACCAATTCCATCGAAAACCCTGTGGCCAAAAAAGCCAGAATGAAGAACGGTTCTATGGTTCTAAGGTTCTATGCAATATTCCCAAGTCGTTACGAGGAACTAGACAAACGTCAAAATATCCAATTATCCTAATTACGACTTTTTCACTTTAACTACGTTCTCCTATCTTGATCTTAGATTTCAAGAGCTCGACCGTTGGCAAAACAAGATCGAAATCTTAATATTCCAAGCCACTCCCTACCAACCCCGACAATCCGTTGAATCATCCCTGAAATATCCAAAGACAACAAATGCGGGGTCAACAAGAATTTATGTACATATGCATATCAGCATATTTACGGGAAAAACGTGCTCCCAATCCGGTAAAACTGGGCGAGCCACTGCATCCGCTCAGCGCGTCGCTGGCTAGCTTCTTTGAGCTGGTCTTCCAGCTGATTCACGGCGACCTCGCGCTCCCGCATGGTGATCGCTCGGTCCTTGAAACTCTGGAGCCGTTCCTCCTCTGCGAACTTCTGCTCCATCACAACCTCGGCGTCCTCTTCCTTCGATACTCCTTCCGCCTCAACAAGGGCTCCACCCTGAAGTTCTTGAGTAGGGCTTCCGGCTTCTACTTTGATGGCCTCTTCGTTGTTCATAGCGGTTCCGCCTGTAAACGTTGAAAATAAGATAAGATACAAGGCAATAGAAGAATCTTACCGATATCGTTCGCCGGAGTTTCGTTTGCCGGAGTGGCTGGGACGGCCCTAATTCCGGAAGGTCCAGGACGAGGGCTCGTTTCGCGCGAGCTCTCGGTAGAAGTTCCTCGCGAAGGTTCGACGGCTTCCTGATGTTGGATCGCCGGTTCCTTCGGTTCAATCGACACCTAAAATACGCGAATAAATACCAAATACAATGCCAGAAATCTTACTTTTTGAGGAGATGCTTCAACTGAGGGGCGAGAACCGATCTCTTGCTGGGGTTCTGCCGTTTCCTGGCTTCGCAGAGCGCTTTCGAGGAGCTGAAACATCGAAATTTGACCTTAAATCCTGTATTTTGGCAAAGTTACCTTGATCCGCTTGGAGCGAGTCATAGGAGGAGAGGAGCGTCGCGCGCAAACCGTCGCGGGAGAGCTGCTCGCGGCCTTAACTGGAGCCCTCTTCCTGGAACGGCCGGTCGGGACAGTCACAGGGATTGGAGCAGCCTCCTGGATCAGTTCTTCCTGCGCGGGGAGCTGTCCTACATCGATCTGAAAATCTCAATGTTATCCAGGCCCAACATCATAATTTCTATACCTCTTCTTCCGGCGCTTCATTCTCATCAGAAGCCGCCACTAACTGCTTAGGTGAACTTTCGGATTCTTCAATATCCGCCTCAGGGATAGCAGGTTCTTCGGTGGCCTAAACGAAATAATTAAGTTGATTAGATTTCACATCAAATTCCGTACCATCAACTCAACCTCGGCCATTTCGGTCACATTGACCTCTTCCTCAGCGACAGTCGAAACGTACTTCTGGGGTTCTTTCTCCTTGATTTCGCTGGAACCGCCACCCATTTCCTGGACAATACGCGGGAACACCGACTCTTGTTTGATGTTTTTGAGGAGGATCGTAGTGCTCTCGGTCTGCTCCTCAGGCATGCAGTTCGAGTCCCTTTCCGTGATCAAATTTCGCAAAACGGAGTAAGATTCAACCTGTAAGCGAAAGTTAAAAATCTATTTTCCAGGATGTTTCTTACAGTTTCGCTCTGGATTTCAGTTTCAGAGAGTCTTGGAAGATTAGGGGATCTCCAGCTCGATCCTGGCTGACCGAAGTTGCTGATATCGAATTTTTGCTCTGGATTCTGAAAACGGAAATTAATCATGACTTCTAATTTCATGACTTCATTACCTCCTCGTCATTCTCACCGGTATCGAACTCATCGCATAACTGGGCAAAGGTCTTCACTTCGGGAAGCGCGTCGTCGCACGGGTTCATAACGCGTGGCTGTGGAACACAGGCGGAGTTCGGTTCCACCTTCAGATCACCGTGTCGCCAGGGAACGACAACTCGTTCGCTTTCCAGAACAGGCTCGTCGATGATCGAACCGGGGGAACTCGGAGCATCTTCTTCCGTTGATCCGTTGTTGTCGAAATGGATGATCGGGCCGTTGTGTCCCGGGACGTTCGCCACGAACTCATAACCATCTTGAAGACTGAAGTTCGGCGTATCGGAGTGCGGAATTCCCAGCTCCAGCGAAACGTCGTCGGATTCTGCTTCACCGGAAGCTTCTTCCGTTTCCTGCGCGGTCAGGGATGCGTTGCTCCTCTTCTTTCTGCTTCGCTTCGCCGCTTTTGAGGCCCTATCACGCTTCTTGGACGGCCTTACGCGTCCTCTTCTCTCGCGCAACTCGTGCATGAACTTGTAGCGGCCAAGCCAGCCAGCTCCGGTTCCGTACAAGAAGTTGTACTTGAATTTGCCGAACGAAAGAAACAATTTCGCGGACTCGACTAAAAAAGATTCCTTACTATCTCGCAAATCTATCAAGGTCACTTACGCTGAGCTTCTGGGTACTCGGCGTCCATAATCGCGAAGACCTCATTCCACTGGTCTTGGACGTCCTGGCTATGAGCCGCGAGACTTCTGGATACGATTGGCTGGAGCAGAACGTATTCTGACTCCACCAAGTCGAACAGGCGGCTCATTCTTGTCCTCAGAGCATCTTGTGCCGTCATTTTTGCAGGTTTCTAAAATGCGGAATTTGAAGACGGAAAGAAGAGCTAATTTATCTAGCAAGCGCGCGAAAAAAAATCATCGAATTACCTAAAAACGTTCACGTTACAAGGTGGAGAACTTTAAGAGTGCGCACGCGTTGCGGGCAGCCTTGCTTTCTTATCCGCGGACGCTCCTTTGCGCGGGCCACTTTCAAATCAAATCTATCGTCACTGTCAATGCCGCGCGTCACCTGCAACTCAGCGCTACTAACAAATTGAGAAGAAAATGGATATTTTAGGCCGAAAAGGGGGAAAATATATAGAGCCGCGGATCAGAAATTGCATCAAAAGTTCCCGAAAAACCAACAAAAGCACGAAAATAGAATCGCCGTCGTCGGGCGAATCGCGGCCGACGAAAACGTCAGTTTAATTCCCTACCGTTCCCGCGCATTTTTCAAACGAAACCCTGATCTGTGATCTTTGAAGAGCGGCTGGCAGAAGAAACAACGTGGAGATGTTTTTTGACTCGCGAACCGACTTGTGGCAATAAACGCTGAGGAACGCGGTTCAGAGGGGATCCAACACTCAACGAACCAATTGAAATACACGAAATCGCGCTCAAAATATGAAACAAACAAGAATTTCAGGTTCGCAACAATTAGCCCTCGTTTCCGCCTCGTTTTCCCGCACGAAACCCATAAATCAGATCGCGTTTAAGCGGAGCGAGTGGTCAGCGGAGAGCAGCGGGCGGAGAAAAGCCTAAAAAAGCCATGGCAACGCTGCCACTAACGAACGGACGCATCACTTCTCAGGTCGGCTGCCGCGTAATCTTAGCACGTTCGGTAAGCAATGAATATTCATCATCGCTGGTGCCTCGCGAGGAATCTCCGTTTGTGGTGGGAGCGAGGTCATAAATCTGTTTTGGGGCGACTTTTGCAGAACGGTTGCACGGTTTTGTGCGTCGACTGGAAAGAGTGTCGGAAGATGGGAGCTGAAACATTTCTAAGGGGTTGAGGCATGGACGAAGCGAGCTTAAAGGGGTCATGAGGTGTGATTTCAGGAGGAAACCGCTGATTTGGCTTAACAACTTTTCCAGACAGTATCCAGAGAAATACAGACAACGCTTGTCTGGTATGAGGCCGTTTTGAGGGTCAATGGGAACACTGCTTCATTTCAGACATCGTCGCGTTTTAGACCCTCCGAGGGCATCTCTCCTTTCTAGATACGTTTCTGTTAACCGTAGACAGACGTCTAAAAGTAAATGACCTTTTTTATCGACAATCACCCTGAAACCCATTTCAGACTTGTCGGAACCCATTTCAGACATGTCCTGTCTACAATCGACCTCCTCCTCCGGCGGCTCATTCTCACTTCACTGGGAGCGATGAAGTGGTTGGTCGCGGCCGTCAGCAGCCTTCTCTTGCTACAGGTTTGTGTTTCCCTCATTTTCGCGTCGCGTCCTCTTCTGCTCTTTGCCGATTTTCAGTTTCCTAACGTTCTTCTCATAATTTCAGTGCACGGCTGGATCCAAAGAACTCCAGGAAGCCGATTACCCTCGCTACCGATGTGGGATCCGTCCCATGCTCACAGCTGGCGGCCTCAACCCGTTGGACGAAGTCGTGACGCCCGTGCTTCTCTTCGTTGATGACTACAAGATTTCTCCCCTCAAGGTAAGCATTTCGTGGAATTTTCGGGAATTGATTTTTATTTTTTCAGCGAAATATGATAAGATTCCAGATGGATTCGGTGATCTGCCGTGTCCTCAGCATGACGCGCCGATTCAATGTAAAGATCGTCGAAAGGGCTTCGTCGGGGAAGCTGAATGTGTTCACTTGGAACGCTAGAGCCAGCGATGATACGTTGAGAGATCTGCGCCTGCGAAGGGAGCAGCTGGACGCGAATGGTGAGTGACATTTCTGTGTATCGCGTTGTTGCCGAAATCAGAAGTTCGATTTTTTGTGCATCAGTGAACCGTAAAGGCCTGTTCAAATGCGGGCCTAAGATGGGCCTTAGTTAATTAGCTATGGTTTCCAAACCGATTTTGCCAGTTATATGATTTAATCTGTCGGAATGCAACATTTTGCTTTTTAAAATGACAAATTGTTGTCCTGCTTTCATTGATAAGACGTATTTCAATTTGTGTTTCAGAAGGCCAGCCAAACGCTGCTGCCAACAATAAACCTGTGAAGTGCGAGGAACATACCCGCGTCCTCTTCGACGGCCTCAAATCGACTGTGGAAACCAACAAATGGCTCAACTACAGTCTCTCCTACAAGCACTTCAGAGCCTTTGACGAATCTGGAGTCGCCTGCCATCAAACTCCCGAAATGAGTAACGTTCTTGGCATTTTCAACTATTCATTTCACTCCTTTCAGAGCTCAAAGGATGGCACACGACGACTACAAGAATCAAGAATCAAGGTAACGCCAATTACGCTCAAAGTGCCAAGGCCGAATCGAACCCATTGCGAAACATTTGGAACGATAATGAAACGTTCTTCGCTGAATGGAAATACATGACAGGTGAGTAGCCCCAATAAGTTGCGCCGGGACTTGATCTCTTGTTTCAGCGGGAGAAGTCGGGGTGTTCCACGTCTTAGAAGAGAAGAAATACCACGAACGCCAGCTCCGCAAGAGAGAAATTCTGGGCGAAATCAAACGCGTGAGTATGAGCGACTTCTACCAAGTCATCGATTATGCTCGTACCAAAGGACTTGGAGAGAAAAGGTGAGCTTAAGAAATCACTTGAACTGAATTCATTCATTTGTACTTCAGGAAGGAAGCCATGTCCTCTATCACCAGCGGAATCTGCCTGATCCTCACGGTCATCTTCACTCTCAGCTCATCGGTCTTCTTGTGTGCCGCCGGATGTGTCCAGTTCGAGCGCCTTATGTCAAGTAAGCCCTTCTAACCACATCCCATTCAATATGCTACCCTTTTCAGGCCACGTCGAAAGCTCCCATCGCTTGGTCCTCGAAGAACGCGCTGAGGGCGCCGGGGATAACGCTGCTGAGCCAACTGCGGCAGCCGAACAACCTGAGCAAGATATTTAAGAATTTATTTCAGTGTGCTATAAACTGATGATCTCATTCTGTTTTGTTGAATATCTCGTAGATTCTGTTCACGGTGGTTATAGCTGCGGATTTCAGTTTCGCTTGATTTTTGCTTCCTCCGGGAAAAGCTCCGAGTTTCATCCATTTTTCTTTTAGAAGATCGCCTGCAAAAGTTGGTTATTGACTGATCTACGAGCGGAAAGCTACTTACGGAAGGTTTCATCTGACTTGGAAAGCTTTGGCGCTGGTTGAAACTCGTTTTGCTGTTCGTTTTGGTGCCTTTTCCTGAAGCTATCCTCCTGTCCAGTTAAGGGCTCAAGAGCCACACAAGCATACGACTCATCTTCCTCGGAAACATCGCTTTCTGGTTCATCAGAATTCAGATCTGGACTGGACTCTTCGGAAGTCATAAGATCTTCGTCCTCTTCGTTTTCGATTACGCTGTCCAAGAAACGCAGTTTCGGAATCCAGCGGTTGGAGCACGAGCCGTTGAAATACTTCACGCGGACGCTTCGCCAAGATCTCCAAACGACGTCTTCTTCCACTGAAACCGGAGTAAATTGGTTCATTTCTAAATTCTATTCCTAATCTCACCGTTTGGATACTCATCCCACATCCAGTACATCACCACATTCCAGGCCCTTTGGCCATCTTCGGGCAAATCATAACTGTGGGTCAAGTTCAGCGTTTCGTGCACGTAGATCTCCGGATATTTGCTGACGTGCTGGATAAGTGATTCCAAGGACTTGAAGCCGTGAAGGTAGGAGAGGCAGCGTTCTTGAGTAGCGGCCATCTTGAGATTTCGCATCGCTGGAACCTTAGATGGACGACGGAAGTGTAAAATGACACAGAACGCATATCTTTATGCGTTCAATCCCCAAAGTGACGCCATTTCCCTTCACACCTTTGCACCCAGGATTACGGTATAAGACGCTAAAAAGAGAATCGTTTAATTCTGAGCAAACGGACAACTACCACTAGCCGCATAAATGCACTAAAACGAGAGATTTCCCTAGAACGACAAATCTACATAATCACAATTTTGGCACCGTATGACAGGGGAGAAGGAGGAGGAGGTGGACTAAAAACTGGGGCGACTAAACCAGGCGCTAAAGTAAGTAGAGAACACCTGACTAGCAGGGATTAGGAGGGGTCGGGAGTTAAGGCACGATGAAGGATTTTGGATACGATTTGGATACAGAATGTACAGAAATATTTTACGAGGAGGACATTGAGGAGATTTGTACAATAAATATAGAATATCTTATAGAATCCCGTTCGTGTAGTACTGGAAGTTGTCGTAGAGCCGTGTCGTCAACGAGTCGCGGCTCTGTTCCACCATCGTATCCACAAGTTGGTGGAGTTGAGCTTCTGTGTAGTTTACGTGGAACCTGTCGCGCAGGTATTTCACCGTCTGCGGTCCGGCGCGGAAGCACGGTAGCGGTGATCCTAAAAAGGAGGCTAGATAAGCTGAATTAAAGAAAATGAAGCGTACCTAGCATTTGAATCTCGACAATGCTGAGGATGCGTTCATGGTGCTTCCTCGCGGCCAGCAACCCTTGGAGCATCAGGATCTTGAAGTACTTGAACATGTCGCTATTCAGGCCTCCCATCACCTCGATAAGCTCCGAAGTCAGCTTGAACGGCGACGTTTCGAATCCCAGATTTCGAGGCGAAATCGTGAGAATGAAGCCGAAGTCGATGTGGATCAGATGACCGTCGGCGTCGAGGAGGATGTTGCCGTTATGCCTGGAATAGATCTTTCAGTTCTCACACAATCTTTAATTGGAGCTTACCTGTCTTTGACCTGCAGGAAGTAGCAAGCCAGGCAGTACGCTGCACAGCTCTTGACGAAGTTCTGCTGGGCAATAAGGAACGTTTCCGAGTTTACAGACCCGAAATTGTCCACGAAGTGTTGAAGGAGCGATGGAGGCGTCGTGTTCCCTGGCTCTTCCCTAAGCTGCAGGACAGCCAGGTTCTTTTTGATCTGTAAGAAGTATGTACATAGCATGAAAAAAGGTCTTTGTTTACCTGATGCAAGGAGCACGCGTTCACGATCGGTTCGATCATACCAGAATCGTCAGAGCACACGACGATCTTATAGGGCCGGAGATAAAGCGGGACTTTTTCTTCTTTCCAGATGTTCTTAATAACGCAAAATAAGAATTTCACATTTCAAGATAAGTCTTAATACTTACCTTCAGGGCTGTTAGCAGTTGATACGCAAGGAGTTCCTGCCTCAGGTCGTCACCCGTCTTAACAATAACAGGCAACAACCTCCACCTCAGGTCCGTTCCATACGGCGACTGCTCTCGTATCCTCGCTACCTTGTCGTTCCAAGGCTCGCTCATCGCGGAAGCGGAGGGATCTTCGGGGTTGTGCAGCATCTGCTTGCGTGTCCTAGGCCGGTTTACCAGTTCGTGGAGCCTTCGCCGGATTTCCCCGGCCGTTGTCTTCTTCATTCCATCGCTCTGTTCTGGCTTCTCGACTTCGGAACTGCTTTGGGTCGATTCGACGGACAATTCCGCATCCTCGTTGGAAAAACCGTTGGCGGCGATTGGCGGAGCGCTCGTCTAAACAGTTGATAGAGCTTTCAGCATTGAAATCCAATTACCGCTACAGAAACTGGTCGCGAGGAATTCGTTGCGACGGAGCTCATCGACGTTATCGATCCAGTCCGATGCCGCTGGTGGATCTGCGCGTCATAGTCGTACAACCTCTCTGGAATCGGAGTTTGGTGTACGTCGTCGACTTCGAGGACTTCCACATAAATGCAGTAGGGTGCCTTCAAAAGAAACTCTCATAAATCAAGCCCACAACTTTAAGATTTACCTTGTCTTTGCTGTTCAGCACGCATCCAGAACTTTGTGGAATCCGCACCACAACATGCTTCACAGTGCTGGCGTACACCGGGAGCCAAACACGAGCCGGCAGGTTAAGATTCAGCATAACTAACTCGCTGATCAACCTTCGGCTTTTTTCTTCTTTCGTCGCTAGGTGTTTGAGTGTGTTTCCAATCCCGATCAGCGCCTTTACGAATTCCAGCTCTGGTCGAAGACGTTGGGCCTGAAAGCCGGAGATGTTATGAGATCTTTCTTTGCGATCTACCGTACCCCGCATTGACATTCCATATTCATGATGTTCTTCGCGTCGTCCATGAAATGCTGCGTTTCGTCGAAGCACTTGCATCCGTTGTCGAACGCTCTTCCTGTCCGAAGATCGCCCGGCAGCGCCGCACTCCTTGTGCTCATTGCGCTTTCGCTTCTCCGCAGGCCGTTGATCATCGGCGTGGGAATTTCGTCGTTGGTGTCCGGCACCTTTCTTATCTCCGAGATATCAGAAGCTGTTACTGCTTCGGTCATATCTGAAATCCAAGAATTAATCCTATGAAAGCATTAGTGTGCAAGAGTGCAGAAGCTTGAAAAGGTTGAAGGAAACAGTTATACCACTCATAGAACAGCGCCTTCTGTCGTAGCTCCAGCACTGATTCATAAACGTTGTGAAATTCCATAGAGCACTCCGGATGGACGGAAGCTTTATTGAAGCCTTCTTCGGAGTCTTAGCAGGAAGAATAGGTTTTAAGATCAGCGGACCGTAGATTTCGTCATCCAAGAAGGGCTTGATGTGCGTTGCAAATCCTAATTAGAAGCGAGTGGGTGTTAGAAAAGGGGTGCAAGCAGTGAGTATAAGCGTAAAAGTGAAAATGAAGCTAAGATTTACCTAGTTCTGATCGAGATCTTGTGTGAACGCCGTTGGATACATTTGGGACAGATGCCCGTTTTCGGCTCACTGGAGTGTTCGCCGGAGAGGAGATGAACTCGTTCTGAATGAGCTCTCGAAGCATGTAACCCTGGGCCTTTTTCCGGTGTTTCTTGTTCATTTCCACACCGTAGGCGTCCAGCAGCCAACATACTTCGAGCGAGAATTCTACGCTTTCTCGGCATCTAGGAAACGGAGTAATTAAAACTAAGGAGTTGAGAGTGACCAACCTTTTGATGATGTAGGAATGCAGAACTTCAGCGATTTCTCTCGTGTTGATGTAGAAGTTCACCAACTGTGGGACATAGAAATCGACGTCCTTGGATCGGTACTTGAACAGCTTGTTTCCGAGGTACTTCCGCACTACCGTTTTCTCGGTCGTGTGCAAGTAGTACATGGCCTTGTCCACCGTAAACAGGCTGGACTCGAAGAACCGCAGTAAACTGCTTCCCGGCCGAAGTGGCGAATCCTCGTCGGACGCGTTCTCATCGATCTCTTCCGATATTCTTCCGCCTCGTTTCAGGGAGACCAACGACGTATACGTGAAAACGTCGTCGCGAACAGGAGCTGTTTTGTGGACTGCCGACGCTGGTGATGCAACGCTTGCGGCCGCCATCTCGGATGAACACTCTTCGCCGATTTGAAACGCGACTCCGTTGGAAGGACGCAGCTGCTCCTGAAAAAAGCCCGAATTATTATGCAGTGATCATAGGGCGCCGAGGCGATTAATCTTTAAGTGCCGCGGATTAAAAGTAGGTTGACTATAAACGGACACACGCGAGTTCGAAAGAGTTGCAATTGCGCCCTTTTCCCAAACTTGATATGGCGTCATTTGCGGAAGGTCAATGGTAAAACTTCGCGAAGGGGATTTGCAAATCTCAAGTGATTCTAGCGCGCAAAGGAACATAGGAAACAAGCGGTGGTGAGCGATGTGAAACGGTGAAATCTGGTTACACGAACAAGTTCCTCCTCGCGTGATTCAACGGGTTTTGCGGGGTTAACGTGCAGTTGCAAAAAAGCCGCAGAGGCGTTTCACTTTTCACGAGGCGGTGGTTCGGAGCGCGCGCTAAGAATCTACGGTTTCCTACATGACGCAAATACTATATCTGCCTAATAGCGGGCTTCTAAAAACGTGCAGGTGGAAGGAAGCAAATTGTTGTTCGCCCCCTAGCTGCGTGAAATGTTTAAAATGGTGAGTCATAAATAATGCAAGGCCGGAAGCGTTTTGTCATCATCAGCGAACAGCGGCGGATCTACGCGGAGACGGCAATCTTAGGAACTTCGCCTATAAAGTAAATGAATAAGTTAGGCACGTCGGTGATCAGAAGGACGACAAGATCAAACAACGTCACGGGAAACAACAACTTTCGTATTTACACAAACGAACTAACAATAGCGTTCTAAAAACATTTCCTTCGAACATGTTTTCAATTCCCACGACGAAGCGGCACAGGATTAGGATAATCGGAAACATTAAGGAATGCATTAGAAGCCGAGTGAGATTTAGTGGGAGTAAACTACAAAAAAGTCGTAAAACTGAAAAGGAGAATTTCGTGCGCAAGAGCGCCAGGTCAAAAAGATCGACAAGAGGAGCTCAGACATGGCCTCCTCACGTTTTTCAACATGATCGCACCCTTCGATGACTTTCCGGATACCAAAATTTGACATTCGTCTCCTCCGAGCGCGCGTGATCAGATCTTCAGATTAGATTTCCATCAGAACTAACCTGAGATTCCGGAGTCGTCTGCTGTTGCTCCTGGTCGTTCTGCTGCTCCAACTGCTCCTGGCGCCGGTGGTCGATCGTCGAGGACATCGTGTTCAGCGTCGTGATGTCCAGATTCAGGAGTCCCGAGAAGGAGGGGACTGACGCCAGGGTCACCGGCGGTGGAGATGTTGACATCGGCACGGAAGGCTGGCTGCTTGGCGGTGGGTTGAAGGCTTCGGATAGGACGCATCTGGAAAAAGCGGAAAGAATGAACACAAAGAACAGGACCGCTGGTGGCGATACACCCCGAGGCAAGGAGCAGAGAAGAGTGAGATTAGCCATTAGATGGCTGCCATAAGATATGTAAAACAGCGCTATCGATTCATGGTAAACGGCTGCGGGTGAGATCTTAAAAAGCTAATAGAATCCCACACAAACTGGTGTTCTCCGCCAAGCTAATATAATGTTAATAACCTATCTCGGAAGCTTCTACTGACCAAAACTAGGCCTTTAATTAGGTACAAATTAGTTAATCTACACAGAAAACAAGAATCTAAGATTCAGAGCTACAAACAAAAAAGATAGAGACTCACCTTGGACAAACTCCGTTGCTAGCGTGATTGCAGTCCGCAGATAATTGACGACGCATTAGTGCAGCGAAAGCATTCGGTTTCGGAGTCGCTTCGAGTGGAGCTTCTTCGTTAGGTGGCTTCAAGAAGTCCTAAGGAGAATCCGCCGTCGAAACGACCGACCGATTCCTGAAATCACAGCGACGAAAGAATGAGGTGAACGTGGAGACGCGATCCGTAAATGTAGTATTCAGACATAAAACGATACGAGACACGACCGAGACACCCTGGATTCTGTCTGGTCTGGGAGTGGACTTTGGTCTGCTCGATTCAGCGGGGCATCAACACGCGGAACGGTCAGGATGTGCACACAATTATGCCTCGAAGTTCCACATGAGTCTTGCATCGTTTCCGGATCGAAGGATCTCGCCGCGAAGAACCTGTGCAACTGTAGAGATGAGTCGGTCTAGACACAAGCGTGATTTTGCGAGTGACGGAGAGAAGATCTTTTGGATTGTTTGTGAGGTGTGTCGTGGGTTTTGTGGCCAGAGAATGGCGCTGGATTATGGGTGTCGTGTGGCGCGAGTCGGTTGCACTTTTAGGAGGCGTTTCCAGACTTATAAAGCTGTTTTTGAAAGTTTTTATAGCGCTGTCGATGTTAGGAATCAGAGCTGTCTAGGTCTGATTTCTGGACTGTCCGCTTCATTCGTCTCAAATCCAATTTTTCAGATACCTTTTCAGACAAGGGAAGAGCAATTGTCGTCTAATCGACCGTCTGATGCCACGAAGGTTCGCCGCCGGAGCGTCTGAGACGAGTCGATGTCTGAGATGAGCGTCCATTTTTATGAGAACCCGACCGATTCACGCAAAGAATCAAGTTCGAATGAATTCATTTCAGACATCGGCGCGTTTCAGACACCTCACCACATTCTAGACGATTATCATGAACAATCATGTCTAAAATATCTCCGCGAGTCCGTCTAGACTGATATATCTTCATTCGTGTCTCAGTTTCCCGAGTTTTATCTCATTCCGCGTCCTATATCACCAGTTCTAAAAACTCAAGCTTGTCTATTTCAGGTCGTAAACCAAGAGATCCAATCTCGATGGGAAACTTCTACCACAAACCCGCCAGGGAGGGCAACTCGCCCTATACCCGTTCCGGACTGCCTCCTCCGAAGCTCGCGAAGAAGTCCGGCTCCGACCTGCCAAACCACCGCATCAACGACCCGATGAGCCTGGAACTCCACATGGCCGACGAGCGCGTCCGTACCGCCGGACTGAACCCTGCCGAGCGCGAATGGCGCATCAAGTGGCTCAAGGATCAGCATCTTCACCCCGACGAACCCATCCACGTCGATGCCGTTCACCGCCAGCTCAACCCGATTCGCACCTTGTACCGCGCTCCCTGGGACGCGCTCTACAGGCACTTCCTCCGACCCACCTTTGTAAGTTTTAATTAGCTATTTAACAAACTTTTGTGATTCAATCGAGACAAGTCTAAATAGTGAGTATGTCTGGTTTTTGTCTAAAGCGGAAAGTCTGACGTTTGAGGTAATCCGTAAATGAAAACCACTGAAGTGGTCTGTTGCGATGCGCCAGACTTTGTCTAGACAAAAATCAGACACTGATATCAGTTCATTTTTACGTTTTCAACAAGCTAAAACCGGTCGGAATCTATCAAAACATTTGCTTTCCACCTTCTAAGGCACGTTTCACAATTTCAGGGAACTTACTACGGAACCGCGATCCGCGCGACCGTTCCCAAGGTCCTGATGGCCATCGGAGTCTTCGAAATCATGTACTACTACTGGAAATACGAAGGAAAGGACTGGACCCGCATGCGTGGAATCGAGAACGCGCCTCTGAAGTGGACCATTGACCGCAAGGCCGAGATCGAGCAGAAGCACCCAGGAATCATCGAGATGGGTGTCAACGATCCTGCGAAGTACCGCTACTACAGCCCCAGCTTCCAGAAGCGTGAAGCCCTCCACGATATTGGAGCCCCAGCGCGGCCATGGTAGATTCGTTACGTGGTTGTAGTTGATTATTAAATAGAGATAAAAGAAGTGTTCTCTCCTAATATTTGGATTTCAGCGTTTCTTGTTAATTTTTCTGGATGCAGACGTGATTTTTTCGTTCAATGGCGGACAGTTGACAGTTCTTCAGTGGTTTTCGAGTGGCGCCAGTCGCACATACCATGACCATTAGGCATACACAGCATGGCGCCGCGAGATCCTCTGCTCCACCAGTCCGAAAATCTTGATGCGACCACCAGCGACTCGCCAACCCGACCGGCCGCAACCTCACCCAACAACCGAAATGACTCCTCCAGAAATTTCAGGCGCTACAATTTTAATAGACACAAAAGGGCACCATTCCAGCTCATAATAGACATCTAGGATCGACTTTAGACGTTTAGAGCGCTGTTTCAACGGTTTCACGCTCTAAACTGAAACCGTTGAAACAGACGCAGACACAAAAGTGCGTCTCCACTTCATTCGCCGAATCCTCAGCGCCAGTTCACTTCCCTCTATAAACCGACCGTCTTCAAATCGTGGATTTAACTAGCTGCAATTGATTAGAATAAAACAATTGTTCTCTCCTAACAAAAACCAAAATGTCAACAAAAAACAACGAAACTAAAAACTTCCTAATCCTTGATATTCGACGTGGTGTATTTCTTCTTGTATTCCTCCTTCTGTCGGGCGATCTGCTCGCGATCCTCTTCGGTGGGGAAGCCGGCGCGCTTGTCGATGTAGTCGGACTTCTCGATGCCGTAGAGTTCTTCTAAACTCACGAGCTGGGACCAGTGCGGGTAGAGTTTGCGTCCGGTGGGTGCGAGTTCTTGGGACCATTCGCGTTTCGAGCGCTTGATGGTGTCGTTCACGTACTCCATGGGGTCGAACGTTTCCAGCTCGCCGAGGATGTCCTTCATCTTGGCGCGGAATTCGCGTTCTGACTGAAACAAGCATGGTCAAATATCGTTTTGCATCTCATAGGAATGGAGATCTGACAAGTCAGGATTTCAGATAGGTACCGAGGACAATGCTAATAGGAAAAGTGTTCTAAGCCAAGGTTTTGCAATGTCAGCTTGTGACCACCATTGAGCCAAACACTATATACCGGTTCTTACCTTGATCTTCTTCGCCCTGTGGTACTTCTGGTACTTGAAGTAGTCGCGGTCGAAGCGCTGCTTCCTCTTGTGCTTCTTCATCTTCTTTCGGCGAATCGTCAGCAGTCGGGGACCGGCGATCATGGGCGTCTTCTTTCCTGCGCTGGGGTCAACGACGGGCGACTAGAATTCGTACGTTAATTCCATAATTCAAAAATGAAATGCGTTGCTTACCTTCTGTTCAAGGGGATCCAACTTCTCGATGGGTTCCATGTTTCCTGGTGCGGGAGCTTCGATTTTCTGGATGCGTTCTGGCGTCGGGAATGTGTAGATTTGAGGCGCGCGGAGTGTGGGAGGAAGACGGATGGCGCGGTCGGCATCAGGATTCAGGATGCTGTGGACGATCTGGGGCGAAAGAGGCGGTGGAGTCACGACGGACGTCGACGCCGTGAAGCTGTGTAAGCTTCGTCCTGAAAATGAGGAAAATGAAGATCAGGAGAAAGATGGTAATTCTTACCGGCGAGCGGATTCAGCGAGAATCGGGAAAGAGAAGTAACGAGGCGATTCATCTTCTCCTCATTCGACGGATCCGAAAAGAATCTGCGTTTCGTCCTCCGCAAACACAAATTCAGCCCTGGGAATATATCGTGGCGAGACTACTTGAAAACCTCGCACTGGTTATCGGTTTGGTTTGGTAGCAGTGGGCCGGTGGCCAAAGGATTCGAGCCACAAAAGCACGATGATCGGACGATGAAACCGAGCACGGATCTCCAGAAACACCGAATCAGAAAACCGAGCGAGGATCTTCAAAAATGTTACAAAGGGATTTTATTCTTTTTCAGGTTTGTTCGCTGCCACCTCCTCAATCGCTGGAGGCGTCACAAATGGGTTTGCAACGTTTTCGACTTCAGGTGAACTTTCTGCATTGTTCACTGGCGAAGTTCCCCTCGGTGGCATGTCCTCGGCCTTCTTTTCTTCGACCTTCTTGTCCTCCGGCTTGCTTTCATCGGCCTTCTTTTCTTCAGGTTTCTTATCTTCCACCTTCTTTTCTTCCACTTTCCTCTCTTCCGGCTTCTCCTCTTCAACCCTCTTCTCCTCAATCTTCTTCTCCTCGACTTTCTTTTCGTCCATCTCGACATTGTTCTCAACTTCAACAATCTTCTCCGCAATCTTTTCTTCTTCTGCTATCTTCTTTGGCCCTTGGAACTGCTGGAAATGGCCAAAAAGTCCAAAAATCGTAGTCGTAAAGTTAAAACGAACCTGTTCCCACTCAAACGGTTCATCGAAGTCGACTTCTTCGTCCTTGGTGATCTTGTCCAACATCTCTCGGATTCCTTTGTAGTCCGGCGCTTCAATCAGGTCCATACTGCCCACTTTCCTCACGATCTCATCGAACCCTTTGGGGAGCAGCTGGAATACTGGATCCTTTCCGGGGTTCTTGAAAAAGTCGGCTTTCATTTCGCCCACTTTTTGACGATCGAATTCGCGATTCCAGGGAAGCTTGTTCGGGGCGAAAAGCTCAACGCACTGAAATTCGATAATATATCTGGGATCGCGAAAGAATGAAACGAACCGAGTAAATCCACGATTCCAGATCATCTTTCCTCGTTTGGACGAGTCCTAGATGGCTGGTCCTAGGAGCGTATAAAAGCGTGCCGATGAATTCGTACTTTGATGACGAGGGCATCTTGTCGTTTTTGGTGAGGACGGCACAGACCATTCCCATGTCGACAAGATAGATCATTCGCCGGTTGGTTAATCCGACGACGTAGTTAGCCAGTTTGATATCGCGATGGACGTAACCCACTCCGTGGAGGTCCATGATTCCTTCGAAGCACTGGATCGCGATGCGCACTGCTGTAGAGACACTGAAAATCCAAAATTAGTTTTGAACTCTAAATCGAACGCAAACCTGATTTCACAGTTGATCAGCAGATCTTCCAACGACGGCCCCACTAAAGTCATAATGAAGAACTTTAGGTTGGGTAACGACCCTCCTCCGTAGAAGTCAAGGAGGCGCGAACACGACGACGGATCCGCCTTCTTTGCTTTCTTGATGGCGTCGTAACACTTCACTTCGCTCTTTATTCGACTTGCAGGTCCTGCCTTGTTGTACTCGGTCTTCAGGGCGTATTTGTTGCCCTCCTTGTCCTTCACAAGGTATACGTCGCCGAAACCGCCAGAACCGATGAGAACGTCGACTTGGAATTCTCCATCGTTGACGACGATCATGGAATTCGGTCTCAGCTTGTTGTTGCTATCCAGCTCTACGATAGGCTTATCTGGTTTTTCGGCCAGATTCTCCTTGGAGCCTTTTTTCTCCCGTGGATTCGAGAACTACAACGTCTTTGTTACACACCCTCAAAAGGAAAACGGCGACTTACTGATACGCGATCGTCCCTCTTCCTTCCTAGCCCACAACTGGACCTGTTCGACTGCTTCGAGCGCCTGATCTTGCGCTCGTTTTTGCGCTTCTTCTTGTGCTTCTTTTCGTTCTTGTCTTCGCCTTCGTCTTGATCCTTGCGACGGCGTTGACCTGAAACAATCAGCTGGTCAACTACCACTAAGAATCTGGAATGCTCACCTTTGCTCATTTTCGACCTCTTTCCACCATGAGGCTCGTCAGCTTCGTGCGCCTTCCGTCCCTTCTTATCATGACGACGGTCCTTGGACTTCCGCATGTCCTTGTCGTAATCATCACGCTTCTTCTTCTTCTTGGGCGTGGAATTCGCTGGCATCGTTTATTGCAAACTTCAAAGCTACCGTAACCGAGAACGCCGCTTTCAAAATGGCTTCCGTGGTCGTGCCGTCCCGGAGCAGTAGCACGGCGCGCGTGCCCACCACCGCTTGTTCTAACACGAATGGTGGCCGAATGGCTCTTCGGGCGCTTTTATGGATGCTCCTAGACTTTGTCTGCTAGGCAATAATTGTCCAACTTTTAGACGCGAATTTTGATTTTCGAGTGGTTCTCGAGGTCTAGACGAGAGTCAGACCTAGACATTCCAGGACAGACCCTGCCTGGAAAGACGAAAACGCGCCTGCCCGAATCTTCATTTCCACATGCAGCTTCATCACAGAGCGGTCGCGAGTTAGGATGATTCCGGCGTCCAATTTAGTGTAACTGCCTCGTCCTTATTCGTTCTAATCTCTCCACTTTCAGAATATTAATTCTGTACGTAACGTCGTTTGCACTTATCAGCTATGGACCTATTTTCTGCTCATCGAAGAAGAGGACCCTCGACTCATTCGAAAGTCGCGTTCCAGAGAAGAAAGATGCGAAGAGGACGAATGAGGTGAGGAGTTTGACATCCCTTGGGTTACGTTATAAGTTCTGTTTTTAGATCCTCACGAGGAAAAGCGTTGGAGAGCATCGCTACGATTACAAGACCTTCAATAAGGAGACGTTCCCGGAAAGCGATTTCGACAAGTCTTTATAGGATTCGAATCTGTCGATAAAATCGTTCCGTTGTTATCTTTTACAGCGAGATTCTTGGCTGAAAGAAGCTGGGAACCGTGCTCAAAAACGTCAAAGCCGGGAGCGCTTCGCATGATGCGAGAAGGCCGAAGGCTCCCTACACGCGTTCCCTGGCCGGTCGTCCGTTGCACGATAAGGCGGTAAATGAATGTCACATAATGTTATTCAAACTTCCGAATTATCCGCGAAATCGACTTGCGTGACTTCGCGATTTCTGACAGTTTTGAGCCTCTTCTATCCGTTTTCAGATCGCCATGGCCAGGTGCTCAAATGCGCCAGTCTTCGAGCGCCCCGAGGAAGAAGTCGCCGAGAAGGAAATGGAGATCTTCGAGTACCTGCAGCGCGAAGTCCTCGAAAACGAGCGATGCGTCACTTACAAGGAGGTGGCAGCCAAGGTGGACTACTATTTCATCGAAGTCGCCAAGTAAGTTCAGTTTTTCAACTTTTCGGGGCTTTATTCGGCTGTCACAACCTGCCAACTTTGAGCATGTTATGCCTGCTTTGCTTTGAAGGCTAGCATGGGGATCTCGTGTGCACTTCAAGCCTGGTTACGCAGTAAAAAGCAGGGCTTAAAAGCGGTCGTTTTAGAGAGGTTTCGAACGCATTGAATTGCTCGGATATGTTTTCAGAACCGATATTCAAAATCCTCGTTTCAGGGCAGTGAAGAAATTCTACGAAGAACACAAGGACCACCCAGGACTCACCGCAATCTTCAACGTCTCGGGCATCAAATGGCATGAAACCGAAGCCGAGTTTGAAGCCCGGAAGCGCGACGACCCGGACGCCACCCGCGAATCCACGATCCGGAACATGCTCGCCACCGCCGAAGAATTCGAGCAATTCAAGGAAGAAGTCGACGAAGTCCGCCAGCAAATGGTCTACAGCCTCCAGTTCGAGAAGAAGACCCAAGACGTCGAAAGTTTGCTGAAAGAGGACGACAAGCTCATGATCGCCGAAGACGATATTGAGCGTTGGTTCCAGCGCTGTTGGTGGCGTCGCGGCGATCCACAAACCTGCCGCCAGGACATGCTCAAGGGAGGCGGCGTGGACATGTACGCCTGCGTCAAGAAGGATGCTAACAAGGGACCCGTATCAAGAGTAGGTCCAAAACAGTTGGCTTTCCTAAATCTACTATTCAGGGACCAGCTCCTAACCCCAACAAGCCGGTAAAGAAACCGGAAAAAGTTGAGCCCAAGGCTGACAAGAAGATCAGTACGTTGTTCAAAAAGGCGTGCGAAAGAGAGAAGGTTGAAGAACCCGACAAGAACGTGAGTTTAAGTCGATTCTTTGGTAGAGATTTGAACTTTGAAATTTTAGAAGCACCTCAAGAAGTCGCCCATGAAGCCGGTGTCCAAAGCCGAAGCCAAGGAAATCGAGAAAACTTCGCCGATTTTCAAACAGTTTGTTTCGCTTGTCTTGAGATGTTTATTGAAACTCTTGTTTTAGGGGTCGAAAAAAGAAGATCGTGGAATCTGACGAAGATTTTGAGGAAGAGATGGAGAGCGAAAACAAGACGCCTCCAAAGAAAGGCAGGGCGATCAGCTTCGACATGTGTAAGTAATTTGCAGTTGCGATCTGATCTCTCATAAATTGAATTTCAGCTCAAGACTTATTCACGACCGAGGATAGTCCTGTGAAGATGGACGTCGATGATGAGCCAGAAGAGGCCGAAAAAGCTCGGAAGAAGAAGGCGAAGGGCGGCAAGTCGAAGAAGGCAACGGCCAAACGGGATATTCTTGAAACCGAGGAAAAGGAAGAACCGAAGCAGGAATCGAAGGCCTCCACTTCGAAGATCGAAGAGGAGGATACTGGACCCAAGGTCGCCAAGAGCAGTCAGATCGCCCACGACACTTACGTGGACGAGGATGGCTTTATTGGTACGTATATTTTATTGTTAGTCAGGCTCAAGGAATTGAGCAGCTTTGGGTTGGCATCCCAGACCTTATGAGCTTCTGCTAATTAACGGCCAGCCGGTTTCAAAAGAGACATGCTGGCGTATGTAAGCTGGGCAGACGTCTGAGGAGGTCAGAAAATGCCCAAGCCAGACAGTCATTTTAGCTTCTCGAAGTCTGGAACTGATCAATTTTGGCGGTCGCATAGCCGATGATCGGTCGGTTTCGACATCATTTGTATGGTAACACGACCGGTTGTCGGTGACTCGCGCACTACAAATGATCTCTCCGGCATCAGTCGGCAAGGTTGTCTGGTTAGGGCTTATTACCCCACATTCTGGTGTCCTTAGACGGTTGACCTCACCAGTGTGTCTAGGCTTCAGCTAATTATTGGTATCATTTTAATGCGATCCCCGATTTGCGAAGCGGTCGGTTTCTATGGAATATTGACGACCTCTCGTACTTTTCTGATGATTTCCTTATTTCAGTCACGAAGCAAAAGACCGTAACGGTCGAACGGAGCCTCTCCAACGAACCCGTCGCCCAAAAGCCTCCAATGAAGCGCGGCACCACTCCAGCGACAGAAGGAGCGCCTCCAGCGAAGAAAAAGGCCCCCAAGGGGCAAGCGAAAATCAGCAGCTTCTTTGGCGTCCCGAAGAAGTGATCCAGCGAGCGGTGATCAATTGTAAATTTTATCGTTTGTTTTAATGATTGCGTAAATGAGGTTTTGAAATAAGTTTACAAAGCACACGTCCGATGTGCATGTCAAAAGACGTGAGCAACTGTTCATTACCCGTTAACTTGGGACGAGGCAGCACGTGGACGCAAAACATCGAACGCATCGAACCCTCTGCGGAGAACGCCGATCAGCGATCAAAAGTGTAAACTTTATATTTATTCTGTTCACGTAAATGAGGTGTTGAAAGACCAAGGAGAAATCGTTGTATGTACATGTCAATTGAAGGGAGACGAGATTGGAGACCATTTGTGAGTTTGTACTGTAGGCGAATCAGCAGCGGAGACCTTCCTTCCTGCGCTCCTTGCAGATCTCCCATTGCTCTTTCTGGATCTTCAGGATTCGCCCTTCGGGCTTCTTCAGTGTCACTTTGAATTCTGTCGGCGAGATGCACTCGCGATCCATCGCCATGACGCCGTTGATCCAGGTGAAACACGAGTGTACTTCGCCGATTTTGCCGTCTTCGCAGTCGAGGAGGACGTCCATGCACCTAGGGCTGCGTTCTTCGTATTTCAGCTTCAGGGGGTCGGCTTCGCGGCGACGGCGGCGAGAGCCTTGGAACTTGTTTTGCGGGTCGGCCATGAAGAAGACGCGGTGGTTCTTACAGAAGTCGACAGCGTCGATTCCGGCCAGGGATTCCAGGATCCGTGGGTTCGAGATTTCTTCGACCAGTTCGACGTGTTGCTTGAGCTGGAACAAGAGGAATTAGCAATCGAAAACATCGGTCGGAAACAAGCAACCAGATGCCAGATCCGGGCTGACAACGAACCCTAATACAGGTTCCCAAACCCGACCCATAAGCCCGCTAAACACTCGAGAATTCCGAGAAACCCGAACCCATTAAAATGATCAACTCTCCCTTTTTCCGACCCAAAAGAAAGAAAAGAAGAACCTGTTGTTGGTCGACAGCCAGTCGGAGCGGTACAATGTAGCAGCGATCGCTGGAATGGGCCCGGACGACGGTGATGTTCTGCAAAACGTAATTTATAGGCAAAATTCTTCGTTGTGAGAGACGAAGCGATCTTCGCAACAAGCGCGCCGCGTTCTAAGCAAGGAGACGAAAGTGGAACTGGTTAAAACACCCCGCGTATAACAGCGAAACTGATGAGGATTTTGATTAGATGTGTAAAGTCGGTTTTTGCACGGAATCTCTGTCTACTGCGTACTCTGTAGGGTGGACCGAAAAGAAGGCCTGAACCCAGAACGACCATCTTACACTTAGAGCAACCTGAAACCCGAAAATTGGACATAAAGAACAAAGGTCGCTTTCCAAATTAGCGAAAAATGACAAAATTGGAAAACAGACTTGTTTACATGGAGATGCACTTTAAATCCGTCTCCCGTAAACTTGTTATTGTGTGCAAATCGTGGATGACCTTGAGACACGCATGCTAAGATTACTGCACTTGGAATTTGATGTTTAACAGGCGCAGAAATTGTTTTTCGGTGGGAATCTTGAGTACGTCAAAACACGGGTAACAAGAGAGAACGATGCACTGATCGTTGGACCTACGAGTGCCTTGGAAAGCAAAGCCAGAAATTCTGCAAGGTTCCCTTAAATTTAAAAGTCAAAAAATTGAGCGCAGTAGTAGAAATCGCCGCTGTAAAGTTGTTTTTTCCTAAAATCGATTTACGACGTAAAATTGATTCCTAAATTTCCCTAAACCCAGAGTTCCTGGTTGCTCGATTTACGATCCCACGTTTTGGACACACTTTCAACACAACTAGAGAGCTCTCTTGTCGTAATCTTGGGTCAAACTCGTGCTCCAAGACTGTCATAAAGATGAACATTGTGACATCCATGTGACCCAATGACTCACGCTCTCCGAAACCCTCTCCCTATGTGCGAATTCCAACTTTAAACCAGGCAAAAACAGTCCCAAACCTTCAACTTCGCCACCTCTCGCGTCAACTGATCACTTGACTCCAGCATGAAAATGGAAACCTGGGTCAGCCGACACCTTTTTTGTTTCCCGATTACCCGTCGCGCCATTGGAACGCGTCGCGAGGACGAAGAAACTATGCGCGGAATGCTTAAACGAACCTTTTCGGCGATGATGATTCGTTCTGAACTGTCCCAGCGACCCTGAAATCGAGAGAATCAGCTTGGTTTAGGATCGGTTTCGGCTTACGTTGCGTTCAAACATGGACTTCTTCTGCATTTCAGCGTGGTTCTCTTCGTGTTTCGCGTGGGAAGCGTTGCAGCTGATGCCCGTGTAGAGGTAGTTGGCGAGGAGGAGCGTGGCTAGGGAACTGATGCAGGCGATTATTAGGGCCACGACGGTGGCTGTGCAGGCGTTGCGTTTGCTCTGGAAATGGAAAAATTGGAATATTTCAAAACCCTTAAATTAAGGTTGATCCTCCCTGATCCTAGGCCCGAATCTTGAATTCAAAGAACTCACAGCAGAATCCGTGGATGACTGCATCTTGGAAGCTTTCGCACGGGTGGCAGACTGAGTGGCGTGGGTGTGAATGATAGCGCCCCTTAGGCTGCTACTGCTGTTGTAGGCGCAGGCGCAACACAGCCCCGAGGGCGTTCCTTTCCCTTCCCAACCGTCGCCGCCGCCGTCTTCTTCTTCCCGCAACCCTCTGCCCCCAACCGGTGCTGTGCTGATGCATGACGATTCTTCTTCTTCTTTCCCCCGTCGATGCTAGAACTTGTGCGCCCCGCGCGAAACCGGGCAAAACAACCTTTGGGTTCGCTTTTTTGTGTAATAGTACAACTCGCCTAAATTAGTGAGGGGAAGACCAGGTGGGAGAGAAGCCGGGATTCGAACGAAAGACCGCCGGAACTCGATGTCTTCTTGCGCGAAAGCAATCAAAAACCAATTGGTCAATCGGGTGGAAAGGATCTAAAAGAGGGGGAGAAGATGGAACGAAAGCGAGAGTGGATTCTGGGACATGTTTGGGACTGGATCGGGTCGTCAATCTTGTTATGGTTGCGATTACAGAACTAATTCATGACTTCGGATCTGGATTTGGACTCGGATCGTAAATTCTAGGGGTCTTAGGGCATGAACATGTAAACATAGAAGTGACTTGAGGACTTGGAGACAGGCCGTTTCCTGGACGGCACGTGACACAGGTCCTGATCCTACACATTCCTGAACCTACACAAAAGTACTCAACCAAAACAGGATTTTGAACTGATTCTTAGCTTTCCCAAAACTTCCGACTTTTGTTTTTTCAGCGAACATTGATCACCAAATCTAAAAATAGCCGCCGAGAGACGGATAGGTCACAAGCACTTCACAAAAGATCACTTCTCCTAGGTCAACTCTTCTCACCGAATTCCGCTGAGTCATACAGGACAAAAATCACAATCTGGGACGCTTGAATTCAGGCGGAGAAACATTCAGAACGGAAGTTTTTAATAAAGACATCATTTTTCGTCTCTGGCGAGAGTTGCAACGTTAGAATTCGGAATTTGAAGAATGCGCGATTGCCGTTTTTGGGTTAATTGGGAAATTCCAGTCATTTTTCTTACTTTTAGAGCGAATTTCACGTTGGGTCTTAGGTTTCAAAGAACCTGACAAACATGAACTTTCAAACACGTAGACCAGTTTTACGAAACGGGTTCTTATGAAATCAGTCAGAGCCTAAACACATATTCTCTGCCTGAAACCTCAAAAGTTACGCTCCAAACCAGGAACCAAATCCTGACCACTCCAAGCCGGAAATACGCACTCCTCTCGTAAACAAAACCTCTCAATTGTAACATTTTTTCCTGAGATTTGATGTCCATTCCAATCAATCTCCGCTTCTCGGCTTCTTCCACCCAAAGCGCCCCAAAAACCATCCAAGCGTTCCGTCTCGCGCTGCAGATTTTGCGACGCTTTTTGTGGCTTGAAGCGGCGCACAAGCGATTTATCACGTATTCCAACTTTTGGCGCCTCGGGCGAAAACCGAAAAACCTGAAATCAGCGGTGAATTTGCGTGTTTGCTTACTTAGCAGGGGAGAGTAGTTAGCCCGCTTGCCAGGCTATGTGATAGACGGTGCCGACGGCCGATTGGTCCGAGGCGCGAGCACTACGTGAGAGGTCACGGGTTCGATCCCGTCCTCGGGCGTGCGACTGTGATCGAAAGACTGGTATCATAGCAATTATGCTGAGTATCTTACCGGTCATGCTGCCTTCCTTCTGAGTCTCACTTTTGTTTTCGTGCCGGGAGCCTGAACTATCTTATAGGGATGCTGGAGATCTGCTACTTCTTCCTAGAGCATCTTTTACAATTGTGTTCTCTTGCTTTAGATGAAGGAAGATCCAGGCTTCGTCCCCGTGTTCCCCTATAAGCTAAACCGCTTAGGCTCATCCTGAAACACGTAAAGTGCAATTTGCACTTTCAATTTTCCGGTCTGGCTATTTGCAAATTCAATTTTTATGTCTCTGCAAATGAAACGCAGCCGTTTTCATTATTCGGATTGCTCGGATTCCTCCAAACCGTCAGATTCGTAGAGTAATCTAGCCTTAGCTCCCAGATTCGGATCTCAACTCTCTCCTCAACACTTGTGAAACGCGAATAAGAGTGACCAATATCCCGAAAACCATCCCTCCGGCATCTCCCACACACTCCAAAAACTCAATTTGCCCTTGTTGACCAATATGCCGTCTTATGAAACTGCTCCGCACTTCTTCCCCATCGCTAATTCCATTTTTTGCCCCAAATGAAGTGGCACATTTCCTACATTGAGCGCACGCGCGGGCGCGAACAAGAAAATTGCGCAAGGAATTGGGCAATTGATCACGGCCCTCTTGTCGTAAATGACACTTTGACTAATCCTTTGCGCGCCGGCTCCTTAATCCCTCTTCTCATAACGGCCGACACGGTTTCTCCCCGCGCCTCAAGAGGAAGCAGGAAACAGCTGCTCATAATTAGAGTCGTCGAGGAGACGAGAGACGAAATTTTATTGCGACAATCGGACAACAAAGAGAGGACTTGTAAACAACGAAGATGGATTGCTACTGTACGTTGAGTCATCGATCCTCCGAAGTCAACTTTGGACTCGGGAAAGTGCGGGAAACGCTCCCTGAGTTCTATTTAAGAGTCTGTTCTGGAAAGCCTTTAAGCCGGGATTTGATTCCCAAGAATCTCAGTCATTCTTCATGTTTTCGGGCTCTGCAAATCAAATCTTCCTGCAGCCTCTTATTATTCAATTCTGCAATTAATGACATTCGGGAAAAAGCAGAAAAACACGTTGTCCAAAAGCAAAAATATTGCCTCAGAAGACGCATTAAAAATAGATCAGTTTGAAGAAAAGGAATGAATTGCTCATGAACCCGAAGTAGATGCATTGGGTGACACTGGTAGATCCATTTTAGGTCATGCCCGGGCAGTGTTCTGGACTCAGAATGCGAAAAGCGGTCACTCTTGACTGCTTCAGATCTCCAAACAACGGCAAAGTCCAAACTGGCGTCCCCAACTTTCATGTGTCTCTGTTAATCATCATAACATATTTATTTGATCGACTAGGAAACGTTAAAATACACTAAAACTACGAAAAATGCGTCTGAGAGAAAACTTGGCAGCGTCTGCCTCAACGGGATTTAACGACTGACGAGAAGTAGAACGAGTTTTATGTACAGGAGGGATTAGGAAGTGAACTGGGAAGAGGGGACGAGGATGAGATGGAGACCCGTGTGAACGCGATGTTCAAGCCGCAAACTGTTTGCAGAAGAACGGAGGCAGATGCAGGCGAGCGAGTGCAGGCAGCAACAGCTATCATCGACCCGCGACGACGAAGGCGATTAGCGCGAGAAGCGGAATCGCGGCGAAGGTG
>KN167676.1:0-15468 GCA_000757745.1 Steinernema scapterisci
CGTGGTCGAGGTGGCTCCCGCGGTCGACGTGGCTCCAGAGGCTCCCGTGGTCGACGTGGCTCCCGCGGTCGAGGTGGCTCCAGAGGTTCCCGCGGTCGAAGTGGCTCCAAAGGTTCCCGCGGTCGAAGTGGCTCCAGAGGCTCCCGCGGTCGAGGTGGCTCCCGCGGTCGAGGTCGCTCCAGAGGCTCCCGCGGTCGAGGTGGCTCCCGCGGTCGAGGTCGCTCCAAAGGTTCCCGCGGTCGAAGTGGCTCCAGAGGCTCCCGCGGTCGCGGTCGAGGTGGCTCCAGAGGTTCCCGCGGTCGCGGTCGAGGTGGCTCCAGAGGCTCTCGCGGTCGCGGTCGAGGTCGCGGTCGAGGCGGTAGCAGAGTTTGTTTTGTGTTTTCAATTGAGATTGTGTATTGTTTAATTGTAGAACAAGAATTCCAAGAGCAAGAACAAGAAGAATTCCAAGAATAGCAAGAACAAGAAGAATTCCAAGAATAGCAAGAACAAGAAGAATTCCAAGAATAGCAAGAACAAGAAGAACAAGAAGAAAAAGAAGTCCAAGAAGAAGAAGATAGCCAAGGCGGTATCCGATATGAACACCGCGGCCAATTGTATGCCACAGGTAGGTTCAACGGATTCTTTGCCAGCCTAATTTATTCGTTTAAGAACCATGGTGAAGACGGCGGTGGTGGTGGTGAAGACGGCGGTGGTGGTGGTGATCACGGCGGTGGTGGTGGTGATCACGGCGGTGGTGGTGGTGATCAGGGCGAAGGCGGCGGTGCTCCAGAGACTCAAGGTGGCAACTTCGAACAACCTCAGTCCGGCGCTCCCACTGTTGCCGGAGGAAGCACAGCATCCCAAGCCGCGCTTGGCTTGGGAACCGGTGCAGTCATTGCAGCGGGAGTGTTGGGAACCGGTGCAGTCGTTGCAACGGGAGCCGCAGCGATGCGGAATCCCTCTTCCAAGGTGCAAGAACCGTCCAAGAGTGTTCAATCATCCGGCATGGTCCAAGGATCCAAGGTGCAAGAACCGTCCAAGAGTGTTCAATCATCCGGCATGGTCCAAGAATCCAAGCTGCAAGAGCCAACTAAGGTGGAAGAAGCATCCAATGAGACGACTGATGAAAGTGAGACAGAAACTGAAGGAGAAAGCGAGAGCGATGATGAAGAGGTATACTGCAGTCCTATCTTCCATAATTCTTCTTCAACGTTTGCAGGCCAAGGAAAAGAAAAACACGGGAGAAACGGCGGACAAAGCACAAGAGCCGAAGTTGACGATCAAAGGCGAACGTTTCAAGGTACGTTATAATGTGCACAACCCAGCTTTTTACAGACCCGCCTTTTTAGAAAAGACCATTTGGCGCGACCTTTTATGCTCCGTTTGACCCCTCGGATCTTTAATGAAATAAATTATTGTTTTATTTGCTTTTCAAAATTCATATTCAAGAACTAACAAGTAATAACAATGGAACCATCAGCAAACCTAAATTTTCTTACCATGTCTTCATGCATTTTTCAGTTGGCTTCAAGCTTCCCTCCACTGATGCGCTTTGGATCTCTTTGCTCCATTTCCTTCAAACTACCCTAAACCGGACATCTTAAAGCCCCTAGTATCAAACTTCTTTGAACGTACGTTGTAGATCCGGACGTTTGTTTCAGGGTAAACGTTTTCCATTACGAATGCTAGCATAGAAGCTTGGATCCCAGTGTTGCAAGAAGTGATCACTGGCTTGCTCTTGTCGTATCCTCCCTTGTCGAGAACTAAAAGAAAGAAATAGGGACAATTTGAAGACACTGGATTCACCTTCTTTGACGAGATTGGCCGGTTTAATCAACTGGTCCTCGCCAACAAGTTCTGCCGCGGGCACGTTCTTGAATCCAGGAATGAAGCAGCCGTCAACTCCTAAACGACTTTTCAAATGATATGTGCTGCAAGCGAAACTTACGATAAGGGTCGAGCCCAGTGTCCTGCCTGCCACCGAACTGCTCCCGGATGCGCGCGTCGAGGAAGTTGACCTTTTCGGGGTGGTCGAGCATATCCTTTCCTTCGGCGTCTTTCTTCTCTAGTTCTTCAAACGTTACGTTGATGTGGAGATTGTCCTTGGCCTTCCAGTCGCCTTTCTGGAAATCAGATATTATGAATTCTTGGCAATCGATCAATCTTCTTTAGGGGAAATGCCCTAATCTCTAAACTTACCTTCAGATTCACGGTGTTCGGCGACGTGTCGATCTCGTTTCCGGCCGCCTTCCAGTAGTCAAATCCTCCGTCAAGGACTGAGTATTTGTCGTGTCCGTAGGCCTTGAACAGCATGGCGATTCGGGAAGCGAACAGCATTCCTCCGAACGCTCCTCTGCCGTAGAACACAAGCTGTTCGCCCTTGTCGATTCCCAGCAGCTGGGCGTACTGCTCGAACACTTCGGGCTCATATAATGAGAACCGTTCGTACCGTCCTGGGTACATCGCCACATCGAGGTCCGCGAAGATGGATTCGGGAATGCGGGATCCAAGGTAGAGCTGCCTTTGCTTCGAGTCCCGGGCCATCAGTTCTTCGAATTTGCCATAGTGCTTCTCCTTGAATTCCTTGTAGTCGGGTTTCGCGCTGGGGTAGTAGGTGCAGTCGATCAGGCGGATTCCCTCTTTGTTGATGTAGCCTTTCTGTAACAAATCTGCCTTTCAACCATCCAACATTTAAGAGTCATTACCTTCAAAAGTTCTCCCAAAGTTTTTACGTCCAGCAGTCTCCTGAGGCTCATTTTGAAATCTGAAATTGCTTTACTGAAGTATTGCACTCAAACACTTGAAAAGCGCGCATTCAAAACAGGTAGTTCTAATTAGTTAGGAAGGGAACACGGGGAAGCCGCTTCTAAAAGCGCCCAAGTCGATCGGAACCACAAAACCCCGAAAACAACGTCCCTTTGCAAGTCCCACAGCCGCGTACACAGCAGCAAACACGTGCCCTCGGATTCCAAGCCCATTCCACAAACAAAAGTGCTCCGCAAGAGAACAAGATCGAACACCAGCGGCGTAAACATCCACTCGGCCTGTGGCAAATTCGGGAGAGCACCACTGGAGGGCTTCGCGCGGCGAAACCACTGATAAACCCCGACCGTTGTTTGTTTTTGTTTAGGACGTCTGCATCTTCCACTCGTGTTTTCGTTGTTTTGATTCCGTTGACTCTCCTAATTTGATTCGTTCCAAGCTCACGGTTTCTCTCTTTCAGGCCGTGCAGATGCTTTTCAGTCCGCGCGCATGCTTTGGAATCGAATAAAGCAAAGAATCGCTGCAACAACCCTCATCTCGGCAGCGTTGAGCATGGCTTGGCGATCCCACGGTCGCTCCAACTCCGAATTGGTCTCCGCTCTCCAACGTAAGTCTTGTTTCGAGATTCTAAAACGTTAGTTTGTGCTTCAAAAAGCCGTGAGTGCGCTCTGTCCTAGGAGTCTTCGATAAGATCGAATCTGCCCCTTGTGCTTACTGTGCATTGTTTAGGCAACGGCGTTTTCCACAGCGAGCGAGTGCGCGATGCAATGCTCGCTGTTGATCGCGCTGACTTCTGTCCCACGAATCCATACCTGGATGCTCCGCAGACCATAGGCTATAACGCAACCATAAGTGCTCCTCACATGGTTTTAAATCCGAATTCGGGAACCCAAATAAGCGATGTGATTTTAGCACGCAAGCGCCTTGGAGCTTCTCCTCCCGAAACTTAACAATGGATCGCACGTGCTGGACATCGGATCGGGATCCGGCTACCTCACCACGTGCTTGGCGAAGATGGTGGGGAACGACGGTGTCGTCGTGGGAATCGAGCACATCCCGCAGCTCGTCAACCTCTCCATCGCCAACGTCCAGAAGAATCACAGCGATCTACTCGACGGAGGCCAGCTGAAGATCATGGAAGGCGATGGACGACTTGGATACCCCGCTGACGCCCCGTACCAAGCGATCCACGTTGGAGCAGCGGCGGAATCCGTCCCCCAAAAGGTAACTTTATTTAAACTCTGTTAAAGGTATCCTCAGCTGATTGTTTCCTTTACAGTTAATCGACCAGCTGGCGATCGGCGGCCGGATGATCCTTCCAGTGAACATGAATGGATCCCGAAACGGCCAACGCTACGTGCAAGTCGACAAGATCTCGGACTCGGAAGTCCAAACGAAGGACCTGATGGGCGTCATCTACGTCCCGCTGACTTCGGTTGAGCACCAGATTGGACGCCGCAACTAGAGCTGCTGCGTCCATTGTATACCGTATTTTTGTTTTTTCCCTCAAAATTGTATATTTTTGAATTCAAATATTTAGCTTTAAAGTTGCGTACTCATCATGTATTTAATGAATGCTCAAGGTAGAGATCAGAGCTTTGTTTAAATTAGAAGCAAACAAGCAACAATAGTTCACAAAACATTTCTTCAGATTTCTTCCATTTCCTGCTCTTTGGGGACGGAGACCACGTAGCGGGGCTTCACGAAGCTTCCGTACATGTTCTCGCACGAGAAGTAGCGTTCTCCGTTCACGGATCCGTCGTTCTTACCGAGCGGCTCCTCGTAGATCACTCCGACCCAGTTGCCGTCGGCGAACTTCGTCGTGCCCGTGAAGGCGATCGTCGCCTTGCGTTCTTCTTGCTTGGGAAGTCTTACGGTGCAATTGTCGCCGACCTTCAGTTCTTCCAGGGAGTCGTCGCCTCCATCTCCCGCGCTCTCCTCTTGCATCTTCTTTTTCCAGGCTCGGACGCTATCTGAAACCGATCCAGTGTTCATTTACGTATTTATCAACTTCCAGATCTCTCACCAGTTCTGTTGTTGTAAGAAGCATCGTCCATTTCGTACTTCTCCACCTTGCTGAGATCTTCGAATTCGGACATGTCGGAGCCTCCGGTGTTGTGTACGAAAACGACCATTTTGTTTTCTACGTTCAGCTCGCTTAGGAGCGCGTTGTCATTGGAGAGGGAGCTGAAGAAGCGACCATCGGCCGTGCGGAGCTCCAACTTCATGTGGCGAACTTCGATTCCCACGATCGTTTCCAATCTAGCCTTAAATTTCAGAATTCGATTGTGGAAAAATGATAAATTATACCTTGAACTCGGACAAACGCTGGTCCTGGAAGTTCTTCTCGTACGGATACGGGTGGGCGGCAGAAAGGATCTGCAACTGGATCATACGGGGTCCTTCGGTGGCAGCCATCTTCTGAAAAGAATTCTCAACGGGTGAAACGCGGATGAAATCGGAAAATATGAAATCGATAAGAACGAACAAAAGGGAAGGTCAAAACGCGTCAGTGGAACTGTCGGCGCAACGTGTGAAGAATATTGGACATTGCGAAATGAAGGTTCAAACAGTGGTGATACTGTCAAGCGAGGAATCTGGAAACGCGTTTCGACGTGCGAACACAAAACTCGTATGTCCGAAACTGCGCAGAGCGGATAAGATCAACTGAGGCGCAGACGCGCGCCCGAGCGGCACAGCGCTCAGCGCAAGCAGAAAAAACCATCTGCCGCAGCCGCGAAGACCATTTCGAGAACCTTCTGCCGGGGTCAACGGGCCGAGTGTCCTTTCTTCTTTCGCTGGGGACGCGAACTAATTTGGAATTAATGCCGCTGTCTAGAGAGAATGGGCGAGGACTGAGGTCAAAGGCCGGAGGAGATGCGCAAAAAGGGCTACTGGGACAAGCTGAAAGAACTGGAAATATCTGGCGAATGAGAACGGACATACATAGATGGAGAACTCAACGATTCAGCATTGACAAATTTAGGCGGCAATCAAAGTTCAGTAGAGCACAACGACTTTCTATCCTGATTTGTAAAGGTTTTTGCAGTGTAAACATACAAAACGATTTATCGCAGTAGTTACTACATTTATTTCTAGAGAGCCTATTAGGCCTTATTGTAACGGTCGAAGCGTTCCAAACGACGAAGTTCGCTGTCGTTCTTCTGCGTGTCGAGTTCCTCGGCAGCGGAACGCGTCCACTCGTAGCCGAATCCCGGAGTTGGTGCCTCAAGGCCGAAGTTGTGTTCGGGTCCTTTGTTGGCGTCCATCGCAGGAGCTCTAAAAGTAAAATGCGTTTAGGGTCAGATATCGTGAGCCTAGAACTTACTCCATCGGGGTTCCGTCAATAGCGGCGAACTTCGCCTGCGAGCCTTCGTAGAGGGCCACTGGTGGCACAACGGTGCGACGCGCATCGCGGCCGAGGTAGTAGTTGTCGGCCAGTTTGTGGTGGACGCCTCCGGGGATCGCAGGAGGGTCTTGACTGCGAGTCGTTTGGGTGTTCGGGAAACGCAGAGGGTTGTGGTAGATGGCCTGAGATACGACAATCAGAAATGAGCTGACAAAAAGCGGCCATCGTATAGTTGCGCTTCAAACATATATAATTCCCCTTAACGACTGCTTTACGCGTCATCACAAAAGTCGATCTCACAGGAAATTACCAGCTAACCGAATGCAACCGGTCATCCACTCCTTTAGATCCAAAATGGAAATAACAGACAATTTCCGTCTCGCCGGTCTACAAGACACATAAGTCTAGACTCACCTTTCCATCAGCAGTTGGGAGGCCGGGAGGAGGAGTGACCTTTTGGCGGTCGACGGCCAGAAGCTTGTTCCGGACCCAGTTCCAGAAAGGAGTCTGGGTGCGGTTCTGCACGGCAGCGCTCGCGATCTTGCGACCACTCATTCTCTCCTGCAAATCCATCACATTTATGAAAATTCAAAGACAAAAGCAAAGGTATATGCAACGGCCCAGAAACCGTTGAAATCAACTCCAGAATCGACACAAATAAAATATATTTATATGAAACTTGAAGAATCTTATATACAAAAATATTAGAAGAGATCGGCATGCAGAGACAATTGACAAGAATGATTCTGAGATCAGCGTAAGGTGAACCCGTTAATGAAAGGGATGCCCACGGGAACCGTTGCTTGGTAGCGGAGATACTTCTGGCCGAAAAACTCGACCAAGTATCGTTCCTCGTCGAAGATCCGGTCGTTGAAGAACTGGAACGTGACGTACGCGTAGGCGATGAAGCAGAATGGGTTGCAGAGGATAAGCTGCGTCCCAATCGACCACAGGAACCAGCCGACGTACCCGGGATGCCTCATGTAGGAGTAGAGGCCGGTCGAAATGAGATGGTGGCTGGAAACCTTGGAAGTGGCGACGAGGTGGGTGAATCCTCCGCTGGCTTGGATCATCGCTGTCTTCCTGATGATTTCCCCGAAGATGCAGAGCAGGAATCCGGCTTCACTCACAGGAAATGAGAAGATCCAGGGAGCGTACCTCGTTTCGAAAGTGAACTCGATCCAGCTTGCAACGGCCGCCATCCAGTATTCCGCGGAGTGGTTGAGTAGGAAGGAATCCTTCTTGAGAGTTGGACGGTTCGTCAGGGCGATGACGGTGAATTCGGAGATATGGAAGAAGGAGATGATGAAGACGTAGCGGGAGAGGGCGACCAGATGCGTTCGGTCGAGAGCTTCGAAGTAGAATCCTAGGGATATGCTGAGGCCGTTGATGACGCCTATGAGGAATCCCTGGCAGGTGAAGACGTAGTGTTCGTATTTCAGGAGAACGATGAGCAGCGAGAAGAGGCAGAATCCATAGGAGATGGCGTTGTCCGGGAAGGAGGAGAAGTCCAGCAGGGAGAAGTAGAGCGCGGCGACCACAAAGGACCAGAAGCCGGCGCGGACGGGGCCGTCCGAGATCAGAAGGCCCAGTTTGGATTTCATCCGCATTGAAATCTGAAATGAAGGAATCCATTTAGATTCAATAAGTCATCGGAAAAAACGCGGAGATAGCGAATGGAGCGAGATAACCACGACACGGAAATAAAGGAACACTCCCGCAATACGAAAGAAGAAGCAAACACGAGACCGACCTTTTTTCATATAAGGAACGGATAGCCACGGCAATTCAGCAACACCGTCGTAGGGTAAAAGTACGGATTCGCGCAACACACCTAAAAAATCCACCTAAACGAGCCAACTCTTTTACATTAGAACCTGGCACAACAAGTCAAACAAAATCGGTCGAAATTAACTTTCACATTTTCGCGATGCAAGCACACACGTTCTCATCTCGATTCGCCGCTGCAGGACCTCCAAAGAAACCCGAACGTGCATCCGCGTTTTCGACTGTGCGGCGCGAAGTTCAAAAATCTTTGGTCTTCTTCGGCGAGGAATCCGCGGAACCGAAGGTTGCGATGGGCAAACGCCAGGTGACCATCCGACGGGAGCATCCCCAGAAGATGTTCTACGAGAAGCTGCTCCAGGACTGGAAGGAGAGCATCGAGGACCGAAACCAGCGGACGACGGTGTACAACGCGCACCAAAGCATCAAGCGCTACCCGATCGAAATCAACGGATTCGCGGACCTGAAGAACATCAAAGGTAAGATTTATTTGGGCTAATTGATTTCGAATTGATGATGCGCGATTCAGGAATCGGGAACAACATCGCCACGAAGCTGGACAGCGCGTGGCAGATGATCTGCTGCCAGTATCAGGCTGTCCCCACGCTTGTGGAGATCAAGCAGTTGAAGAAAGGCGAATTTCTCCAATTCGTCCAAGCCGGGAACAAGAAGTCACGCGCAGTTCCCGTCAGCTCAGGTCAAGCTGCACCGATCCCGATCGCACCCTTAGCCGTGTCTTCCACAAGCAACGCGGCTCCGAAGACGTCGATCCCAAGTCGTCCAGCAGTGGTTCCATCGACCTCCACCACCACCATGGCCAGGAATCCTTCTGCTGTCGCCAAGAACCCTTCCCAGAATTTGGATATCGACGAAGTCCTGCGATACTTTCCTTCGGACCACAACAGAGTCGAGGTAGTCATACATCACTTGAATCCAGAATAACACAATTTTTTTCAGGTTTGCCTGATCGTCGACAACCGCGAGAAGAGCGGCCTTCTGAAGAAGAAAGACGTCAGTGCATTTTTGGACAAGTTGAAGACGCCCTACGAGCTCCGGTCACTCTCCGTGGGCGATTACCTCTGGGTTCTGCGCTGGAAAAATACGCGAAGAGAAATGGTCATGGATTACATTGTAAGTCGGTTTCTCCGAGGTTTCGACCGACCGCTCTTCGTTGCGAATATCCTCATCAAATGAAGGTAGACGAGGACTCTTGTCCACAGACACATCTTTCATTTGTCTTGTCTCACAGACGAGAACCCTTGTCTTTAGACAGGCCATCAATTATGGGTTCATTTGAAAAATTGCGTAAGAGAGGACCGGTCGGAATCCTAAATCGGCCGTGTGCTGACTTACGTTTCTGTCCCAAGGTTGCTGATAGAACTTTAAACGTTATGCACTTGTAGAATTTTATTTCTATCATCATTTTAGTGCGAACGCAAGACCTGGGATGACTTATGGTCTAGCATCAAGAAAGGCCGATTTGATGACCAAAAGCAGCGTTTGAGAAACTGCGAAGTGGACAACATCGTGCTCATAGTGGAAGGAACGTGTCCCAGTTTTGGACGTTCGACAGAAGGCACAAAAGGAACTCAAGAGCTCGCCGTGGAACAAGCCTTGGCGTCTGCCAATATCCGCAGCAACTTTATGGTGCAGCGCACCGCGAACATTGAAGGAACAGCGAAGTTCCTGGATGCGGTTACAAGCCGACTTATTAATCGAATCCAATATGAAGAAGTGAGTGGAGTTTTCAGATTTTGATATAACCAATGCTTGTTTCTAGATGAAAGGCATAGCCTTCGAGAAGATCCAAAACGAAGGCAAGAAGACGAAGGTGATGACTGTTGCGGACATCTGGGCTCGTCAGCTCACCGTTTGTCCCCAGATGGGAGGCGACAAGGCTGCCGAGATCGCCGCCAACTTCCCCTCGTTCCGGGCTATGGCACAATTCTGCCGGGAAGAGAAGAACAAGAATCCCTCCGTCAACCTGGCGGACTCCTTCTCAACCAAGTTTCCGTCCTTGAATCGAACTGTACGTTCGACGTTAAACGAGTTTTTTAGTAAATCGTAATGAACGAATCAGTTAAACAGAGAATATCCTTAATAAATGGAACTTATTTCTTAATACGGGCGATGTAGTCGATGTAGAAGCTTCCCAGGTAGAGATACTCTCCACCATCGTCAGTCACCTGAAGTGGTTGTTTTGAATTGCTTCTTATAGATTTTGAGGAACCTGTGTGACTCCTTTGATAACAGATCCAGTAGGATCTTGAAGGGACGAGATGATCTCCCCCGTTTGGCTCACTTGTACGACCATGGCGAAAGAGGGCTGAGGAGTGAGGCTATGAATCCAGGAATGGGGGATAAGCTGAATGTAGTTTTTGAGGGTTGACCCATGTTTTGAACTCACCGAAAGCAGCAATCTCCTAACCAAAGGATATGATTTGGAGAATTGATGGAAGTTGAACTTGTCGGGATGCCGTGCCATGGCCAGAGCGACCCAAAACGTTCCGTCGTTTCCCATCCGAACGTTATCAGCGTGTCCGGGAAGGCCATCAACGAAAACTTCCCTCTTTCCTTTCTTTTCTCCCTCGAGATAAACTCTGTGAACTCGTCCAGTTGCCGTTTCGCAGACCAGGAAAGATTTCTTGTCAGGGAAAAGCTGCACGCCGTTTGCAAAGTTGAGTTCCTTGGTGAGAACTGTGACCTTCTTGGTCCGAATGTTGACGTGGAGAACGCGTCCTGTGGGAACTCCTTCGCTGAATTCCTGGATTGTTTCGTGGTATCCAAGGCGGGTCGAAGCGTCCGAGAGAATCACGTTTTCCTCGTCAATCACGTCGACGTCGTCCGCGAACTTTAACGGTTCTCCTTCGATCAGTATGTTGGCGTCTAGGATCTTCTTCAAAGTCACTGAAATACGAATGTCATCTTAAGGAAACCGGCAACGTCTTCACTTACTGTCCTCCATATTCACCGTGTACAACCCCTGATACGCGTCCGCCACTATGAATTCCTTAGAATTCAGGCGGCGCATACCCAAAGGTCGGAAACAATCCTTGGATGTCGGATTTTCTAAAAGCGCGTTTACGTAGAAGGGAGGAGTACGGTACTCACTGCAAAACGGATTCAGAATGAACTCTTTGGTGATCTCGCCGTTGGTGACTTCAACGATCTTTCCATCGTGAGTTCCCGTAAAGATTTTGTTCCCTGGAAGCAACATGAAATGTGATGCTGGGAGACTTTGAACATACCCTCAACGATGATGGATTCGGGTCCAACGATCTTTCCTTTCAAGAGAATTTCGCTCTTCTGCAGGCGATCATTGGGGGCGAGGCCGCCGGTGAGGGGAAGAGTTGGGAGATCTCTGAAAAACGAGCTAAACTTGGAGTTTTGGAGGAAGATTCTTTCGTGTTTTGACTTCTCTCCGTAACAAAAACGGCGCTCGCGCAATCAAAAAACCTGTTTTTCTTAAGCGCATCACCCGAATCGGTTCTCCACAATCGTCCCAAACTGACAACTTACGGAAACGGACGAACATCGTAGATATCATACGAAGATTTCAACGCGACTCCAACGTAAACGGCTAATCCAAGAAAGCCAACCGAGAAAAGTTTCCTGAAATACGAACAAGATACACATCGAAGGGGAATACACCCGACGAACCCCAGGGACGACCCCGATTGCGGTGGAGAGTTTCGGCTCTTCTTCGCTTCCCGGTCTGACATTTTAGGAGTGGCGCGACGATCGGCGCCGATGGAACTTTATTTATACTACTCTGTGACACTACAGATAATGTGCATCGAGCTGCTGTTGATTGGTGTTGTTAGAAGAGGACTTGATTCCAAACAACCCGTTTCTGTTTTCCTTTGAGGGTGCAACAAAAGTGAACGCGGAAACAGAAAAACAAAGAAAATAAGAGATTTATTGCAATGAAAGACCTATTTTCGCAGTCTTCCGATATAAGGCGAGTGATAGCTTCCGAAGTACATGTAATCGGCATCGTCGGTTACCTGGAATTATTGTTATTTACTGTTTTTAAGCGTGATTCTGACAAACCTGAGTGTTGTCCACCATCGTCTTTGCCTGGGGATCGTGCAGGCTAGAGACGATTTGTCCGTTCAAGTCAACTTGAATTGCCAACGCGTGTTTTTGTTTCCAACTCGTGAAAATGTCGCTTAGGAGAGATCCGTCCAGGAGCTGAAATTTGAGAGCAGTTACATGAGAGTTCTCAAGCGATGCTTACCGCGAGCACAAGTCTTCGAGCCATGGGATATCCTAAGAGAGAGTCGTAGATCGAGAACTTGTCCGGCACGCGAGTTCCAAACAGAGCCACCCAGAACGTTTTCTGGTCGTGACTCAACCTGACGTTGTCCGGGAATCCAGGGAGATTATCCAGGAAGACCTCCTTCTTCCCAACCTTTTCTCCCGAAATGTAGATTCGTGTCAAGCGAGCGGCCGTCGATTCGCCAATTAGAAATGATTTCCTGTCGGGGAAAAGTTGGACTCCGTTAGGAAAGTAAAGGTCCTTTGCCACAATTGTGACTCCTCCAGTCCTGAGATTCACCTTCAAAATTCTTCCGTTTGGCTTCAGTTCGAGCATCTCGTTGACGAACTTCCCCAGTTCCCATTTTGTGCTGCAGTCCGAAAGGAGCACAGTTTCCTCGTCCAAAATGTCCAGATCGTCCGCGAATCTCATCGGCAATCCATCGATAAGAGCGTTTGCTGCCAGAACCACCTTGTGGGTTTTCTTCTTCATATCCACTACCAGGAGTCCTCGGTACGGATCTGCCGTCACGAACTCGTCCCCTTTCAGGTGGCGAATTCCCAGAGGACGTCCACATTCGTCGTGGTTCGAACATTTCGCAACGAGCTTGTATTCGTCGGTGATCTTCCCGTCGGTGATTTCCACGATTTTGCCGTCGATGGTGCCCGTGTAGAGTTTCCCGTTGTAGATTTCGATGGATTCGGGACCGCCGATTTTGTTTTCCAGAAGGCGCTCTGCTTGAGCCAATCTGTTGTTGACAGCGAGGGGCCCTTTGAGTTCCGGTCGGGGTTTGATTCTAAACGGGGGTATGTGTAAATAAGAACAGAGTACAGAGTTTGTGTCGCGCTGCTTTAAAAGTGGAACTATACTCTAGAGAATCACAAATCTAATTCCGTGAACTCACTGTACGTTCAAGGGACAAAGTGGAAAAATATGCTAAATATAGAATCTCAAAACTCACTCAAGAGTCTGAACATCGAAGACTCCGTAAGAGGCGTTGAACACGTAACCCACGTAGATAGCGGCGCAAGCGAACAGCAGTCCAAAGAATCCAGCCCGATTAGAGCGCTTCACGGGTTCCCGCGATTTGCTCTTCTTCTCGTCCGCCATTCTCCGAATGCTCCAACTGATCGCTGTGAGGCGCTATCGCTGTTGCGATGGTTGGCGCCTCTGTTTTTGATCTGTTTACGATCAAGCGCATGACTGATTGCCACATTAAAGTGGGGTCGACGTGGCTTCGCCGATCGATGCCACTTTTTGCAGGAACCAAGAACATTTGCTGCTTTTGGAGGCCCTCTCCCAATGGCGATCAAAGATTCGCGGATTGTGTTGGGAGCGTCCAGTTGAAAAACAATAATAGGCGCTCCTTATCGGGTAAACAAATCCCACGAAGAGCACAGTTCATTTGGTGATTGCAGGGCGAAGTGACCTTGAATTGGCGTTTGTGCCGGAGTTCTGCGGGCGAAGGTTTCTTCGACGCTATCGATCAGTTTGACGCCGTTGAAGGAGCGAGTGGTTGTTGTGTTGTTCTCTTCGGATCGATGGTTCTCAACTTTTGTTTGATGGTTCTGATTGAGTGTTTGATTCAAAGGTCAGAATGTTTTAGATGTAAATTGAAGTTAAAGCTCTGAGATGTCAGTTCAAGTTTGCGCGATTTGTTTCAAACAGGTTGCAGAGAAAAATGTATCCGATCGGTCACTTTTACATCGCTGAGCGGTCTTTAAATGCATGGTTCCAAACGCTTAGATCAATTGATTCTTGAAGTTTAGGCCGATTTTGAGTTGGTTTACCTGATAAAAGGTACGATTAGGTCGTCATGAGATCTCTTTCCCTTGAATCAGTTGAAGAATCTGGCTGTTGAAACACTGCAGACCATCTCTCAAAACGTTCTCCTTTCTTCTGATGTCAACAAACGCTCACTCCGTCGAACGGTTTGCCGCCAAAGGCGTTGAAACGGTGAACTCTCATCTCGCACAGAAGTCTTCGACATCGATGGCGAGCGAGAGGCGGACTTCGCGCCTCTTGCTTCTCCCACGCGACGTTTCGCTCTTCCTCTCCCGAATCCTCTCAACGTTCGCGATTATTTCCTTCCTAAAGTGGACTCCGTAATGACGCAGTTTAGGCTAATCTCGGCGATGTTCTTGATGTTGAGGCAGTTTCGCCTTTGTTTTTTCTCGTTTCACCCGCTTTGCATCGCTGATAAGCTTCGATAATCGTGCGTGTGTGAGTGGCGATGGACGCTCGCATCGCAGCCTTGTTTAGTGCCCGTCGCTGCCGTTTTGTGTTTTTGTTTGCTCGTGAGGATACCAAAACATCGCCGTTCGCCATTGTAGCGATTTCGCTTTTTCAGAAAGAACACCATGGCCGAGGATCCGAACACTCCAGCGCCACCACCGGCCGAAGAAACCGCGGCCAAGGATCAAAACGGCGGCGGGCGATTATGGAAGTGAGTTTCATTTTATTCTGAGTGCTGGAATGACCGAATTTGTTGTTTAAGGTACCTTGCCGCCGCGATCCTGATTGCCGTTGGAGCCGTCGTCATTGGCTTCTTCGTGCAGAACTCGCAGCACTACGTGACGGAGTCGCTGAAGCTGGGACAACCGCCGCGGCTCCGGAACGAGATGGCGATCGACCGACGCCTCGTCGACTCCGAGAAGCTGCTGGAAGGGAAGATTATGGGCCCCGAGTCCATCCTCGTCGAAAAAGGTTAGTTCAGTTTTATTGGGTTCAGGGGGAAACTTGAAATTAGATCGATCGACAAAATAAAATCGAAATTGACCAATGCTAAGGATAGAGATAGCAAACTGAGGCCAATGCCTTGAGTCGGTCGCTTCCAAAAGACCCTTTTTGATCAGCATATCTCCCATGCTGATTCTCAGAATTTCACGGTTGGCTCTCTAGATCGACTTTACACCGGAACATGGGACGGCCAAGTCGTCGAAATCGTCAACGGCGCCATCACAAAGTCCATCCGCTTCGCCCACGGCAAGGACTGCGCCAGCTACGAAGGCGAACCCATCTGCGGAAGGCCCCTGGGAATCCGCCGCCTGAACGCGAAGGAACTCGTCGTCGCCGATGCGTATCTCGGCATCTTCCTGGTCGACTTCGAGGCGAACACCTTCCGCCGAATCCTCGACGGATCTTCGGTCGTCGGAGGCGAGAAGCTCCGCTTCTGCAACGACCTGGACATTCTCGACGCGGACCACATCCTCTTCAGGTACGTTTGGTGCTGACGATTAGCGTTGATTGCAAGCATTTCAGTGATTCTTCGACAAGATGGGACCGCCGCCGTTTCCTCCACTCGATCATGGAGATGGTCCCCAACGGC
>KN167677.1:1541-23080 GCA_000757745.1 Steinernema scapterisci
AACGTTTCCAAGAGCTGAACAATTGGACCCATTTGTCGTCAAGGCTAGAGCTAAAAAGGCTCAAAACGAGCATTTCGGGCTCACGATGTAAACCTTCGATTACATCATTGAGCTGAGGACTGATTTCTGGAACTGTTTTGCTTGAAGTACGGAATTCGACTCGGCAATCGCTCCTGTATTTTCTGCAAACGCCGAGTTTTTCCTCTGATGGAGAAATCAAACTGCCGCTACAATCGTAAAGCCGGGCGTTCTCTAAACGTCCATCTTTGCATGTAAACCTCTTGTAGTTTCCTTTCTCTTCAAACTGGCTCGCAACTGATCCAAACGGATTCTCGAGCTGTTCGTAGTCGTGAAGGTATCGTAGTGCAGCGATTCTGCTAAAAAGATCTTCGGCGAATTCAATGGGGACGAGATCCATGGGGTCGACTGCTAGGGTCCTTTGGAACTGGAATAAGGTGATGAAGCGGAGGTGGAAAAGCGAAGAGTTATATGAACATTAAAGCGGCGGAAAGCGATGCCACGGAAAGCGATGTTGACGCGAGTGCACAGTGCATCTTTGCTGCCGTCATTGATGGGCATCAGGAAAAGTCATTCGTTTGTGTTGACAGCCTTGTGCATGATCAGCCGATGTGGCAGCCGATGCCTCCGACCACCGCCGCCTCTGCTTCTTTTGGCCCAGAGGATCCGCTTTCAGAGGGAAAATACAGGAAGCAGAGAGAGCTTGTCCTTGAGCTCGAACGCAAAGGATGCGAATTCCGAAAAGACGAAGAACATCGTTGTGGTACTTCCTGAAGATGCAGTACAAGGAAAAGTTCTGAAGCGGCCAAGCTTCTGAGCTGCACAAAATGTCAAACAAGAATCAAGAACAACTTTATGAATAAGCACAAATACAACAAGACCGAAAATCTACTTTTCACGAACAAAGCGAAGCTCGGTGTGAACGGTTCCATTCATAAACTCCTCCTCCGTTCGGGCTTCGCCATTGCCAAGATACAAAACAATCATGTTCTGCTTTTTGAACCTGTACTGATTCCGTTCAACTCGCCCCAGAGCTTCAAACGAGTCGTCGTGCAGCACATTCTTACAGATCCAACGGACCGTTGAACCGGCAAACTTTCCTAAATCGTCTTCTTCAAAAATTCGGGTTTTCACTCTGTCATCAGGATCGTCAAACACCAAATCCATGAACTGTCCTTGCTCTAAGAACTTAAGGAACAGATCGATTGCACGATTCCCATAAGCTGTTGTGAAGACCATGATATTCACAAGCTGCTTCTGATCTAGAAGCCTCTCTAAGAGTTGGATAACGGCTACGTTGAATTCAGAATTCAAACGCAATGAGTTCAGACGCTTCCAGGAGCTAAACATCTGAATCCACTTGTCGTCAAGACTAGAACTCAAGAGGGCTAGACCAAGCATTCCAGGCTCCTGCATGAATCTCTCAATATCGTTATCAAGCTGAGGACCAATTTCGGGCACCGCCGCGTCCAAAGTATGGAACTGAACGTAGTTGCCACTTCGGCATTTTCTCTGGAGACCGCAGTTTCCCTCTGGTGAGTTCAGCAGTCCCTTTCCATTGTAAAACACAGCGTCTTCGCAACGTCCGTTTATGAAGACGTAGTCTTTGTAGTGCCTGTTCTTGTCGTACTGGGTCGCAAACGATCCAAATGGACCTGAGAGCTGCTGATGCAAAGTAAGCGGTTGGAGAGGAGCGATTCGGATGAGTACGTCTTCAGCGAAGTCGATGGGGACGAGATCCATGGCGGTACAACGTGACCTGACACTGGGAACGAAGAGTGTCGAGCTGTGTGGACGAACCCATATATGGAAATTGTTTCGGCGAAAAGCGATGTCATGGGAAAGAGAAATTCGAGATGGGCAGGTTTCAATGCCGGCGTCGACGAGTTCTTCTAAGCACTCTGTGCTTCCAGAAAATGGCCATTCAGGACTCACTTCCGGCCGCGCACAGGTCGCCGAATCTCCGTGGACTTGAGCCAACATCTGAAGACAATCGAAGCAGAGCTTCTGAAGGCGATGGATGACAAGACCACCGGACTCCTCGAGAAGAACGGCTCGTTATTCCACGAATTCCATCGACCTCGGCTTTCTGTCCTGTTGAATCCAGAAGCTATCAGTGTTGTGAGTGCCGAAGACCCGACAAAATCAGAGCCGCAACCAGAGTTTAATCAACTCGTTCACCCACCACTCAAAAACACAAAACTAGCAAATAATCAACTTCTGCACGATCAAATCCACGGCGAACTGAGAGAGTTTCGAGAACGGCAGCTGCTTCAGTTCTTCAACGGGAATCTTCTCCACGGCATCCATCGCGAGCTCGTGCAGCTGGAAGCGGCTCGCGAGTAGGAGCTTTTCCACAAGCGGGATCTCCTTGATGTCGGCGTTCTGGAGAAAGTCTTCACATTGGTGCATGACGGTCTTGCACATGTAGAGGTCTCCCAGCTTCAAGAGGTAGCCGACGGAATCCTCTGAAACGCCAATCACTAATTCTTCAAATAGACGCCAAATACTCACTGTCGATAGAGATGCGAATGTTGTGCATGAGGCCGAGGAAATGCAGGAGTTCGTCGATATCCACGTCCTTCAGCTCGAACTGGTCTTCTGCTTTCTCCTTGAAGTCGCCCGTAAACAGGTTGTGGAAGAACGGTGACTGGAATCCAAGGACCTGGAACGGGAATAGAAGAAACAGATAAGATTCGTTGCCTACCCTCTTCGACAGCCAAATCTCATCGTCGTTAATCTTGAACTTCGCTGCATCGGATGGGTCTTGGATGAGTTGATTGTCGGGTTTACTGAGATCCGCGAAAAACGACCTGAAGAATGGAGATTACTCAAGGATTGCTTCGCTTTTAGAGATCTTACTCAATAATTTCGATACAAACATAGCCGCATGAGCCCTCGCCTTCGCAGTTCGTCATATTTAATGCCCTCTGGTACTTCGCGGCGTCTTGGTGGACGTGGACTTCATTGTGCTTCTTGTCAAACCGGAAATTCCACTGGAACATAAAAATAGAAAGGATGCAAACAAGAGGTACACCTACGTTGTGAAAAATGATCTGCTTATGCCCAACTTTGGCTGTACAGTTGAAGCTTCCCTTGGCGAGGCAGGTCCAGAGCGTCGTGCGGCTTTCGTTGAGAGGCCGACAGCGGAGAATCGTGCAGCGTTTCTCGGCTGTTTTCAGCGAGCATATGGTGCTTTCATCCGCGGTCCTGAAACTCGTTATTAATACAAAGAATTAAAAAAAACTTGCTCACAAATTGAATTCGCCAATTTCAACGGATTTGGTGGTCTTGTTGCCAAATCCCAAACGGAGTTCTCCCTTGATAGTCATCTCTGAAAGTGAAAATATTGTGAGAACGGCTGTCACGAAGCGTGAACGAAGCGTGAAATCCAACCTTTCGCGATGGAAACGAAACGACTGACGCGCAAGAAACAACGAGCAAACGGAGGCTCGTGAGTCGAACTTCCACCATCACCCGGGCTTCTCGACTGGAAAACAGCCCCGCGCATTTCACGGTGGCTCGCCGCATTCCGAGCTCGTTGCTAACCTGGAATGAGGTAGGCGCGCATGAGAAACAAAGGCTAAGCCCGTGGCTAAACTAGGAAACTAAACTAGATGGCTGGGCGCCAAACACAGTCGTAGCTTCTCAAAAAGCGGAATATCCTCGTCTGCAGCGTTCTCCAGGAATTCCTCGCAGCGGTGCAAGACGGCCTTGCACATGTAGAGGTCGCTTAGCTTCAGAAGAATCTCGACAGAATGCTCTAAAACGACTGACTTACATATCAGAGCTCGAAAGCATTAACGTACTGTCAATAGGCATGCGAATCTCGTGGATGATCGCCAAGAAGTGGATAAAGTCTTCAAGTTTGACGTCCTGCAGTTCGTACTTGTCTTCGGCTCGTTCCTTGAAATCCTTCGTGAAGAGGTTGTTGAAGAACGGAGAGTGGAATGGAATGCAAGAACCTAAAAGACAAGTTGAACACGCTCGAAACGAAGCTCTCCTTACCTTCTTGGACAGCCAAATCACCTCGCCGTCGATCTTGAACTGAGCAGCGTCCGAAAGTCCGTCGATGAGCTGGTTGTCAGGCTTCGAAAGGTCCGCGAGAAATGCCCTAAATAGCCAAAATCAAAACAAATAAACTAGAAGATGACTCACTCAACCACGTGAATGCAAAAAGAGTTATCGCCTCCGCACTCCTGAATCGCCTTGTCGTATTTCGCCTTGTCTTGGTGCACATGGGCTTCTTTTCGTTTCCCATCAAATCGTAGATTCCACTAGAAAATAGAAATCAGAATTAACAGCTTTCCGTGGCACTCACTTCATGAATTGTGGCTTCCTTGTGCCCAGATTCCAAAGCAGCCTTGAATGATCCGTTCGCCGGGAAATTCCACATCGAAGTGCGGCCATTGGTGGAGGGCTCGCATCGCAGGATCGTGCAACGTTCGCCGGCGGCCTTCGAGGAGCAATCGGTACTCTCATCTGCGGTCCTGCAAAACAAGCGCGAGTGAACTCAGAGCTCAAGATACTCTTACCAATTGAATTCGCCAATTTCAATGGACTTGATAGCCTTGCGGCCATATGTGAAACCGATTTGCATCCTGGAAGTCATTCCTGAAAAGGAAAAGTAAGAGCGGCACGGAAAGACACAGAAAGAGGGTACTCGAACAAACAAGCAAGATTGTCAAGCCGAATTGAGTAGCCCAAGCGATCAAGAGAGATCGCGCGGCTGCCGGGCAGAAGCAAACGAGATAAGTTTCGAAAACCGAACGGCGAACGTCTCCAAGGAGTCCCAACCGGAAAGCGGCGGCTTCCCCGGATGCCCGCCGGAGTTCCCACTACTTCGATTCGATCTCAGCCGCATTCACTTTCGGGTAAAAATTGAAGAATCCTAGCCCGAAATGGCACGCTTTGTGAGCGTGAAGTCGCCGTCATCCAGAACCAGCTCCACAGCCTCGCCTTCCCGTAGAACTTCTCGGTGGCACCCTTGCCATTGATCTCCGTTCCATGCGCTCCCTCAGCTCCCTTCCCCTCCTCGGCCCCGGATTTAAAAGCACCAAAAATCCAATGGCCGTGAGAGTTGCCGGGGACCTCACATGACATCAAATCTTGGTTTACAGTACCCACGTCGTCACCCCGGATATGATGAATACCTGTTTAGCCTTTCATCTAGCCTCTGCGACATGTGCGAACTTGCTTATTTTTTTGTCACCAGAGGGAAGCCAACGTCTATTTCCAATCCGGCATTTCACCTCTTCGATCCGTGCACTTCTTAATGCACTGTGCTCTCGGGTCAACTCTTTTCTCAAAGCATCGCTTTCCGCCTATCCAATTTTCATATAAATCTTCGCTTTTCCACCTTTTACATTTACTCCATCACGTTGTTCCAGTTCCAGAAAACCTTAGCAGTCGACCCCATGGATCTCGTCCCCATCGAATTCGCCGAAGACGTCCTCAGCAGAATCGCTGCACTACGATACCTTAACTACTATGAACAGCTCGCAAATCCGTTTGGATCGGTTGCGAGCCAGTTTGAGGAGCAAGGAAACTACAAGAGGTTTACATGCGAAGATGGACGTTTAGAGAACGCGCGGCTTTACGATTGTAGCGGCAGTTTGATTTATCCATCAGAGGAAAAACTCCGCGTTTGCAGAAAATACAGAAGCGATTGCCTAGTCAAATTCCTTACTTCAAGCGAAGCAGTTCCAGAAATCAGTCCTCAGCTCAATGATGTAATCGAAGGTTTCCATCGTGAGCCCGGAATGCTCGTTTTAAGGCTTCATAGCTCTAGCCTTGACGACAAATGGGTCCAATTGTTCAGCTCCTGGAAACGTTTGAATGCGCTGAGTCTACACTCCGAGCTCACTGAGCCCGTTGTCCAGCTTCTGGAAAACCTTCTCCACCAGGAACAACTGGTAAATCTTGAACTCTATACGAGAGACTACGGAGATCATGCGATAGATCTATTCCTGAAGTTCCTGGAGCAAGGGCAGTTCTTGGATTTGCAGTTAAGCGCTTCTAATCACAAATTTGAAGCTCAAATTTTTGATGAAGGAAACGTGGCGAAATTCACAGGTTCAACAGTCATTTGGTCCCATAAGAACGTGCTGCACGACGACTCGTTTGAAGCTCTGGGACGAGTTGCGCAAGATCAGTATAGATTCGAGAAGCAGAATATGGTTGTCTGTTACTTTGGAGATTGTGAGGCCCAAACGGAAGGGGAATTTATGAAAGAAATCTATCAGACTCAGCTTTATTTTGTGCGTCAAAAGAGAAATATTTTAATCGAATAAAATTTTTTAAGAGGATTCGGATCTTCTTATACTTCAGGTTTATAAAAATGATCTGCTCCTATCGTTCCAGCTGCCGCATTCAACGACGAGGAAGGGACTTTCTAAGTCGGGACGCCAAGTTTCTGGACCTAGAGAATCAGTTTGATGCCAAGTTCGAAGCCTCCGGCCAGATTTAAGAACACCAAAAATCCAATAGCTGTGAGTCGCCGTGGACTTTACGTGACACCAAGCCTTGGTTTACAGTACCCACGTCGTCTTGGTTTTCTCACATCACCCCGGACATGATGATTACTTGCTTAGCCTTGTATCTAGCCTCATCTAGCATCGCTTCTCTCTTTAAACATGACCATATTACCTCAAAATAATTGTTTTGCCTAATCAAGAAAGTTCCCAGCTTTCCAAAACCACCTACATGAATCACGTTCCTGCCGCTTTCGTCGAGCACGTTCTTAGCGTCCACTATACCCTCGTTAAAAACTCTTGGCTATGTCAGCTGTCCGGACAGTTTGGAACACGTGCCAAGGAGTTCAGAGACAAGGGCCACTACAAGTGTGTTAAGCTGAACAACGGAACTTTCGAAAGAATGTACACATACCATCTAGGAAGCTATAAAGACAGTCCGCGTAGAAGGTTTCAAACTTGCAAGTACGTTGACTACTACACTATGAACGGTGAAGTGCCCAGAATTGATCCCAAATTGACTGGGATTCTAGATAAGCTCCCAAAGGAGCCCGGCATGATGTCTTTGGCACTCTACAGCTCGAACCTGGATGACAAATGGGTTCAGCTCTTCTCTTCTTGGAAGAATCTTAATTTATTGCAAATCCACGACGGCTTTAACGGACCCGTTATGAAACTCCTGGAAAACTTATTGAATGCTGAACAGCTCATCAAGCTGATCGTGCGCTCCGACAAATACGGTCTTCATGGAATGGATGTTTTTGTTAAGTTCCTGCAGCAGAAGCAGTTTTTAACTTTACTCTTTGATAGATACAAAGAGGATGTGAAAGAGAGAATCCTTGGCGAAAAAGACCTAGGAGCGTTTTCTGGTTCCAAGGTCACTTGGATCTGTGAGATGAAAGTGCACGAAGACTCGTTTGAAGCTCTAGGACGAGTAGAAGAGAACGAGATGCAGTTCAAGGCACATTTTATGGACGCGAGGTTCACAGATCGCTTCTCCGCCTCGCCACTGATCTCTTTGGCATCGCTTCTTCTCCTTAGTCATGTCAATATGTATTAGCTGTAGACAGTCTGGGTCCCAGACTGTCTACGGTCCCAAACTGTCTACGGTCCCAGACTGTCTACAGCATCTCAGATCATTTCCAACGTGCCGGAACCTGGAAGCGGTTGGTCACCAGCAGAGATGGTATCCGAACCGAAAGCTCCGGATACCCAGATCCGAATCCGGATCCGATCCGGGATCCGATCCGTTATCCGGTCCGAAATCCGGATCCGAACCATCTCTGTGGAAACAATGCTCTGCTTAGCTTCTTCGACAGCCCGATTTCTTTGCCGTCGATCTTGAATTTCGCCGCGTCGGAAGGTTCCACGATCAACGGGTTGTCGGGGTTGGTGAGGTCCGCGACAAAAGACCTAAAAAGCTGAAGTTATTCTAAGCGAAAACGCAAGATTCTCACTCAATAATCTCGATGTCCAGAGCACCCCATGGCAATTCTTCGCCGCATTTGGTCGAATTGCGCGCCTTGGAACACTTTAGATGATCTTGGTGCAAGTGGGCTTCTTGATGTTTCGTGTCGAACCGACAGTTCCACTAGAAATTAAGGATTACAACGATATAGGAGAACCCACACTTACATGATGAAAAGTGGCTTCCTTATTTCCTTTTCTCGACGCAAGCTTGAATGTTCCGTTGGCCAGGACGCTCCACAGCATCGTAGAGCCATCGCCCAGAAGAGGCTCGCAGCGGAGGATCGTGCAGCGTTCTCCGGTGGCGATTGAAGAGCATTCTGTGCTCTCATCGAAGGTCCTGGAAAAACAAGCACGAGTCAATATAGATTACGGTCCGCTTACCACTTGAATTCACCGATTTCGATGGACTTGGCGATCTTGTGGCCGAACGCAAAGCGGAACTCTCCTTTGGCAGTCATCCCTAAATAAGCACGAAAATCAAGAGCTTGAAACAGGCCTGACAAGGCAGAAATCGAACTTCCGACTTAGCCCGTGTCCGTCGACCGGAAAACACGTTCACGCGGCCCTTCTCCTTCATGCCGATGGGAACCCGGAGCTCTGTTGAGATCCGCTGTGAAGAACAAAGATAAACGAACGAGCACAACATCTTCGAAATGGACCTCAGCTATGACCCAAGTTTAATAAGCGCTTCCCCACTCACCTCCAACAACAACAACAACTAAAGAATTCGCAACTTCAAGTGGATCAACTCAGCCGCATACTGGGAAAGATCCGAGATCGGCAGCTGCTTCAGTTCTTCGACGGGCATCTTCTCCACAATGTTGATGAGAAGCTCGTGCAGCTTGAAACGGCTCGCGTGGAGAACCTTCTCCGCGACTGGGATCTCCGCGTCGCCGGCCCTTTCCAGGAACTCTTCGCAGCGGAGAAGGACGATCTTGCACAGGAAGAAGTCGCCCATATTCAGAAGGTACTGGACAGAATCTCCTGATATCAGAGGCTTCAATGGCATAAAAGGAAGTGTAATACTCACTGTCGATAGGCATACGAATGCCGTGGAGGAGTGCGAGGAAGTGGGTGAACTCGCTTATCTTCATGTTCGCCAATTCATATTGGAATTCGGTTGATTTCTTGGAATCTTGCGTGAACAGGTTGTTGAAGAACGGCGAGTGGCATCCGAGGATCTGGAACAGGGCTTAAGAAGGCCGTAAACAAGCTCAGGACTTACCTTCTTGGACAGCCAAACCTTTTCGCCATCGATCTTGAATTTAGCCGCATCGAATGAGTCCTGCATGAGCTGATTAGCGGGCTTTGAGAGATCCGTCACGAATGAGCTAAATATAAAGATTATTTTCACGTTGAAATAAGGCCTTTGCTTACTCGATGATCTCGATGCAAACTCGTCCCCAAGGTTCTTCATTGCCACATTTCATCAGATCAGAAACCTCGTTATACTTTGATCGGTTCAAGTGGACGTGGGCTTCGTGGTGCATCCCGTCGAACCGGAAATTCCACTGAAAATCGAAGATCAGATTGAGGATTTAAGAGGAGCCACTTACGCTATGGAAGACGACTTCTTTGTGACCATTCTTCGACGTAGCCTTGAAAGTTCCTTGCGCGAAGCAGGTCCAGAACATCGTAGGTCTGCCGCCCGAAAGAGGCAGGCGTGCGTTGAACAGCTCGTGGGGATCCAGAGGTTGGCAACGCAGGATCATGCATCGCTCGTGCGGGGCCTTCGAGGAACAGTCAGTGCAGTCGTCGAGGGTCCTGGAAAATTGAGGATTCGGGGTAAGCGATGACCTTATTTACCAGTTGAATCCTCCGATTTCGGTGAGCCTAAAATAGCATCGATTAGGAGGTTCAGATGAGAGGGTTCGCTTACCACTTAAATTGGACGGATCTGCCAAACTCGAATCCGATCGCTCCCTTGGCAGTCATTCCTGGAATTGGGAGAAAACGAGTGAGCGCGAAGACGAGCAGCGGATCGCACAGAATCCAACGATCGCGGGGATAGTCCTAAAATGAAGCGGCTCGCTCGCGCGAATCGACACAATTGAAAAGCTTCAAAAATCGAACTTCCACCTTCACCGGCGTTTCCCGAGCGGAAAACACGGTTGAGCGGCGACGGGCTTCTTTCCACCGGCCGGCGACTGGGGATCTGTCCAGCTAAAACCGAAGATGCTGGCCGCCGTGGTCGCGCGAACTGAAGATCTTCATGGCTGCGCCACTGGTCAACACTTTGTCCTCGACGCTGGAGCACTTTTGACCTCCTCACATCGCTTTCCTGCCGTCGACGAGAGCCTCGTTTCTGACGTTCCCTGTGCGCGCTTCTTCAGTATTCGACAAGTAGGACGCAGTCCGAAGCAACAAGTTTTATAAGACCCTTCCCACTCAACATCAATAACCATAAACATCAACGTCAACTAGCTTCTGGAAAATCAAATCTCGCACATATTGGGAAAGCTCCGAATGCGGCAAGAGCTTCAACTCGCCGACGGTCATCTTGTCGACGGTGTCCAGCAGGAGCTCGTGCAACTTGAAGCTGTTGGCAAGGCGGATTTTCTTCTCTCGGGAAATATCGCGAATTTCGGCACTTCGGAGATATTCTTCACAACGGCGCAGAACAGCGTTGCACGTGTACCGCTCTCCCAGTTTCAGAAGGTATTCGACGGAGTTCTCTGAAACATGAGCCGTCAGGATATCTTAAATAGGCTCTAAATACTCACTGTCAATAGAAACACGAAGGTTGTGAATGATCGCAAGGAAGTGCAGGACTTCGTTCAGTTCCAGGCGTCCAAATTCATAGAACACTTCACTCTGCCCGAAACCTCTTGTGAACAGTCTGTTGAAGTGAAGCGACTGGGATCCGAGAACCTTCTTTGAACGCCAGATTTCTTGTCGTCCAATCTCAAACTTCGCCGCGTCCGAAGGTTCCAGAATAAGCGAGTTTCTGGGTTCCGAGAGGTCCGCGATAAACGAGCTGTAATCAAAGGTTATTTCAAGGGGAAAGTCACCATTATTCTTACTCTAAGATCTCGATACAAATATCACCATAAACATCCGGGACAACGCCGGTTTTGGCACCGCGCTCTGCAAGATCAATGCTCTCATTAAACTTCGACTTGTCGTAATGCATATGTGCTTCATTGTGATTCCCGTCAAATAGACAGTTCCACTAAAAATGAGGATCATCACAGTATAGAGAAACACGCACTTACATGATGAAAAGTGACCTCTTTTCCATATTTCGACGTAAGCTTGAACATTCCCTTTGCCAAACAGTTCCAAACGACGGTGCTCCTTTCGCCCGGCTTCAGCTCGCGACTCACAGGCTCACAACGCAGAATCGTGTAGAGCTTGTAGTACGAAGAGCATCCGGTTTTTTCGTCGATGGTCCTAGTAAAGCCAACATTAACAAAGCTGCATTCTGATCACTTACCACTTGAATGCGCCTATTTCAAAAGACGAGACAAGATTGCGACCACATCCATAATTGAACTGTCCCTTGGCATCAATCTCTGAAAAATCAAGGAAATCATATCTAGCACAAACTGGAACAGATCCGTACGCGGCAAGAGCTTCAATTCGTCGTCGGTCATCTCGTCGACGTCGTCCAATAAGAGTTTGTGCAGTTTGAAGCGACTGGCAAGGCGGAGTTTCTTCTCTCGAGGGATATCTTCATCGCTGGCACTTTGGAGGAAATCTTCGCAGCGTTGGAGGACAGCGTTGCATGTGTAAAGCTCTCCCAGTTTCAACAGGTAGTCGATGGAATCCTCTGAAAATATGCCCCTTAGGATATATTAAATGGGCCCGAAATACTCACTGTCGATAGGAGCGCGAACGTTGTGAATGATGGACAGAAAGTGCTTAAACTCGTCCAGTTTTACGTCCTTCAATTCGTATGAATCTTCCGTCTTCTGCTTGGCATCCTCGGTGAAGAGTTTTCGGAAGAACAGCGACTCAGATTCAAGAACCTGAAACAGTCTTTAAGAACTTAGGAAGCAACGTTCCGCCTACCTTCTTTGAAAGCCAAATTTCCTGCTCCTCGATCTTGAACTTCGCCGCATCCGAAGATTCCAAGATAAGCGGGTTTCTTGGGTCCAAGAGATTCGCAGCAAACGACCTGAAATCGGACGTTATTTTAAGGAGAAAGTCCAATGATTCTTACTCTAAAATCTCGATACAAACATGTCCAAGCACAATTCCACTACAGTCAATTGTCAGGCGAACTGCCCTATTATAATACGCCCTGCTTTGATGGACGTGAGTTTCGTTGTGCTTCCCGTCAAACAGGTATTTCCACTAAAACCAAGGATAATCATGAGATCGGGAAACCTGAACTTACGCGATGACAAGTGGCTTCCTTATCTCCGGATTCCGCAGCGATCTTGAATGTTCCAGTTGCTAGGCAGTTCCACATTGTCGTGCCGCTTCTCATGGGCATATAACGGTCCAACGGCTCGCAACGGAGAACGGTGCAGAGTTCTCTGTCGTCTTTCGAAGAGCACTCGGTGCTCTCATCTGCGGTCCTGGAAAAAGCCAACATAAGGGAAGCTACACTGGAACCACTCACCACTTGAATCCGCCTAAAACCAAGGACGACGTTTGGTCGTAGCCGAATCCGAACAGGATCTTTCCTTTGTAAGTCATTTCCAGAAATCTGGGAAAAGATTATCGTTAAAATCCAACAAGTTGCTCACGAAAACGACCCAAAATATTGAACGAAGCGATACACCGACGGAAGCGAACATTCGAAAATCGAACTTCTGACTTTTGCCCGAGTTGGGACTGGGAAACGCCTTCGCCGCGTTCTTCCTTCTGACCCATCTCATAACCACGACGGATCCAAGGACCACGAGCTTAATGAGAGCATCAAAAGCCCGAATTCGTCCGACCCTTGTTGTCCGGGACTTCCATCAGCAGCCTGGGCAGCTTGAAGCGGTTTGCGAGGTGTAGCTTCTTCTTTCGGGGCACATCTTGAACGCTCGCAATCTGGAGGAAGTCATTACATTGGTGTGGGACAGTGTTGCATGTGTAGCGCTGAACTCAGAAACGACTCCAGAAACAACGAATTTTATAAGCGTTCAGATTACAACAAACAACGACTAAACAACGCCCAACTTCTGTAAGATCGAGTTCGCGGCAAACTGAGAAACAGTCGACCGCGGCAGGAGCTTCAATTCATCCATGGAAACTTTGTCGATGGTGTCCAACAACAGCTTATTGAGCTTGAAACAGTCAGCGAGGCGGAGTTTATCCAGAAGCGGGATATCCTCGTCTTCGGCGCTCGTGAGGAACTCTTCACACTGGCGGAGGACTGCTTTGCAGCCGTAGGAGTGTCCCAGCTTCAGGAGGTACTCCACAGAATGCTCTAAAATGTGGACTTTGATATGAAGCTTAAAGGACCGGAAACTTACTGTCGATGGGTACAGGAACGTCGTGGATAAGGGCCATGAAATGGCGAAATTCTTTCATTTTCAGATCCGCCAATCCGTAAAGTTTCGATCCTTCGGATGTTTCCCGTTCCTCTTCTTCCGATCTCTCCATCTTCATTCCCGGCTGTTCCATCTTCAGGCTCGCCAGCACGTGAAGCTCTGTTACTTCGGCTACTCCCGGTTCCTCCTTCTTGATGTGCTTCCTTTTCCAGGCCTTCTCTTTCTCCTCCGTGAAGAGGTTGTGGAAGTAAAGGGAGTGGCATCCGAGGACCTGGAACAGGAGTTAAAATACCCAACAACGAGGTTCCGCTTACCTTCTTCGACGCCCAAATCTCCACGCCTTCGATCCTGAGCTTTGCCGCATCAAATCGACCTCGGATGAGGGAGTTACCGGCTTCACAGAGATCCACCACGACAAACCTAAATATGAGTGTTAGATGACGTTGAAACAGCATCAATCCTTACTCAATGATCTCGATACAGGCGTAACTCCATGGCCCGTCCTCGCCGACCTTCGTAAGGGAATAGGCCTTTGCGTACTTGTCGTTGTTGTGGTGGACGTGGGCTTCTTTGTGATTCCAGTCGAAACGATAGTTCCACTGAAAAGTAAGGATCAGAGCCGAATCAGAAGCTTGGGACTTACACGATGGAAGGCCGCTTCCCGATGTCCATCTTTCGACGTATCCTTGAATGTTCCGGCAGCCAGGCAGCTCCACAAGGTGGTCGAGCTGTCACCGAAAAGAGGCTCGCACCGGACGACTGTGCAGCTTTCATCGGCGGCCTTCGAGGCGCATTCAGCGCTTTCGTCAAAGATCCTGGAAAGGCAAAAATGAGTGAAAATAAGGATCGATTTGCTCACCATTTGAATTTGCCAATTTCGTCAGATTCGGCATTCTTATTGCCGAACCCAAAAGGAGTTTCTCCCTGGATAGGCATCTCTGGAAACATGAGAAAGCTGAAGTGTGTCGCGGCGCGAGATTAAAGTCAAAATTAAAACTCGCAATCGCACATGGAAACAACGGAAAATGCCGAAAATGACGCAATTCGCTCGCATGAAACATCATGGAAAGTTTCCACTAGATCGCTCAACACAAAATCCGACAACTGGTGCTCCCATAAATCGAGAAAACTGAAGCGGTTCGTCCGCACAAACCAACAGAAGCGAAGAGTTTCGAAGAGCGAACTTCCAAGTTCACTCCGGTTTCTCGACCGGAAAACACGTTCAAATATTTCCGGCGGCGTTCTTTCTTCTTTCTACTCAAATCTGCGGTCAGAATCTGTCCAGAGAGGTTTGAAGATGATGTCTAATCACCCCGGCTCGTTGTTCATACATCCCCCAACCCTTGCGGCCTGAAGATCTCCTCAGCCTTCCGGCTATCTGGGCTTTGAGATCGCAACCAATCCAAGCGAGCACAGTCGGATTGGTGTGGCGAATAATATCCCAGAGCCTGAAACAGGAGTTGAAAGACCCAAACAACGAGATTCCGCCTGCCTTCTTCAACACCCAAACTTCGGCGCCGTCAATCCTCAGCTTCGCCTGGTCTCGGATATGGTGTTCTTGTTGAATAGAAACAGATCCAAAGAGAGTTTATTAAGCACCCGATTCCAGCAATAAGACACCTAAAGGACGTTCAGTTTGTGTGAAATCAGATCTGCGGCAAAGTGGGAGAGAGTGGACCGCGGCAGGAGCTTCAATTCGTCCATGGAAACCTTGTCGATCGTGTCCAGCAACAGCTTGTTGAGCTTGAAACTGTCGGCGAGGCGCAGCTTATCCAGAAGCGGCACATCCCCGGCTTCGGCGCTCTTGAGAAACTCTTCACACTGGCGGAGGACCGATTTGCAGCCGTAGGAGTGTCCCAGCTTCAGGAGGTACTCCACGGATTGCTCTGAAAGGTGTTCTCCGTTCGCTGTCGTCAGATCTCTTCCGTTTCGGGCTCGTCTTCTTGTAATTCTTCGTGAAGAGGTTGTGGAAGTATAGTGAGTGGCATTCGAAGACTCAAGCGCCACTCAAGCGCCATTTGAAAGGATCAGGCAAATCATCAAGCGTGTTAACAGGTCGAAGCCCGAAATTCAAAGCTTGAAAACAAACAGTCCCACCAGCGCTCAGGCTTAGGCTACAGATCTGAAACTCAGGGTCATGTTATGACTGAAAAGTCCTATCATACTCGATGATCTCGATAGAAACATGACCCCAGGGTCTTTCGTCGCCGGATTTCATCAAAGCACATGATTTTGCATGCTTGGCCTTGTCTTGATGCACGTGGGCTTCGCTGCTCTTCCAGTCGAATAGGACGTTCCACTGGAAAACGGAGGTCAAAGAGAGCAGGCTAGGTCATACACTCACGCTGTGGAACGTGGCTTCTTTGCGTTCGGTTCTTGAGGAGGACTTGAATGCTCCTTTGGCCAGGCACTTCCAGAGGACGACGCGGCTGCCACTCAAAGGCTCGCATCGGAGGATCGTGCAGCGTTCTTCTGGGGTGACCGAGGAGCATTTGGTGCTCTCGTCGATGGTCCTGGAAACGCTTAAATAAGCTTTAGAGGGAGAAAATTCACTTACCATCTCAGTTCGCTGAATTCGAAGGACTTCGAGCTTCGACTTCGACTAAGGACCTGAAACGGAGCTTTCAGAGCCGAAATCAAAGCTAACACCCACCTTCTTGGACAGCCAGATTTCCGTGTCTTCAATCTTGAACTTGGCGGCATCAGATGGGTCCTCGATGAACGGATTGTCCGGCTTAGTCAGATCCACGATGGTCGACCTAAATACAAGTGTGAAGTGGTGTTATAGAAGCTTATGAACTTACTCAACGATCGCGACCTCGGCACAAGCACGCACCAATGGCGGAATTCTGCCAAAAACCCTCGTAAAGACCTTATTATACTTCTCCTGGGGTTTGTGCACGTGGACAGTGCAGTAGGTCTCATCAAAGCGGTACTTCAGCTGGAAAACACATTGAAACTTTGAAAAAAATGGAATAATGGCACTTACTCTGTCGAAAATAGCTTCTTCCTGTCCGTCATCAGAGATCGCCTTGAGTTCAACTATCGCGAGGCAGCTCCAAAGGGTCGTGCAGCTCTCGCCCAGAACAGGCTCGCAGCGGACGATGTTGCAACAGTCGCTGCCGGCCTTCGTGAAGCACTTGGTGTTGTGCTCGATCGTCCTAGAGAGTAGAAAGACGTAAACGAGATATGCGAAGGGCGTATACCATCTGAGTCCTCCGATGTCGGCAGGAATGGTCTGTTTCTCAAACTGATACAGGATTTTGTCCCTGGCAGCCATCTCTGAAAAGTGAACACGTAAATGAGAGCGTCAAGTGAAGGCAACAAGACCAAGAAATGAAGCCAAATTCAACAATTCGCGCGCAGAAACAAGAAGCGACTCAAGAAAATTGCTCGTTTGAAGCGACAGGAGTTTAACGTTTCGCAAATCGAACTTCCACCTTCACTGATGTCTCTCGACCGGAAAACAGATTTGAACGATGAGCGGCAGTCTTGTTTAATTTCAGATCCTGTGCCTGCACACCCGTTTCTACAAGCGTGCTTGACCTCTTAGCCTCACTGCCGATGTCCCCTTCATTGCATCCAGACTCAGGAGGCTCTGGGTTCCAGAGTCCAAGCAAGACGCTGGTTCGGGATTCCTGCACAGGGGAAGTGAAGATCTCAAAGTTCTGTCACGAGGCTCGCGGAGAGAAGCCCCGCAAAGCTCAAAACAAGGCGACAGAATCCTATTCCAACGGAACCAAGCTCTTCGGCGCTTGCTGGGTTCCAGAGCCTCGAAAAACAAGCGGCCAATATGCTGTGATCGCTCGGCTTCAAATCGGAGGTAAACTGGAAAAGATCCGAAGGCGGCAGAATCTTCAATTCGTCGACGGGCATCTCGGTGACGATATCCATGAGAAGCCTGTCCAGCTTGAAGCTGTCCGCAAGTCGGATCTTCTCAAAAATCGGGATCTTCTTGACGTCGGCCTTCTCGAGGAACTCTTCACAACGGTATCGGACGGTGCTGCATGTGTAGCGGTCTCCCAACTTCAGAAGATACTCCACGAAACCCTCTAAAAGAAGAACCTTAAATCATGACAGCGAAGACGGAAAACACACAGTCGATAGGCCGTCCTTTGTCAGAGCTCGTGCCTTCGAATAGCTTAGTCTCTTCTGGTGTAGGTGGACTTCTCCGTGTTCCCAGTCGAATCAAAAGTTCCACTGAGAAATTAGAATCAGAACAAGATTCAAAGTTATGAACTTACGCGATGAAAAGCGGTTACTTTACGTCCGGTGGCCTGGTGCCTGGTGGTGAACTTCATTCTGCCTTTGGCCATACAGTTCCAGAATACGGCAGGGCTGGTGATCGAAGGCTCGCATCGCAGGATCGCTCCTCTGCAGCGTTCCTCTGCGCAGAGCACTCGCCGCTCTCGTCGATAGTCCTGAAAAGGCATAAATGAGCAACAGAGGGAGAAGATTCACTTACCATTAAAATTCGCCGACTTCGACGGTCTTGACGCTTTTTCTTCCAAAAGCAAAACTGATCTCTTGCGTGGCAGCCATTCCTGAAAACGCTGGAAATATGAGTCAAGATTGCCGAAGACCCGTTCGGAACAAAACCTAAGAATTCGCGCGCACGAATAGCACAAAATCCCTAGTGATATCGCGAGTTTTGTAAATCGAACTTCCACCTTCGCCAATGTCTCTCGACGGGAAAACAGCGCGCCGGCGGCACCCAGTTTCTCCTTCATCCTTCAGTCGAGTTTCTCCGAGTGACAAAAGCTGATTGCGGTGCGAAACTGCATCACTCTGTTCGCATATCTCCATTTCCATTTTTCAGAAACCTCAGCTCATCTCGGACTCAACGATGGAATTCGTGCCGTTCATTTTCATGCAAGAAGTCATAAACTCAATAGCAATACGTACAGCCAGCAAGTTCGAATCGTTTTCTTCCGAGTGGTCGTCATTTGCCCGAGAACGATCCTCCCGCATTCCTAAAAGTCTTCAGATCATTTCATCTCCCAGCGGTCTCTTCTACCGCATGTATGATTGCCAAGGTTCTGTGAATGTTGAAGACTGGAATGTTTCCAACGACGAGCTGGAAACTATGTCATTCTTTGAAATGCGCGCCGACCACCCAAAAGACATGGGAGGAAAGATTCTTGACGGGACTTTGCTGAGAAAGCTCTTGGAGATCCTGAAACACCTGAAGTTTGAGCTGTCCCTTATGACTTTCACGAGTTGCCAAATAGGTCATGAATCCACCATCAACCGTCTTATCCAAGCCATTGAAAGCGTTAGGGGATTTGAAATTTATGCTGTTGATTTCTACACCAGGATATTTTATCGTTTGGGACAAATATCGTTCCCCAAAGTGACCGAATTTCTGTGGATACAGGACGGGACTCATTTCCCGGAGTCATGGGAACCCAAAGTCCTAAAATTGATAGAAACTCATCGTTTCTACGCTCTGGATATGATCATACCGGCTAAAAGGCGCAAGACTTTCTATGAGTCGTTTTTAACGGTGCTATCTGACAGGGTGAGCGTCCAAGGTGAGCCTTTCAGTGTGGAAATGAATTTAGCACATTTGGAATACGAAATGCCATTGTGCTTCAATGTGAAATCGATCAACTCCGAGTGTTATTTGCATTTTCGAATGAAGAATTGTGGACTCTGAACGATTCGCGCACCAAGTAACAAACCCCAAGTAATATCGCAAGTTTTGAAAATCGAACTTCCACGACAGGAAAACAGCACTTGTATTTTTTTAAAATAAATCACGAACCGCAAAATTTGAAATCGCCAAACACCAGTTTCAATACGTTCATTCAAATAGCGAAAATCCACTTTCACATGTAGACAGATTACAACTCAAGTACGCTAAACTTCTGGAGCACGACCCGGGAAGCGAACTGGGACAACTTCGTACGCGGCAGCAACTTCAATTCTTCGGTGGACATCTTTTCAACGATTTTCACCAAATCGTCCAGCATCTGAGAACGGTCCGCCAGCAATAGCTTCTCTCCGAACGGCATATTTTGGATGGCAACAGAGTTCGATCGGAAAAACCAGCACTTTGCAAGAACAGTGGGACAGTTGAAGCGTTGGGCAAGTCTCCAAAGGAAATGAATGGAGTTCCCTGAAACCTCAGCGTTAAATAGCTAAAAGAAACGCAAGATACTCACAGTCGGGAACACGAATGTTATAAATAACTGCAAGGAAGTGTAAGAACTCGTCGATATTCACATCCTCCAGTTCTTGGGGAATTCCGGCTTCGGAACTCAACTCGTCAAATGGGAAGTCTTCAAAAGTGGATTCGAGAAGCTGAAACGTGACGTTGAAAAACCGCAAACAATTTCTGGACGTACCTGTTTCGACAAATAAATTTCGTTGCTGCCGATCTTGTATTTCACAGCATCCGGAAGTCCACGGATGAATGGAGTGACACGTCCGTCAAATTTTGAAGCAAATGAGCTAAAAATGAAAGCTACTTGACAACCCAACATTCACAATTCTTACTTTCCAAACTCAATGGCGACGTAGGCCCGTCCAACTTGGTCTCCGTTCGCCGTCCGTTTCGTTAATTCATGAGCCTTCAAAAACTTGGAACGGCTTTGATGTATATGGACAACTCTATTCTTCTGGTCAAAATGATGATTCCACTAAAAATGAAAATCAAAACGAGCCGATAAAACTTCAACTTACGCTATGGAAAACTGCTTCCTTCACACCGCATTTGGAGCTAATTTTGAGCGTGCCATTTGCCCAAAAGTGCCACATTGTAACGGGACTGTTGTTCAGGGGTTCACAACGGAGGATCGTGCATCGTTCGTCGTACTGAAGTGACGCGCAAGGATTGCTCTCATCTATCGTCCTAAAATGCAATCAGAATTGACCATAAAAAGCTTCACTCACCATTTCCACATTTGTCCTCCAAGCTGAACAGGTTTAACCGTTTTTGCTCCATTTCCGAAGCCGAAACGAAGATGTCCTTCGAGGGGCATGGCTAAAACACGAATAAATCAGAGTTCAATGAGATCAAAACTGATTCGAGAACGTCAAGCGCGATTTCAAACCATTCATGCACACAAACGAGATCTGAAAAGACGGAATCGGAGCGGCTCGTTCACTTGCCGGAAGCAGCAGAAGTTCAAGCCTCGAAAATCGAACTTCAGAGTTCACCCGCGGATCCCGAGTGGATAACCTCGCGACGGCGCTACAACCTGTGAGAGATCAACTCAGAAGCAAACTTGGACATATCCGAATGCGGTATTGTCAACGTCAAAGCGAATTACCGCGTCGCAAGTTCGGCCGATTTCGTTCCAGGAGCCTCCCGAGAGAAATTTAGTATGGGAAAATGCGTCATTTTTCGTAAATCGTGCGTTTTTCCAAAAGTGAGGCACGGATTTGAGAAAGTACTCAATAAGAACGATGCGCAAGGATCTCAGCTTTCGTTTGAGCCCTCCCGAGCCTCCATCTGTGCGGTCTCCGCCGAGATCATTGCTGTTCTTCGATGAAACCTTAGAAAGAAGGCAAGAATCGAAATATGTTCCGCGCAATTACCACGAGTCGTTCAATTGTCTTAGATTCTACCCCCAAAAAGCCCAAAAAGACTCATTTAACATTCAGCAACTGCATTTTCGACGTTGAACTATGATTCTTGTCTTCTTTCAACAAATGAATGTCCCCTTTGCAAAGCAGCTCCATAGCAAAGTGCGGCTCGCGTTGATAGGTTCACAGCGGAGCACCATACAGCTCTCTCCAGCAGAGGTCAAGGAGCAGTCCGTGCTCTCATCGGCGGTCCTAAGAATCAAATACGAACATTGAGTATACGCGGGAGTCAACACTTGCCATTTGTATTCGCCAATATCGGCGGACTTGGGAACCTTGCTGCCAAATCCGATATTGATGACTCCTTTGGCAGTCATTCCTAAAACAAAGATTCCCAGAGAACGGTTTCATTGTAAATGATCCGATATGGATTTGCATCTTGGAAACTTCTCACTCAATGCACTCAAAACAACCGGACGAGTAACAAACTTTATGTTCTATCGCAACATGTTACAAATTATCTCCGAAACAACAACGCAACAATTTGTGAGACTTCTTCTGCTTCCGCCTCACTTCGTAGAGGTCCGCGACGACATCTCCGGGAATCTGCGAG
>KN167681.1:3264-19316 GCA_000757745.1 Steinernema scapterisci
ATCGGCGTCGCAAGCTCTCCTTCCGCCTCGTTTCTTCCTCTGACAGCGAATAAACTCTTGAAATATTTAATCTTCATTGTGTTTAATTCCGAATAAATGTATTTGTTCCAATTCTGGAATACGGGAGCACCCGTTCCAACCCTTAAAGGATACAGACCTATCAGTTCCAACGACCGTTCTTGCCCGCTCGAGCACAATTAAGCGTAATATCAAACGTGTTCCATTCCTCAAAAACGCTCCCAGCGACCCACTTTCTTTGCTATTTAACTCTCCTCGCCTCCCTCGAATCCATCAAACCGAAAATGTCATCCGCCCGACTCCTCTCGCTCGCCCTCTTTGCCGTGGTTGTCGCTTCGTCTCTCGCCAGCGGCTTCTGGCCCTATTCGGGATTCTACGGCGGATACGGCTGGGGCCCTGCCTCGTTCTTCGGGAACCAGCACGGCTACGGAGCCAACAAGGCGCACTCGGACGGATACTCGCGCGGGGAGAAGTCGAACTGGTCCAACTACAACTACGGAGGTCACGAGAGCCACGAGAACGGCGAGAGCTACGGGAAGAACCACGACGAAGGATTTGGGGACAAGCACGGCTACGACGAGGGATTCGCGCACGAGGAGCCTCGTGGGTTCTACGGATATGGGGCTAATCGCTGGTGGTGAAGGATGGAATGCTTGATTTCGTGAATAAATCCTTTTTTTAATCGAATTACAAGGAAGCAAACTTTGTGTTCTTGTTGACCGCCGGTGCGGTGCGTTAAACACAGGTTAAATCACAGGCCACTTAAATGGACACCCGGAGATTTTTCGAGTGCAACTACACCAACAGCACCGCAAACAACTCGGAAGAACAGAGGATTTGAGTGTTCCTAGAGCTCTCGCCAGCCCACCACTGTCTTCCGAATCCCTGCGAAACTCGACAATCTTCAAAACAAGCAGAGAATCTATTTACGTTTACCCGGAACAATAGAAACAGTGAAACCCGCGTAGATTCGATGGAAGGAGCAGGGGGACGGCGCTTAGAGCGGAACTGAGAGGCGATTATGCGTCACGCTGGTCTTCTTCGGGGGAATCGCCGAGTTCGGACGGCTGTGGCTCGACTTACTGGAGGTCTTCGACGAGCCCACTTCTGACACCATCAGCTGGTGCTCGTTCTTCATCGCTGAGAGGCGCTCTTCCACGATCCAGTACATGAAGTCGGCGTGCAGTTTCCGCACGTCCCAGTACGCGGCAATCGTGATACTCAGCCAGATGAAGTAGGTGAGCAGGAACGCGGCTCCAATGTACACATTCCTGCAAAAGGGTATTGATGGACGTTTCCAGAGGATCTCCGCGCACCTCAAATGCTTCTTGCTGTGCTCCGCGTCGGCTTCGTCGCTGTCCTCGGGGAGCTGGTTGATCCTCCAGCAGTAGTAGAGGCTGTAGATGACGAAACTGAGAAGGAGTAGCAGGGAAACGACGGCGTCCCAGAGCATCGGGCGCATGAAGGCCGGGCGGCAGGAGTAGATCCCGTAAAGAGAGAGGATCGTGATCACAATGTGGAGGAAGCAGATGAGCGCCACTGAAAACGGATCTTGATTAAAAACGATGGAAGACGTTTCTTACCGGTGGCGGAGACGCAGATCCCGAAAATGTGGAGAACGGTGGACTTCATTTCGTCGTTGTGAATGAAGAAGAGGAGCGGATATGCGTATGTTCGCTCAAAGTAGTTCTTCACGTGTAGCTCACATTCGTTCAGCACTGAAACGCATAATTGAGAAATGTTCCGGACAAATTCAAAAATGGTAACGTTAGACAATCGAAAATCGCTAAAAAAAACGCTGATATCAGGCGGATTTTGAACATTTGAACGCAGGAATTCTTTCTTCAAAAAGACAAAAAAGCGCGTTTCCACGTGGAATGCACTGAGAACAAAAAGCGAAATGACGCGAAAAGAAAAACCTGGATTTCATCCGTTTCAGTTCACTCTAATCCGTGCGGCGCCGAAAGGACAAAAGCTGAGCTGGGATCCGACTCACCGTTCAGAATCATCGTCGGGTTGATGAAGACGAACAGAACGGCGAAGAAAGCCGCTAATATTCGCATAAGGGAAGGATCTCTTGCAGCGGCGGCGGCGGTCGGAGAGCGAGAGATGCAGGCGGAGGTCGCGCGTTCAGTTTCGGCGACTTCTTGCTCTGAAAACGAAAACAGCCATCAGCGAAAGAGTTCCGAATAATCCAGTTTGCGGTGTGAAAAGTCGAACGCGGACATTAGGGCCTCCGGCGCGACCCCGGTCGCCTCGTGAAAACAAACAACGCACGTAAAGGAGAAGCGAGGATCTCGAGAGCATCCGAGATTTGTCACTGGCGGCACGTGTTCCCGGAGTCTTCTTGATTACATTAGCTGCTTCTTGCGGTGAGAAGCGGCGGCGGCGGAGGCTAAGTAGCCGCACTCATTTAGGAAAGAGGCAGACGCAAGCTAATCGGCGAGGAAATCGGTGATGAGAGAGCGGACGCGCGGGACCGGAGGCTTCCGAAAGACCCGAGGACATCGCGAACAAGAGATTCTGGGAAGCTCTGGATTGCTCCGCCAGTTGCATAATACCAAAGAAATTTCATAAATTGACCGCGAAAGTTTGAGTTACTGAATATCCGATCCCCGAACCTCCCGAATGCACGTGAAATAGGAGTAACTCCCTCCACACAATAGATCCTTGAACTTAATCTGTCATGACTGCAGGAAGCCACAAAGCAAAGATCAGAGGCATAAAGCCGAAACTAACATAAAATGCGCCAAAAGAAGATCGGATCTCGGGAAAATTACAGATTTAAGAATTAGCAGATTTAGAATTCAGGGCCGAAGGCGATTAAGGAGAGGGTAATTGGAGCCGCGAGAGGATCGAAGCCTAAATGAGTCAAAGGGCACTTTTAGCAAACGGAGCGATCGAGCGAGAGGAATTGAAGCCGCGAGGAACGACGAGCCGCGGGCGAAACGCGGCGACGAGCAGGGATTAATCGTCGCCCATACGTCACAAATTGTATTTAGGAAGTGTTTTCAATTAGGAGGCCTCCAGGAACGCCCGGGGAGGTGAGGAGGTCGCAGAGAATAACCCGCGGAGAAGAAGCGGAGACTCAGCAGTTGGGAAAAGAGAAGAAACCTGGGCTGCAGGAAGATGAAAGAGCCGATGACCAGCATAAAGCAGAGGATTTGGCGCTTTCGAAGGGTTTCTGCTGGATGCGGGGCTGCTATTTGGGGGTTCCGTGACGCATGGAAACTCAAATTAAGCGGCGAACAGTCGGGCGAGCGTTCGTCCGGACCTGTTTGCATGTCTTACTTTCCCGGGCCGACGGATAGAGTGATGCCGCGAGGCTGTCTTATCCCGATCCGAGCCTCTTAGAAACGGATTTAAGACTTCGGAGTTCGGAAATCGGCGGCGGCAACACGAGATCTTCCTAATCCGACCGAAGTAAGTTTGAAATTAAAATTCCGCTTTAGAATCGCCATTTTCGAATTCGAATTTGGTTTGTCCTCCTCCGCCGAGACCTTAGAGGTGAAGGAAGTCTAAAGGTTTGAGGAAGCGCCTTTCAAGGAATCTATCGACTCCGTTCTGGGACAAACAATGAATTAATCATGTGGTGGACTTCTGGAAAACAAACATGAAATCGGAACTCTGGTCCAGGAGAAACCAAAATAAGAAACGGAAATTAGGAAAGATTGGAGTAGGAATAACAGTGGTCGGAAGAGTCGTGATAGATAACGAGGTCGAAATTAGCATTCGAGAGACATCCGAGTCCAGGCCGAGGACGAGACAATGAGGGATATCAGAATTAGGCGCGAGAATTCGCCGCTCTCGTCACTTTTTCCGCGTAATCGATCTCGGAATAGCCCGTTCGACCGCTTTTGCCCTGGAAAGAGCGAATCCAGCGCGGTCCGTCCACTGAATCTTGCCTAATCCGAGCGCACTTTGAGTCGGGACAGCAAAGTATAATTGTGCTACATCTCAGAACGAGAAAACAAGTCTTCTTTACGCATAAATTCCTGTTTCGCCTTTTAGAAAAGCTGAAGTGCGTGAACCGGACCTTTTGACGTCGCGAGGACAGACGTCAGCACAAGGAGCTGCAAAGCGACCGCGCGGAAACTGACTCAGCCGGAAAAACGCCGATTTACGCGCCGCGCAAATCCAATCAAGCAATTATGTTCGCGTACCTGCGTGGGTTTCGCGTGTATTATGACCAGAGGGAGAGAGAGACTTCCTCTTTATAAAGGTTAACTGGCGGTCATTCTGGTCCAAATCGCGTGGAGACCGATCCTGGAAGCGGAGGAAATCTTTCGGTTTTGCTCGTTTTTTTTTTCGTTTTGAGGATGCGCACGAGGAAGCCAAAGTTTCCCGTTCAGGAACACTTCCGCCAATCTATTTTCGCGTTTTTTACGTGCCGAACAGGACTTCTGCAGAGTTTTCCGTTGGAAGTCCGAAGTCCAAACGCGGAGAAATGGGTGTTTGAAGAACCGGGCTGTAGAATAAGAAGCCTTGCAAGCGCAGAAGGAACGCTGACCCAGCCAAGACCATGCTTGGGTCATCGAGACTCCTTAGAGATCACCCTATTCCGAACCGGAGCCAGTTGGGATTCGCCTCAAATTAGGCACCGTCGAACAGTGGGAGTTGCCCTTCGGAGACACGCGTCGCCCACTCCGTTCGCGGAATCGCCGACTCTCCGCCGCTTAACTTAATCAAAACACGCGCGTCTTATCCACTTCGAAGCTTCTTACGCGTTTCACGTTGCAAAGTAATCTCAAACGTCCAAATCCGAATCAGAGCTGCAAAGCGTCTCCCGGGAGATTTGCGGACGCGTGGTTGGACGCTTTATGGCCCGACGAGAATTTGCGTTTTTGAGGTTAATCAAGAGCAGACACGGAGCTGCAGAAAAAGGACAAACACGGAATAAAGAGATTAGGAGGAGCTGCTATGAAGGACTAAAGGGTGTCACTAGAAGCGATGTTATTAATGAATCCTTAGGAATATAAGACGCTTTGTGGATTCACAGAAATATATTTGCGATCTCTACAAATATTTTTGTCGCAAACGCCGAAATGCGCAGAATTCAGAAATCCTCCAGAAGTGCAACGAGGTGTCCAAGAAGGGCCTTAGTGTGCTTTGTGGCTGCACGCCACCCCCGAGACGCGAGTGGGAGGAATAAGAATCAGGCTGGAGTCAGAAGAGGTCGGGATAAACGAGCGTTAATTAGATCCAGAAATGGAAATCACTAGTTCTCAGAGCCGAGATTTGAAACGGATTAGAATTTCCAGGAGCACAATTTCGAGCGCTTTTCAGTTCCTCGAGAAGAAGAGGGCTTCTAAGGCGCCCGACTGGACGTCACGACGCCAGATTAATCCGGAGCGTCTCTAAACATTAGCAATTGGAGGTGTCTCAGCAACATCCGGTGTCGCAGGATGAGTGGGTCTTTCCGCCCAAGGTATAAGTGCCGATTTCTGAGAATCCCGGAAGGTGTAAGTCAAAAACAAAAAGCCATTGGGATGAAGGTTCAAAGCAGCAAAACGCAAGCGGAATTCTGGGTCATTCACGCACTCTTCAATTACGTAGTCCTATAATTCAAAATCCGCGTAACCATCGATGATATCGGAGGCGATTAACATTTACTTCTGATTCTAATTACTCCGGCTGGTCACTCCTGAATGCCTATATATGCACGAGGCATTCCTGTGATTCAAACGTTCCCTTCGTTGAATGGACTCGGTGAGATCTGGACAAATCCGCACAATCCCCAAATTAGAATCCCAATTCAAAGTTTCCTTTGTCGAAAATCAATGAAACTGCACGGAATCCTTGCGGACGCGTCGTTCATCTTTCAAGGACAGACGTTCTCAAAAAGTGCCGAAAAGGAAGTCCAAAGGCCACTTGTACTTCGCCAGAGTTATTCGGAAACGTATAACTTGGATGCACTAAACGGAGAAGCCCTTCTCCACTTTAAGGATTCCCTGCTTTGTCCTCATTTTGATCTTCGATTTGGATCCCGGAATGTCACCAGAAGAGAAAGACCCGGTCGGCATCGGAAACGCAAAAACAAGACATCTCCATTTGGCTCCTGTTTTGATCTGAGTTCGGCCGGAAAGTTGCTACAACGTCACGCGGAGACTCACAAACATCTTATTCACGGAGTGACTCGGACTAAACGACACGTGGATCTTTGACGCCGTCGGTGCAGAGTTGGCTTCGGCGCCAGAATTCGAGTTGCCGGAGGCGATCATAGGCTTTCCGGGGCCGCAGGTGGGCGAACCAGGGAGTCGGGAGAGATCCGTCCAGGATGCGGCGGAGACGGTTGAACGCTTCGCGGTTAGTTTCGGACATCAAGTAGAACGGAGCTGCAAAGAAACCTCATTTTAAGTGGGAATAGTAGATACACGGAGGATATTGTTGGCATGATATTTACGAGAGGAAACCGGCGAGAAAATAGCAAAACATTGTGCCGAAGAACTTCGCGGAGCTGGGGAACATTGCTCGGCACGAAGTTTCCTGTGAGTCTTGTTTGTTGATCGGTGAAACTCTTTAATTCACTTAGGGTCACAGCTACGTAAGCCGAAAGGACGCCTGGCGTCTGGGAGTGTTTTCGCCGTTTCCGTTGGCTTTTAGGGGCTTTCCAGAACTCACAAGTGTCGTAGATCGTGAAGTCCACGTTGATCAACAGCGCGTGAGTCACGTACCAGTCGTCCAGCTGAAAATTCCCGATTTGAGTTTCCAAACGGGCCCTTCTCGGCTTACCCAAACAAACCGCGTTCTCTCGATATTCCTGTGGAGATGCGGTAGGAGGTCCGCGCTGAGAGTGTAGGCGAGTCCGGCGCAGAAGATTCCCAAGTTTCGATAGGGAAACTCGTGTTCCGAAAGGTAGAACTTGCTGGATTGGCGCTTGTCAGCAGCCACTTTGAACGGGTAGCAAAACACAGATTTCTTGGATTCGGAGAGAGATCTGGAAGCCAAGAAGTTGGCCACCAGTCCCGCGTTCAAAGACACGTCGTCGTCGATTTTGAGGATGAATCTGGTGGAGTTTCGGAAGTGTTCGTGAAGATAAGCGATCCAGGCGTGGGCCTGAATGGACGACTATGGTGCTGAGGATGAGATCTCAAACAAACCTTCATAGGAAGCGATTGGTAATTGTCGACGTGAAACGATTGCAGGACGTCGTCAAACTCCTTCGCCTCCTCCTCGGCAACTCTCTGGATCTCGCGTTCCATCGGTCGTCCGGTTACAAATAAAATGTCGAAATTCGCCTGAAGTCGAGAATTCAAATTGAATTTCTAAAAAACGGCACCATTTTTCTAAATTTTTTGTCGAACGTATGACGAAGATCGTGGCGTCGATTGAAGTTGTAAACGTCGGAGTGGACAACGATTAGGAAAGTGAGGTTTCGGTGGAGATGGAAACGCCGAGGTTGAATGTGGATCCGAGGCCAGTTAATGGTTTCATTAAGGATCAAAACGTTATTCACGTCGGAATCGTTCAGGTGCAGCTTCTGAGAAATCGAATGCATTTGGGAACCGTAGGGTGGAACACACTCACCCTCATCTGCACATGCCTGAGAATCTCAGATTCGCGGCACTCCTTCGACCAAACTGGAACATTAGACGCATTCCAGAACAGAAAAGCGACCAGAATAAGAATGACCAAAACGGGCAAATAGGAAACACTCCACGTCATGACGGACGAGTGTCCCTTCCCAAAATACCTAAATCGATTCTCGACTGCACTAACCACTCCTCCTCTATCGAGCGATTCGATCTTCCGTTGACTCTGTTTGCAAGATCAGATAATTTGCGGCGCCAAGCGCCGCTTTTGTGGCGACCGACTGGCGACGTTTCTTCTTTTCTGCGCGATCCACTCGGAGTTGGCAAATCTCAGTAAATCTACAGATTTTTTCGAGTTCACCTCGGACTCTTCCGTCTTCTGCACAGTCCACTCTCGTGACTCCCAACTTTAACTTGGAATCACGCAAAGTTCCTCATGCGCCTGTTTCCCCCATCCACCCCTTCTTCCAGATTCGGAAATCGGCGTACAATGTTCATTGAACCCGGTCCCCAGAAGCTATAGATCTCCGTCTTATCCCCGCATAGCGGCCTATCGCAGTCGATGTTATTGCAACTTCTTCCAAGCTGACTCATGCTTGTTGTCACATGTTCCGAGGCTTTCAAGATAAGAACTGCTCGATCGAAGAAAACAAAAACTACTCTCCTTCTCCGCCCGATCGCTTCCCGGGCATCTCGGCGATCGATCAGGCGCCCCTGGGCATTTTGTCGACCGCAACTGTTCGCAGAGAACTCGATAATTTATTCTGCATAAATAAGATTACGGTAGGCGGAAGCTGCGACAATCTAAACGAAACTCTATCGAAGCGGCGACAAGTGAAAACAAGGATCAGAGTGAGAGGCTGCTGGGTGGATTTTGCCAGGTTCTCCGGTTCGGGGTATACAGCCGCCAGAGGTACGCAAAGAGGGGACTACGGGTCTTTGCGAAACAACACTTAAGCACAACCAAAAAGTAAGAAGTATCACAAAAGTGACTTCGAAACGCGGCTGTATACTGAATCCGTCGGAACCCAAACGTGTGGGAGAGGTCGTGGCGAAATCTAAGCATGTCACCAGAAGGCACAGAGATATGGAATAAAGCTATCTGGAGAATTTGATCGGCGAGATATCGGCGGCATAGCTGCTGCTGCTGTGAGGAAATGTACACGAGAGTGGAATAGTGGTGGATGGGATTAGAGGAGGAGGAAGGGAGAGGGATCACCGATTGATCGACGCGGCCGGCATGAGGATCTGGTTCTGGAACATGAGGATTAACAGAGTACTGCAACGAGTCAACGTGCCTGGAACAGTTTGAGCATATCTCCGAAGCCACCGAGACCCATTGAACTGAAGTTTGGCAACGGAGGGTTCGGGAGGGCGCCCTTGTCCATGAGCATCAGCATCTGCGCTTTGGCGTCTTCAACTTTCCTGCAAAATTTCCATTTCAAAATGAAATCGCGAAACAAAATCACCGACTTTAAGTTATCGGCTTGGAGCTTGGCGATAAACTGCGCGGTGATCAGGTCGTTCTTGCTGGCCTCCGTGGGCGACGAGGACTCCTTCGAGAGGTTCAAGGCGTTCTCTCCCTCCGAGCCGACGGATCCCTCGGAATCCGACATCCGCGTCGGTCGCTCCAATTTGCGCTTCCGCGCGGCCGCGAGCGAGGCGACTGTAAGGAGAGGGTCGGCAGGTGGCTCGGACTATACGAACGTACCTGGGAACATTGTGGAGAACGGCGAGGAGCCCAAAGTGGCCTCGAGGAGATTGGAGGGCGGCGCCTGGGAAGTCGACGGCGGAGGCACGAAGTCGCTAGATGAGTGCGAGATAGATGACGAGCGAGAGGGCGAAGTGATCGGGAGATCGCTCGGAGGTACGTCTTCGGCCGAAGAGGACAGCTTGAACGGGGCGAAGCCCGTCGAGCGCGGATGTAAGGCGGCGCCACTCGTGTGCAGTTTGGGATTGACGTTTGCCGAGTGACGATTGCTAAACAAAAACAACTTTTTGTGGCCGAGAGTACTAAGGAGGATATGAGGAGGTGGCGAGAACTGCCGCGAGCAAAGATCACAAGAGCGAAAAAAGACTTACCGGCTCCGCCGTGACGAAAACATCATTTCACAACCGGCTACCGTACACCTGTGCATCTCCTTTAGATGGACGGCACTGTTGTGAATCTTCAGGGCGCCCTTATCGCAAAACGTTTTCAGGCATTTCATGCACTGGACGCGCCGTTTCCCGTTGTTTTTGTTGACCTGAAGAATACGGTAGCTGGTTACACAGGATCACACAAAAGTGGCTTACCGAAAGATTGGGATGAGCCTGTTTAAGCGGAAGATTCTTGGATATCGAAACCGGAGGAACAATGGGGAGACCGGAAATCTTCTCCTCGAAAGGTGAATCCGCTTTTATCGTCGTTTGCTCGGAATCCGACCCGTCGACGTCGACGTCCTCGTCGAGGTTCATTCGCTCGTCCCCGACCGACGACAGTTCGCCCGAAACGGAGCCAGAAACTTCGCTGGTGGTGGATTTCTTCGCGTCGACTCCAGGGGTGACATTCGCCATCAAGGAAGGTATCTCTTGCACCATGGATCCAGCAGGGAACGCGAGGGGATTCAGCGGCCACTGGTTCAGGAACTGCACGGGGAAGAGCGAGTGCCGGAGAGAGTCGACGAGGGGTCCCATAAAGGGAAAGTCGTTCTGGATGCGGTTCATCAGTTGGAGTTCCGATTGGAGGTTAGGCGCCGACCATCCGGTGGGCAAGTGGCCGTTCTCGAAGTCCTAAAATGGAAAGAAAGGTTAAACAGTCGAAGGAAACCCGGGAATGCCCACTTTGAGCAGGAAATCCACGGAGAAGTCGGCAGCGCCTCGCTCGCGCTGCTTCGACATCGTAATCGAGCCTCGCTCGGGTCGTCGGATTCGCGTGTCAACGGTACCGCGGCCGCGCGACTCGGCGGCGGATGTGGCAGTCGAAGTGGCGTCGCTGGCTTGAGGCTCTCGAGAGTCGCGCGCCGCCGCCAATTGGCCAATCATCAGTTATCAAACGCGCGGTCCCCTCGCTCCGCCCCGAAAGAGCCAAAAAGCGACTTCCGGACGAGAACGAGAACGCGTCCCTCCGACGCGACTCGGGTAAAATTAGCATATCCTCCCAATCTGTCACATTTCAAAACTGGCGACAAAACGCGGGCGTCGATCTAACCCACGGGAGGCGCTGGGAGCGATGACGCAGAAGATCAAATCTGAGATATTCGAGTGCAAAGGGCGCGACGAAAAGTAACAAAACAAGTGGAAACTCGGAGATGAGGACAGCTGATAGAACCACCGAAACATTCTGACCCAGGTGTTTTACACGAGGCACTCTCGAAACGGCGCATTCCGATTTCACCCCAAACTTTTCCCAACTTCCCAAAAAGTATTCCCAGAGTCGCCGCTCCTAAGTAGCTCTTCTAAAAGCGGCAATTCGGGAAGACGAATCGCGTGTGCATTTCACGGCTCATCAAATTGGATTTCGACCGTTTCCGCCGGCAACGACCGCCGACACGTCGAAGGTGTCAATTACGCGTCCTCCTCACAATCCACGTCTTCTCCCTTGGCCCAACGCGGATTCGGGCCGCAGGATGACAACGACACGTGTTAATTATTCCATCTCCCTCCGCCGCCATTCGACGGCGACGTTGAAGGAGGACCCGAGGGCCATAAAACGGATGCGCGGACAAGAACGCTCGAAGGAACATGGCCGCGGGAGTGCATCAAGAGAAGAAATGGCGAATTGTGTCGTCTTCGAGGGTGTCGAAAGATGCGCCGCCGTCGGAAGCTGTTTTTGTCCCGGGCGAAGGGGCCACCATGCAGAAAAATTGAGCCGAGGACAGTAAGCCGAGGAATGCACACGGGGCGCAGGATTCCTGGGATTATCAAATTCCGTGCGAGCGAGCGGTAATTGCAGGGGGGTTGATTAGTGGAGGAGAATCTCAAATTCGAGGCTTTCAGGAATTCCGGACTCGTGGACGCTCGAATGACGTTCGTTCCACGCTCGATTATCAACAAAGTGGCAACTGTCAGCCTCAAGAGAACCCTGGGAGAGGACCCTGTGACTCACCGGCGCTTGATTGCAGCAGCGGTGTAGGTGGACAGTCGTAAAGCGGCCTCCTCCCCCACCTACCCACCCTATAGTTTTCGGCCCACGTCACTTCGGCTGCTCTCCAAATCAAATTCGCGCCGCTTCTAATTCGTCCTTTTTATGACTATTATTTAAAACAAAAACTCGCGATTCTCCCCGAGGACGTCGTCTTCCTCCTCCGTCCGGCGCTTCAATTCGCCTCTTTTTTCGCGCCTCCGAACACTTGTCGTCGTCGAAGCGGCCCTCGGAGCGCGCGATTCCGATTAATCATTTCTGTGACACTACCGTAGTCCGGCGGCACTCGGCGACAGTCGTGGTGCGAGCGAAAGCGAGGGGCCCAGCTTCGCTGGGAGGCCGAAGCCGCTAATGGACGCAACAGTCGCCGGCGAAAGGCCACAGTCGACTCACTGGGTCATTCGACATATGCAAATGAAGCCGAAAAAAATCACGGCGCCACCGAAGGCGCCGAGAGGAGCCCGGGGTGGTCGCAGGGGTGACGAGGTGACGCCGCCAGAGAAGGCGCGAAATGGCCCCGGGGAGATGCGCCCGCGCGGCTTGACAAACGATTCTCGGCACCCGATGACATGTCAATTCTCAAATCGCACACTCGCGCGCCGTTTTTGGTCCAGCGCGCGGGGAACCTCGAATTGAGCTGTTATCGAAGTCGGGAATGACCTAGGAAGAGGAACTTTCAGCAGTTTGGGGTACGGTAATTTATGCGCTCGATTTGGACATAAGTGGGAACACTCCACAGATCTGAAGGTAAGGTTCAATTCCCAACATTTCCCAAATGCAGGAATCCTTTCAAAAAAAAATTCTAAAACGTTAACATGAAAAAGCGGCAAAACTCCAATTCCACGAATCGCGCAGAATCGGTGACGACAACATCGCGGGCGAAAACGAGAAGCAGTCGACGCGACAAGTCCTTCGGGATTCGTCGGCGATGGTGACACGGGAACGTCGAGAAGCTCACGGCTTTCGATTATGAGATGAGCTTTCTGGTTTGGCACGCTTCGATTAGCCTCTCAAATTTATGATAACGTCAACGGCGAACGCTCAAGGGAAATCCGGCGCGTGCGCCTCGAGGGGGACAGTAAGCGCCCGAGTCCCACTCCCCCACTTACGATGTTCACATAGCCGCGATTAAAGTCGTCCAACGTCCAGAGCGCCTTTTGCAGGATCTGTTCGGCTTCGGGACGTTCCACGCTGGACAGAAGACGATCCAAGAGCACTTTTAACCTGATTGGAATAGCCTGAAAAGGGGAAAATAGATAAATTAGAACATAAAAAGTTTACCTGGTATCCAAACAGGGCTGTGAAGATGATCGGCTCGAGTTTCCCAGAAGTGATAGCCGGAGGCGTCGGCGGAATCTTGTCATCTTCGAGGTCCACATCTTGGAGGGGAGATTCCGAGGGAGCCACTGCCGGAGCCGGTGGCGTCGAGGACGACGAAGGCGCCACGGAGAGGACGTCCGTGATGGACATTTCTGTAATGAGGAACTGTTGAGGGTGTTGACGAGGAAGCAGAGAAGCGGCACGACACGCGAAGTTGACTCGATTGAGGAGACGCAGTTTCAGGTCAACAGCTGCCGGAGACGGGGGAGGCACGAGGACTCTGTCCAGGCTGCTGGGCCAGGAATAGTCCCGGGCTTGCGACCTGCCCGCGGACGACTCAAAACACACGCACACGTTGTCGTCGTCCTCGTCGCGGCGAATGTCATCTCGCTGGCTCGCGGGTTTGTCGCTTGCCCTCCGCCCCGGGCATCAAGGTGGAGTGGAAGCGGCGGCAGCGGAGCGGAGAAGCGTCAAGAGTGTAAAGCTCGGCGCCTAGAAGACGATGACCGTCGCACGATGACGACGGTCCCCTAAGGGAAACAACCCGATCGAGCGACAAACGTCGTCGTCCGAAAACATTGAATCACGACCTGACGGAGGGGATACTGTAGCTCGCGCGACGTCTGCTCCTTTACGACGACAACTTCTGCTCCCGTTCCTGCTGCTGCTGATGTTTGGGTCAACTGTTGTCCGCTGTCGCCGCGCCGTGGTCGCCTGAGCGGCCCTTGGGCGCTGCCTCCCCGACGATCAAGTGTCACAATCCGCCACTGCATCTGGCGAAGGCGAAGGAGCCGAGGTGACATAACGACAACGACGCCGCCTACAGTAATCCCCTCCCCCACTCCGGCGACCCCTTTTTACAATCGCCTTCGATCAAACTTATTTATCATCTCACGGCCGAAGGGCCGCAGCTGACGCGCGCGGTGAGGACAGCGACCCTTGATGCAAGCGCAGAAGTGGCACATTGAACCGTTAAGGAACCGAAAAGTAACCCTTAGATACGGGAACTTACAAACACATACACATATGCAAACCATAAACAAGACCTCCTCTCACCTCTGCGCACTTGCAGATCCACAAAAACAAAACAAGAAACAATTTTGCGTTTTCTTCTTCTTTTTTCTCCTGCGTCAGCCCCGCAAATGACGTTTGTCGCTCTCGGCGAACGCCACGCTCCAGAAGCCACTCATAAGGTCCTACAGGATCCTCTCCTTAATACAAAACGTGATTCAGCGCGCGCTTTCCGCTCAGCGGCCGGAGAATCCACCTGATCGACCTTTGCCGGGAGTCCCTCAGGGGCCATCGCTCAGGCCTCGTCAACGGCGCCGCGTTTCTGTTTTTACTTGGAAACTCGCTTCCTGGGCCGTCGCCGCCTCTTTTCGTTGTAAATTTTGGGTATTTTCGATGTCGCCGCGGGCACTCGATCACCGGCGACCGCGAGCAACGAGGCGACATTCCTCTGAGCGGCCGGAGGCCGCAAAGGACAACTGACGGATGCAGATTGGCCTCGATCGTGGACATTACAACCCCGATCACGGCGACACCAACGATCGAGCTGCTAATTAGCTGCTGACGGAAACCAACGTTTCTTACGCTCCCGCTTCGAAGCAATACCGTAGGCAAGAAAAAAGACCTATTTATAGTGGAGTGGACTTCGAAAGTCCGGAAGAAATGAGAACAATAAAAATTAATGGACGGACAAAAGTAGAAAAGAGGGGGAGGACCACGTTTTGCCTGGTAAACCTACTCAAGATACACACAAAGAAAAACGATACCTTATGGGAAAGTTTCTTGGACATCTACCGTAACTCATTTGAATATTCCCAAAACTAAAACGTCAAAAATCCGCAGCTCTCAAGTTCCCGATCTCCGAAGCTTCTTAGGACACCTGTTTCGCCCATTTTCGCCGCTCGCATAAAGCGACGGTTGCAAAGTTGCCTTCGGCGTCACTTTGGCAACCGTCCGATTTATAGCCTCTCGAGGGACCGAGGACGACCGCCAGCGCCACCTGAATGGCTTTGGGATCGCGTTTGAATCGCTTACCGTTTCCTCCTCGGCTGCGCGCAGTCATCGTTACTCATTCATCATAAATCTGCGCGACACCCAAGCACACATAAACTATGCAAATGCGTTTTTTGCTCCGTTTTTTCGACCGCGAGATTCTCGCGACGGTCGCGAGGAATTTATTTGGGTGGCCAGAGGAGCGAACACGTCGGGGAGGACTGTCGTCCTCGTCGTCGTTAAGGGGCCGATTGCAAAACATCGCGGGAGAATCGTCCTCCTCGTTCTCCACCGCCGCCGCCTTCCGACGGTGCCTTCCGACGCCGATCTCAATTGGTGACTCAGCGAACAACAAATCGGGCCTCCGAAGCGCCCAGGTCTCCTCCGTTGCTGCTTCGAAGACGCTCCTGACAGCTGGAGCGCTTTATGAACACATAAAGAAGCCATTGAGGGCGACGCCGCTTCGAGGACCCATTCACCGCCATGTTCCCACAATACGCAGCACAAATTGTCCGGATCGTCGTCCTTTGAAGACTTCGGCGACTTCCACGTCCCCGGCGGCTCCGAGTAAACAGCGCCATTAAGCGCCGTCTTCTCGATGCGCAGCGCTCGTTGTCACCCATTCATTACCACATTAAGCTATGTGTCTTCACCACATAAAATAAATAATAAAATATGCTGTCACGCCTCAACACGTTTCGGCTCGAAACGGCGAAAGCCATCGTTTGTTTTAAGGGGATTCGCCGGTTTTGGTTACTTCGTTCAAGCCAGGCGCGTAATCCCGGCTGAGGCAGCTGAAACCGGACGGCGACGGATTTCAATACGAGACGTTGTGATCTCCCAGACGCGCACGCTACCAACATGTCTACACAGTTATCAAGCTGTTTACAACTTCGTCACTTCCACAACCACGGTGCGTTCCGCGCATCCGCTCCTCCAACTTTCGTTCTCATACATTGTGTGTGCTTGTGGCCAGCAACGTAAAGTGAATTCAACACATTTGAAATTCTCTTGGAAACAACAAAATAACAACAATCAGCCCAGAAGACGTAACAACT
>KN167681.1:21247-31790 GCA_000757745.1 Steinernema scapterisci
CGGAGAAAAGGAGCGACCAAAACTGTCTTCGAATATTATCATCAAAACACCGTATCTCCCCCTTATTCTCAGCGCATGTTATTCGCGACGGGACCCAAGAGCACTCGTGAATCGTCGGGAACCACCGTAACCCAAACACCAAAAAACGGTTCGAGGGCCACTTAGGAATCGACGACGAAGTCAGCGATTGAACTCTTTCTTCTTCTCTGCGTTCTTGTTTCGACTCCAGAAAATTCTTTTCCTAAGACCCAAAATTGGCTCCCATTTTTGGGAATATCGTATTTTGCTCCTCTTATCGACGCGGGTCCTCGTCATCGTAAGGATTGTGGGTCCGCGAGGTCGTGGAGTTGTGAACGTGCAGTCCCAGATGCTTAGAATTAGTCTTAACGGTTCCCAGTTCCAGCGGCAGCTAAGATTGAGAGGTTCGTCGGAGTGTTCACGGTCCATAATCCCCGATTTCTTCGGCGCCTCCGAGGAGATTAGAACGCGTTCGGAACACAAAACAACAATTCCGTTTTTGAGTAGATCTCCGAGCGTTTGCGCGTCATTTGATTTGCGACGTATAAGGAGGTCCGAAGAGGAGTTCGGTGGACGAAGGACGCGTTGACGGCGCGAGAGGTCAAATATTCTTTTTGGGCAGTGTGCGATTGTTGTTCCTTATTGGCGACCCTCGACAGGCGGAAGAAGGAGGCTTCGATTCCGCTCGCTTGGGGCATTCTATTCAAGGGAAGTAGGCTAAGAACCGACGTAGAATTCACCGTCTGGGTCACAGTGTTCCCTTGCAACTAGCCCTTCGTCGGCTGTTCCAAAGGCCTTCTCCTAAATGTTAGCTGCAGGAACCGAGTTCACAAAGTGACTCATCTTAGGCTTATTCAACCAGTTTTCGTCCTTCTCCATGCGACTTTTGTTTGCTAAACTCCAAAAGGAGTCATCGTCGTTTCCAAAAATCCGCCTCCCAAAACATCCCCTTGCACATCTCTTGTTTTCGACTCGAAAACGACGCTTGTTTTCTTGCGAACTATGAAACATGCCCGAAATTCCTGCAATGCCGTCGATCGCCTCTTGGCAGTCCGCGTCCGTTCCCCGCAACCTCAGCGACCCAGAACTTCCAGATCAAAAACCCCGTCGGAGTCGAGCGCGCGGTCGGTGCGCAGGCTATTAATCTTTTTGCCTACAAACGACTTGGAACTGTCTTCGCCCCTCCGAGGAACTCATTCTTCGCGCCTTCCAGGGGGCCATATGGACGCCAGCCGCTGTCCGTCGGCGACGCGTTTTTCTCTTCTGTGGCCTTTGGGAAGGTGGAACGTGTACGCTTTTTGCGCCGTTTTCCGGAAGACGAACGCGGGATCTGATTGAGTGCACGATGGAATCGACGACTCTCATCATCCATCGCTCACGACCGCGCCTAACAGCGTTGGTCAAAAAACAGCCGCGATTTTTAGCTTGTTTGTTTCCTTGCGCCTCGCTAGCACCGACCGCTGTCAAAATCTCTTCCGCTTTCCAATCATTATTTTTATCGCCTAAACTATTATTGTACCGCAGGGTTCGACTCGTCGATTTCCCTATCTTTTTCATTCACAATCTCCATCGACTGGTTACTGTAGATTAAAAGTAACTTCAACTGCTCTCTGAAACAAAACGCGTTGCTTCAGGTAGCTTTATCATAAGCACTAAAATTTTTACGAGTTTTGCCAACCTCCAAAATATCAATTTTGTGATCTAGCTCGCTTCGTCGGCTGTCCGATCGCCATCTCCAAAATCCAATTCAATCCTGTTTATTATCAGGCTGCTCCTCAGAGCGTTGTCGGCACTTTCCGTCGCTCAGGACAAATTCCATCATCACCTGTCCCTTGCACTACTGCTGTTACCATCAAAACAGCCCCCAAAACGTTTATCCCTCATCTCCAGCGTCATCCGGCTCCGATCCCAAGGGCCCCAAGACCAAATCAAATTTCCATTTTCGGAGTATTTTTGGAAGTGGCGGCTAATGTCCGGCAAATGGGATTATCTTCATATGTAGCGCGCGCAAAATCGTCGATTTCGGACGAAATCTGAGTGGCCAAGTATTTTCCCCGTTGGGATCTCGGGAACTCTCTGGAGTCGTTCTTTATCGACGGAGCGTCTTCGCCTCAGCTGCTCAGAATCGATACGTGAATCGTCTTTGTTTTGTTTCCTTTGTTTCCGCGACTCGAAAAGTTGGAAATGTTTATTTTTGCTTCTGTCACGCTTGGTGCCATTAGGATTCGTTCCTTCCGGTAGACGAAATGTCAGATTCGTTCGTATCTCAGAATTGTTTTCAACCCACGCCGAAACTCTTTCCAGCGCAACCCGACGTCCCCATACGGTAGTTTGTCATTTCCGAGTTGCCGTCCCCCGTCACGCTTTCTTGGCCTCATTCTGGGACGCTCCTTTGATATGCGCAGTGTTCTCTGTTTGCCTTGAGGAGACCAGCGATGACTAATTCGATCAGTTCCTCCAACTTCCCCTAATTCTCGAGCCACCGTTCGCTGACTCACCATCTCGTCTTTATGTTTCGCGAACTTTGGGTCCACTACGGGACTACAATATCACCTTTTCTTACTGAAACGCCTGGTCGTACTGAAAGGGACCAGCTGACCCATTACTTCTCCACTGTATTTGCATAATGAATCGCCGGTTTGTCTTCTCTCGGAGCGCTTATCACCCCATCTGACTCGTTGCCCGGCCATTCGACTGCCCAGCACTGTTCCCGGTAACGCAAAAACTGCGATCGTTTCGATATAAAATCGTCTTCCACTGGCAATATTTCCTGCTATCCCTCTGCGTCATGCGGCATTTACTCCGGCGGATCGACGGAGTCCATCTCCAGCACTCGTCACAACACAAACATTTCCATTCTGTTGGTGCTAATATCCATTCGCTGCGCTCAGTTTCCTTGTTTCCCGATCCGGTTTTCTGGCGGGAACCGACAGACGGCGCGCGGGAACCACGCGGCCACTTTCCTCTGAGGCAACAGCGCTGAGAACACGGCTGAACGCTAATTCGCTTTCCAATTTCGAAGACAAAGCAAATTAGTTAAATTGTGAAACACAAACATACAAACGAATTGGGCAGGATTGGCACAGGACATAAGGTGGTTAATTCTTGGAAATCTATTAGTACCTCTTTCTTAAGACGCTGAGTTCATAACCTCCTGCAGGGTTCCAACGACCTTCGCGTTGCGCAGTTCTTATCGAGTTTTTCGATGCTCGGCTTTTGCATGCCAACCTTCAAAGGTTTCCAATTCGATGCGGTTCAGTTTAATAACACGGAGGAAAACTGTTAATTTCACACCTGGATCATCCGCGGATCTTGTAATATGGGTTGCCAAATGTATGATGCAGCGCCAAACGGACAAAGTTCAGGTGAATGCTCAGCTGATGATATTCGTTTACATTCCGACTCGCAGTTTCGATTTTGAAATTCCCTGGAATTCTAAAAACTTATCTCACCGACTTTCTCATTAGGGATTGGAATTGAAGTTCTTTGCCGGGACTCAGCACCGCTCGAGGGCCAAACGTCCTCGGATCGCCGGATTCCTCGAGACGTCGCAGCTCCACCCGTCTGGGTTTTCGCAATGCGTCTCGATCGGTCACGGTCGCGGCGGGAGCCCAGACGAGGACGAGCGCGAGTTGCTGCGATTCAAAGCGGCATTGTCTCGTTCGGCCGCCGCGAGGGGCATTTCGCAGTGACTGTTTGGTGTTTGGCGGTCGGTTTTCGCGTGTCGGTGCATGTGGTTCCGCATAGATCCGAATCTCTTGATTTCCCACGTGCTCCACCGTTCTAATAAACCTTCTTGCTCCAGATCGTTCGGCTCGGCCACAAGAGCTGAAACGCGCATCGGAAAAATGCGCGCGGCATCTGCCAGTGGAGAAGCTCCTCCCTTTCGTATTTCGCTGGATCGGGCGATCAACGACTACAGAGGACCCGAAACTGTGGTCAGGAATGGAACCTCTGTCCCTGGGTAAGTTAACTGTTACTGTTTACGTGATATTCATTCTCGTTTCTCAGATTTCTGTTCGACGCCTTCACCTTCCTCGAGAAACACAACTATTTCGAGGTGGAAGGAGTCTTCAGAAGAGAAGGAGCGAAAAGCCGCCTGGATTGTCTCCCATCAGTCGTTCTCGGGGAGCAAACACTCAACAAGCTCAAACTGAGTGTCCACGACGTCTGCTGTCTAGTCAAGAAGTTCCTGCGTTCCTTGGACCAGCCGCTCCTAGCCAACTTGAACGGAATCCTGACCGAAGCAGCTGGGGCCGAGAATGACACCATTGTCGTGAAAATGATAATGACTGTGGTGAACGCGACCGATATGAAGGTCCGCGCAACTTTGGCCTACCTAATAACAAAGTTAAATGAGGTATGCGAAAATTGTGAGCTCTGATTTATGTCCCTTTTTAGCTTGTGAAATACAGTCACATAACGAAGATGGGTGCTCACAATCTCGGAGCCATGTTTGCGCCATGCTTATTTGGATCGTATATTCCACCATCAGCTCGGCGGGAGAAGACTAGCAAAACTAAAGCAGTAAGTCGCATTCTATTCCGTTCGTATTTTAAGTGTTGTTGTAGTCGGCACCTATGGAAGCTCAGAAGATCACTACTGACCGCCAAGCCAAAGCGATCGTACTATTGATACAACATTATGATCAAATCAAACCCTTCAAGGCGGTTTTTGTGAGGTCAGCACGGCCATTCCCGCCGCACATTCGCGCTCCCTTCACATTTATGAAAGCGTAAGCTAGTAACGTTAGCATTGAGCTTGCAAACATTTGTTTATTTTCAGAGCGCCTTCATTGGCCAGTGTGGATCGTTTATCGGCTGCCGAAGACGCAAAAGAGCCACCCAAGAAGCGGTCCTCGTCCATGGCACGCTTGCTTAAGTCTGCATTCAGCGTTCGCTCAGCGTCTTCCAGTCGACGTGCGTCCGATAGTGGCTCACAAGCGAGCACTTTTGGATCAACGATCTCCCTCATGTCACGAAGACCTTCTGCGCAGGTTGCCCAGACTTATCTGCCTCTGCAAACAAGCGACGAGGAAGACGTGTTCCAGCGTGGGTGCGGAGAATCTGGTCCGGCTTTGGCGCAGTCGCCTCCTCCTTTGCCGGTCAGTTGAAATACTTCACCAGTGTATTACATTCATTCCGTTTAGAAGTCACAGCCTCCCTCCATCAATAGCGAAGATGTATCTTCAGAGAGCACATTAGATGGATTCACGGTATCCAACAATTTCTGCAATAGAATCTTACTGTTTTCTTTTAGACGATTGCCTCCGTGAAATCCTCGAGTAGTATTTCTCCTGACAAGCATTCCATTTGCAGCCGGCAATCCCGTCGTATGAGCCCTCGACGGGACAACGTCAACGCTGCTCGAAATCGCTCAAACCGAAGCACGCGAAGTCGCTACGATCTAAACTGTTGCCCTTCACCTGCGATGGAACCTCCTGAGATGTTGTCATCGTAAGTTGGATTAACAAAATATCCTTTAATTTTAAATTCAAATACAGGAGCTCTTTGCACCAAGCTTCAAGAAACTCATCGACTTCGTCCGGAAAGTTCAGGAGCTGTAGAAGCGTCGACGCGCGAGCTCTTATTAAGCGGACGTCGACCAAGTGTTCTACAAAATCAAATGATTCTGACTATTTTGGCAAGCCGCGAAATCGAGTAGTTCCTTGTGACGCAACTCCTCAACCGACGAGGTACACGCAGAACAAGCTGAAGAGGGGTGATCCTGAAAACAGGCGTCACACAGCGCCTATAAGGAACCTTCAACGCAACCAGCCAAACACTTTGAAAAATGGCTTAGACAAGAAATGTAAGTTACATTGTCTTTCACATCCAGCAATAATTAATATCATTGTTGCAGCGGTTCAACGGCGTAACACGTTAAATGTGAACTCGAGCAAGGATTCTGTAAATGAACCCGTTGGTTCAGAAACGGTCAACGATGAAAATTGTGCGCAAAGCATACTTGAACTGACCATCGAGGACGAGGCTGATGACTGGGTTCAGAGCACCGGTGCGGTTCAGGTATACTATTCGAAACCTCCGTTCTTAATCTAACATTGACACTATTTTAGCGCTTTGAACAATCAAGAACCATCGAGCCGAACTGTCGGCCAAGCGTCGTGGCTATCGAAAGCTTTGGCATCGTCAAGTCTCGTCGTCAAATCTTTGAGAAGCCCAAGGCCGACAGGCCTGCCAAGTTTGCAAGCTAACCGTGTAAATTTTTACTCAACGTGTGTGCTATAAACAGGTTCAATTTCGACTTTTTTTTAATCTGAAAATATGACACTTTACTGGGTTCATGCTTGTATGTGTGGTGGTGATCCATGTGCAGTTCATTGTTTGCAGAAGGAAGACTGCGGAGATAAGCTCGTTTGTGGAAGCGCGAACGTTAGAGAACCGATACGTGGACACGATTCATCGCGCAAACGACTTGCGGAGTTTATGGTCGATTTGGTGTCCGTGGAGCAGTTCTCGCCAATTGTTAAACGGAGCTTTGGCGAAAGTTTTTCAAAGACGCGGAGGAATAATGTCGAATGCGATCTGCTTCTCTTACAGTTCTTAAGTGTGCCCTAACCGTTTCATTGTATAGTCGCCGCCATTTCGATGTTCTTGTGACCTTACACGGCGGCTATTTATACACAAAAGGGCGCAACGGAGGCAATGCACGCTTTCAGCTGAAGTGCGGCAAATTTGTGATTTCCATGCTTGTATCACAGGACCCTAGCTGCGTTACATTCCTCTTATCTCGCGTCATTAGCGTACGCCAATCGCCTTCAACCACGTCGTTCTATCGACTCGTTTTGAGAGAATTTGCGACTTTAGGGTTGATTTGTTGACTTGTACGGTAAACAAGCACGAGTGTTTTCCCGAGTGATTCATTCAGCTAGAGCTCGTTTGGGGCTGGCTCTTTCATGAACGACTTTGTAGCATCATTTAGCGTGGTTCAAAATAGCCAGAAGTATGTTTTCATTCCACGCATACCTCGTACGAGTAGCTCCCGCGAAAGATCCACGTATCGAGGGCATTTCCAAGCCCATATTACTATGGTGACTGGCGTGAAGATGGAACGGAGTAAATATTTTCGATAGAAATTCAAATTTATTTTTTGATTTCTTCATGATGATTACTTTCGCAGTTTTCGAATATTTGAATTCCAGGATGCTGAGGAGCAGCCGAAGAAACCAGCAGCTGCTCCTTGCGTGCCTTGCGGGACTTGTGCTTTTTCTCCTGATCTTTGAGCGCAGCCGTTCGGATTCTCTCGTCGTCACATTTGAGGAGGAAAAGGCGGTAGCGAAAACAGACGATGGAGTCCAGATGGCCTGCCGCCTTCCAAAGCTAGAAAAGGATCGCGCGGAAGTGATGAAGTTCTACAAGGAGAAACAGACCCTGAGGTGTGATGCGGAGAAGGATTGGGTTTACGTGGACGATGACGGACGCCTGCAACTGACCGAGGAAGCGATAAAGTGAGTTGTTAATCGATTTGTAATTCCAAGATTTGAGGGAGAGAAACCCCATATTCTACTCCTTTTGTTTTAAATGTCATTGCTATCAATTATTCAGAAACCATGGGAAAGATACGCCATGCTCCGTCAAGTACGTCCTTCGAATTTCGGACTTTGACGAGGAAGTCAAGGAATCGTCAGAAAAGTCGATGATTGGAAAGAAGCTGGAATCCGACTTTTTCTGGGCAAACTGCGCAGCGGCCAGCGGGAAGAAATGGTTTGTTCTGTCCTTCCTGGGTTCGCCTTGACCGTGTTTTCAGGAAAGGAATGCTGATGACCGTGGCGCGGAACGATTCTCGAGTGGAGGCGCTGAAGACCAAGAAACGTCCGAACGACTGGAGTGGCCTAAATGTGTACTTCTTCGGCCTGGACTCGCTTTCGCAGATGGCCTACCGCCGCTCGCTCCCGAAAACCGTCGCTTTCTTCGAAGAGCGCATGGGCGGCGTCGTCCTTGACGGCTACAACATCGTAGGCGACGGCACTCCGCAGGCCTTCATTCCAATCCTTACAGCCAAGACCGAATTGGAACTTCCTCCCACAAGGTTTGCGTATGCCGTTTTCATTCTAATATGACAAAGTAATCTTTAGGAAAACTCACAAAAATCCGCAATTTGTAGACGTCTATCCCTTCATTTGGAACAACTTCAGCGATGCTGGGTACATCACTCTTTACGGAGAGGACATGGCCAAAATGGGTGAGTCATTAGTTGGCAATCGTTCGAAGTTGTCACCTCACTTGAAAATGAACTAGAGAATTCTTCACAGGAGTATACTCTCACCGCATGAAAGGATTCGACAAGCAGCCCAGCGACCATTACGTCCGAACGTTCTTCCAGGAAGCTGAGAGAACGCTATCCAATTTGAACTGCATCGGAAGCAATCCTATGCACAATGTAGTTGCAGGCATATGCGTTCGAATTAAGTAAATATCTGCTTTAGGTGTGGATGAAATACAGCAACGAGTTTTTGCAAAGATACGCCGACATCCCCCGTTTCGAAGTACTTCATCACGGGCGCCTCTCTCACGACGACATCAACCTGGTAAGCGTCATGGACGACGATTTCGCGGCGAATCTGGAACATCTTCATTCGTCTGGAGCATTAGAGAACACTCTCGTAATTCTAATGGCCGACCACGGACACAGGTTTGCCAGTCTGCGAAACACGCATCAGGGCCAGCTGGAAGAGCGACTACCTTTCTTCGGAATCTATCTCCCCGAGCGCTTCAGAGCTTCCGAGAGAGGCCGAAAGGCGTTTGAGAACCTCCGAACCAATGCCCGGCGCCTCTCGACGCCCTTCGACATCCACGCTACGCTGTGGGACGTTCTTCACTGGCCTTCGGAGGCGCAGCTGTCTGAGCCGCAGCCCCTGAATCGCCGTTCTCGGTCCCTCTTCCGTCCGATCTCTCCAAATCGCACGTGTTCCGACGCGGGCATCGAACCCCACTGGTGCACCTGTATGGACTGGGAATCCGCCATCGAGAACGCGGCGCAGAAGGAGATTTCTCTCCGCATCGCCAACGCAATCGTAGCCGAAATCAACAACCAAACAGAACCCGAGCGCAAACTCTGTTCCAAGTTGGAACTGGCGCAGCTCTTCGACGCCAAACGCCTCGTCCCGCATAAGCATATGATGGCCTACAGGAGCGCACTGGATGTCGATGGAATAAAGCCTGATTTATCTGGTCAAACGAAGATTTCTTCCGCCCACTACCAAGTTAAGTTTGAAACTAAACCTGGAAATGCCATTTACGAGGTATGCCGTATTGTATATATGGTCTGTTTCGAATTAGTACTTTAGGCAACGGTGCTTTATGATCTTGAAACTAGCGCCACTCAGGTCGATTTCAAGTCAATCAGTCATGTTAATCAATACGGGGACAAGCCGCACTGCATCATCGATAAAAATTATTTCCTAGGGGCATACTGTATCTGTTATGACAAAATTTAACCTATTCATTTGATGAAGGAAATCTTTTGTGGCGCTGAACGTTAACAACAAGTGTCACGTCTTTTCCTCTTTCCCGGTGCATATATATATGGAGTTCTCGGGGAGTCCACACATCTTTCCGCTTAAGCAGTTATATGGTTCTCTCACATTGTAGAACAGACTTGTGTGTTTTACCAGATTCAGTTTGGAACAAACTGGAGATTTCTGAGGGATTCCTTCCTGGACTTCAACTGTTCCCAAGCTCCAAATCTTTAACTACCGTACTCTACGACCTAAGAACAAGCACGGCTCAAAATGATTTCAAGTTATAACCAGACAAGTTGATCATTAGACTGCTTCACCTCTCTCTCGCTCTTCCAGACGTCTGCCTCGATCTCCGTCCGTTTGCTTGTCTGTCTGGTAAGCAAACTCGTTCGGAACTGGAAATATCACACATTCGTTTCTGTTTTTCTGTTTTCTGGCGCGAAGCGCGATTCGGATTCGAATTCTCTCGTTGTGGTCCACTCGCTCGCTTTTCAGGATCCTCCGCATTCCAGCGATCGCCAAGCGATCTACTGATGCCTCGTGCCAAAGCGGCCCCCAAGGCGCCAACTGGAGCGCTCCAACGCGCCTTCGCGCGACAGATTGCTGGCAAATTTTGCCACATCTGTAAACAGCGGATCCCATTCGACCGCTTCCAGAGGCATGTTCAGATGTGCCGCGTGGCCGATGACGATGATGAATGCCAGGTGAGGATATTTCTTGATATTGGCATTTTTTAATTTCGCGTCTTTTTAAGGTGTTGATGCATTTAACACCTGAGGACAAGCAAAGAATCATCCGCGAAAACATCGTGGACCTCGACCGCAGCGAAGACGAAGCGCCCCGGATGGAGCCGAAGATAGAAATCGACGCCGAGCCCTCCTCGTCACTCGCCGGAGATCATCCCGTGGAAGCACCAGCCGAGGTGCTCGAAGACATCGCTCCGCCCCAAGAAGCGATCAGCGAAGAGGAACCTTCGCAGTCCCGGAGGAAGCGGACTTCCGGACGCACCGCCGCTAAGAACTTCAGTCAGCGAGGTAAGTATTA
>KN167681.1:31833-53704 GCA_000757745.1 Steinernema scapterisci
CTGCAGTCCGTTTGGTCGGGTTTTCGGATTTTCAGTCCTGAAAGTCGCGAGCATAAAATTTAATGTTTTTAATCCAATTCAGAAAACCGCGCTAGCGTTTCGCCTGAAAAGAAGCGCCGATCAACGCGTTTAAAGAAGGCTAATGAAGCCAAGTTGATCGAAAGTCAAGGTAAGAATGCGTTTTGAGATATAGGTCATCTTGGAAGTTTCAGAAATCGAGGAGGACGTTGAGAACATCGAAGGAGCCGCTGCCAAGCGTTCTCGCCGAATAGCCTCCAAGAATGGATCTTCGGGAAGTATCCCTGCCTGTATGTTTCCTTTTTCGGATTTGGATATTTATGAAAACCGATTTCAGTTAAAAGCGTCCAACCCTTAGCGAAGAACCCCGAAAAGCGTTCTCAAGAAACGCTTTCCGATATTCCTGTTCCTCCGCCGAACTCAAGTGCCGCTATCGAATCAGCAGCCAGAAGGGCGATTTTACCCGAAGGTGCTTTTGCCTTTGAGTGAACCTGTAAATAAAGTTGATTCTATTTAGATAAAAGTAGTTCGGAAACAGAAAGACCGCCACAATCGCTACTAAAGTAGGTGGAACGATCTTTGCCTTTTGTCAACGCATTTCAGAACCGAAGTGCCTCTCAAAGATGTGCACAAAAAAATAATCGAAGTTCTGAACAAAAAGGCGGACTTTTACCATTCGCCGACCCAATCGCCGGTTAAATCTCAGCGGTTGTCACAGCAGCCATCGAATCCGGACGACTCTGTGACTCTAAACGATCTAACAACGTTGGCCGGTTCGCCTATTTCTCAGAGCCCCAACACATCGTATCACCTCAGATTTGTCATGCGTATATTGCATAAGGTATGTTAAGATCAAATGTGCGCTAAGAAACGCCTGTTTCAGGTATTTTGTTATTTCTTTCGCGAAACTGAATATGCAGTCAGCTTCTGGAAGGAAAATTTGCGTGGAATCTATGGATTCTTGGAGCTGGATGGAAGAGCGCAACTCCTGTTGATCAGGCTGGTCCTGCGAAAGCGTCGCTGGTTGACGGCTTCACGGCTCGGACAGAAATATTCCGAAATCGCAGAAGATCTTGAGCCGATCTTCAATGAACTTACGAAGAACGGCTTCGTCGAAACAAGTGAGTGTAATTATTTAAGTATTGTATTAATGTATTCTTGGTTTAAGTTTCACATTATAAGGTTCCCTTGGAAGAGGCGCTGAATCTTTTGCAGTCTCCCGATCTGCAAGCAGTTTGCAAGAAGTTCAAAACGGATCATAGAAACGGGCGATTGGATCTCATCAAGGCACTGCTCAAATCCGCCAAGCAGAAAAGTGCTTTTGGATCGGGGGTTGGAGGTGCGATCCTTAAAAAGTGAGTTTTAGGCAGTTTTCTCATATATATTCCAATGTGTTCAGAGCTTTGCAAATTCTCGGTCCGACGTATCGGGTTTACGAAAACACGGTCCGCCTGTTCAATGCTGTGTTGACCTTGTACGCTCCAGTTCAGATGGATTCTGTCGCTTCCTGGGATGATCCTTCCCTGGTGATTTCACAGCAACTAATGTGAGTTATAGATCTATCTTTTTTCCATTGAATTCTTTTTTGTCTTTAGATTCACCATGCTGAATGTGCAAACAAAGAAGGCACGATACCCAGCCCCGCTCCCATGTGACTCGAACTCCATCCTCCGGGTCTTTCAGGACTACGGGGCTCTAGCGCGTTATGTAAAAGTTAAGGAAGACGAGCAAGAAATGTCGGTTTTGTTCTCTTCCGGAAAGTATCCTGAAGCTTTGGAAATGAGCGATAAGGCGTGTGAGGAGCTTCAGTGCCGATTGAAAAGGAAAACTGACAATATGTTAGTGTTAGTGAACGAGTGGAACTTTTATTGAAAACTCGATTTTAGGATTTCCACGCACGCTTCATTACCTCATAATCTGCGCAAATACACCGATTCTTGGATTTTGATTCGGTAAGTTTCATTTCGCTCAACTTCGAACTTACATCGCATTTCAGAATAGTATCGCATGGCGTGGAGGCCGTCCAGCGCTTGAAGAATTATGTTCGCGCTGTCGAAATGCTCGAGTTTCTACTGAAAACCGAGCAGCTTCGAGCATTCTGTCCCGATTCCCGGGGTACTTGGTGGGACAGACTAGCGCTTAACCTTGATGCGCACTTAAAGCAGAAAGCAAGAGCTTTCGAGATGTGCCAAGAGGGCCTAGCCGATGATCTTGTGGCGCCGAAGGAGAAAATACTCCTCCAAGATCGCGCGACAAAACTGGCCAAGAACGGAGAATTTAAACAGCTTATAGCTGTTCCGGACCCAAAGAAGGTGACGATAAGTGGCGTCGTATTGGGCAAAAATCTAGGGGACCAGCGCATGAACCACTTTATGCTCCCCGGCGAGGACGGAGTTTATCAGAACCGTTCTGTGGAGGCGGTCGCCCTAAACCATTATCTTTCCGAACTCGGATATACGGACGGCGTCCACGCTGAAGGGGGCATTTGGCACACGCTTTTTGGACTGATGTTCTACGACATCATATTCGACCACCAAGTGGAAACAGCTTGGCTATCGGAGTTTCAGGTAATTTTAAGATTTCTGTTATCCTTATAAAGTGCGTCTTCCAGGATCATCCTAGCGATCTGAACACCCGGGAGTTCTATCTTAACAGAAGGGAGGCATTCGACAGTGCCCTGATGCAACTAGAAGAAGCGCACGATTATTCAGATTTCCTGCCCAGGATGAGCACCCTCTTCCACGAAAAGAGGGAGGAGATTAACAATGAAATTCACTGGGGAGTCTTTCACAGTTTTGAGCAACTAAAGGTAGGTGCCGTTCGAACAACTGTCTCCAACTCAATTCTTATTTTAGCATTTCTTGAATTGCTGCAACCCTGTTATGCTCTCCAAGATCTTCCACAAATTCGTCACGGACAACAGGAACCACCGAAGCGGATTCCCGGACCTAACAGTGTGGAACACGTCCACTCGATCTCTGGCTGTGGTCGAGGTTAAGGGCCCTAACGATCGGTTATCTTCGAAACAACGTCTTTGGCTCCACTTCTTTGATTCTCACAACGTCGAAGCAGTCGTTTGCCATGTCGTCGGTAAGCTTATCTGTTTCTTCCATCCTCAAACATATTTTTTCAGCAACTAATTGTAGGAATCTCAGCTAACCTTTCAAACGCTCTAAGAGCTTCTGAGTTTCTGACTTTTTACCTTTTCAGCGTCAAACGTGATTGATCTCATTTTATTTTGCGTCATTTCGTTTCTTAATTTGGTAAATACAGGTCAACCTTTGTTGTAAATAAATCCTCAGATTTTTGATCGTTTGGGTTCATTTAATTTCGGTTCACTCCGTTGAATACTTGGAATTTGTTGCCGTTAGTGTGCTTGTTGCAAAGGTCTTATCGCGATTTATGTGAATTTAGTAGAGTACTTACGTTCAGCCGGTCTTTGTAGATTTCCCTCTCGGGCCAACTCGTGGACAAGCAAACGATGGCCACAGCTTCCGGATTGACTGCGGACGATGTTAGCCCTATGCGCCACTTGATGGTACGGACAGTTTCCGAAAGCTTTACTTATTGAGCCTTGTTTAGGATGAGGCGAAGATTCGGCCGAAAATCGAATTCAACGTCTACCGCAATGAAACGGACCTCCCCGACATTATGGCGATGATGAGCCGGGATCTAAGCGAGCCGTACTCCATCTACACGTACCGGTTCTTCTTGATGCAGTGGCCTCATCTCTCTATTCTTGTGAGTTTTCACCTCTAATGTAAGTTGTGGATTCGTGATTTCGTTTTCAGGCTTACGACACGGAGAAGAAGAAGAACATTGGAGCCATTATTTGCAAATACGACGAGGACGCCCACCGTCGTGGATACATCGCCATGCTCGCCGTTGACCCAGAGTATCGCCGTATGGGAATCGGTAGGAACTCGCGTCGAAGCATTTCTTAAGATCTCAATTTCAGCCTCTTCGTTGGTCGCCAATGCCTGCAACATGATGAAGATCAACAAATGCGTGGAAGTCGGACTTGAAACCGAAGTCACGAACGAGAAGGCCTTGAATCTGTACAGCAAGCTCGGGTTCATTAGGGAGCAGAGGATGAAGAATTACTACCTGAATGGCGTGGACGCGTTCAAGCTCAAATTATCGCTGCTGAACCGCTTTGAAGGAACCGGGCTTATTGCCTGAAATGGGGTTTACGGGTCGATGAGATGTATTGTGCTGTTGAATTATGCTGTAAATGTAAGATTTTTATGTGGAAATAAGTGGATTCGAGGTTTCAGGTCTTTCGTTAAGGTGATGATTCTTTGTGTCAATAGTGGCTTCAGGATCTGCTCTCCGTCAGGTTTCCATGCTTTGTGCAATTCAGAAACTTATATAAGTCTTACTTTTAATGGCGAACACCACTTCTCAAAGCTCAATAATGGACAAACCTTCGCAAGCTCCCGTCACTCTAACCGATCTTCTTGCGGTGATGAAGCGGAACCAGCTGCAGCTGGAAAAGTGGGAGAAAGAGCGAATGGACAAAGAGAACGAAGAGGCGAAGATGAATCCAGGTGATAAGGAAGTCAAAGAAGAATAGAACTTTTTGTGGTTTTGTAACTTTTGAGGCCAGTAGATTGAGGAACATAAATTTGGTGTTTTGGAATTTACGGTTAGTTTTTCTGTCTTCATCTAGCTTCTTGCAAACGTGTATCACACTGGCTGCACACCGCTATTTTCCAATTTGACCTTTTGGAGGACAGTCTTTCTGTTGTAATCTCCTCGTCAGGCAGTCAGGGAACCCCTCATTCCTGCAGTTTCAGCGCCTCGCTACGGCGGCCCTTCGTACTTTGCGCGTTCTCCGTTCTCGTATCGGCGCTCTCTTCCGCCCGTTGACATCTTGTTTCCCCGGTTTAAAACTCCAAAAAACGCGTTCACACTCGCTGTATCACGCGAAAGTAGGATGGTACAACCGGATACCGTAATCCATGGAATCCTCTGATAAGTGCGGGGAATCCTTAGAGTGTCGGTGTCAGCAAATGTTGGGTTTGAAGATTAAGCAAGAGTTCAAACTACGGCTGGATTCTCTCCTACGGAGATCTCCAAAGGGGACGCAAGTTCACTCGAGTTCACGTGAAGGGGACGGCGAGTTTTCGAGGTGTTTTGAAGTTCCGGGAGTATTTGGAGGGGGATAAGTGAATCAGTTTATTGCAAAGAGATTATTTTTGGAACGCTCGATGTAGAAAAATGTACTTTAGGAATAAAGGTAATCGAAGGTTGTATCGGCGGGCTCAACTTCTCGCTATTTTGTATTACACTGCTACTTGTTTTCCACGCTTGTTGTCCTCCGAATCGACAAACTAATTGGACTGAATTACAAGAACATAATATTCAGTATTGTGGATGTGGGAATCACTTTCGCGGACTCCGATCGAAGTTATTCGAGTGTTGTTTCCGTGATTTCCTTCCAAAAGCCATAAACAGGACCCGCAGAGCTTCACGCAGACCATTCCTGCACTTTGCCCTTCTCCATAAAAACGAATCACGCGCGTCCCACGCGGCTGCAGAGAGCACAATCTCTCAAACGTCATTTCAGGGGCGTCGCGCCATCTAGTTTCTGTCCGTCGGGATGTACCAACTAAAGATCGGCGGCTGTCACTTGACCGACTCCGGGTTATCGCGCCCAAAACAACGTCGGAGTCCACGTGGACTCGCCGTGGACGCCGGGGACCTCCCCCAGGGCGTCCCAGCCCGGGAAGTCGGAATCAGTTGCACCGGGCGGACGGCCGAGGCGGCGGCCCTGCGTAGTTTCTGCTTTGTGGCGTGCAACCAGTTCCCCGACAACGGCGAGTCTTCTCGTCGGGCACTCGGCCGGTCTCGCGTTCTTATCTGCGCCTTCTTTCAGATTTCTCCTTTTCTCAATGTGTTCCTGTTGTTGCTGTTGCTGAGCCAGAACCCGAATCAAGCGACGTAATGACGAATTCCCCCACGATGCTCCTCTTCGAAACCCTCGAGATTCTTGGAAGATGCTCCAAGGCCATTGACAAGGTGAGTCCTGACCATTGCTTTGGGCCGACGAGACCGATTTGAAGGCGGATGGATGGATTTGTGTTTGATGGGACGTTTATTGGAACAGTTTCAGAAGCCGGAAACCTTCGTTTACCACGCGGAAGAGCGCGAGAATCGTCCTGGAACCTCGACCAACTCCAAACGCCTCAAGCGCGCCCCGTTCCAAACGATCCATCTCGGCTGCAACGTCAAGATTCCGAATGTCGCCTGATACTTCTGGCGTTCTATCTACTGTAAATACTGCTCTTCTCGATACTTACTACGTGTTAATCTCCTTATTTCCTCCTTCTCTCACATTTCTGTATTTGGAACCATAAAATCCCATATTTGGTCCCTTTCGTCCTCGTAAAAATTGAGTTTTCGGGTTTATTCGCGCGTACGATATCACACACATAGAGATGAGCGAAGACGAGCAACACGAGGGAGAGGGAAGTGCCCCCGGAGGGGCGATAGATTCTTCTCTTTCTTCTTACACAAATATTAGTATTCTAAATGTAATCTCGCAAAATAAGAGTCTACAGTACTCCGTAGAAAAATAACTGAATGGGGGACGGGGAGGAGGACAGAAAGGCGCTGTGACCGGCAGAAAGACACCGGATCCGTGTCGTTGTTGGACCTAGAACTTTGGAGTGGTAAGTGCAGTGTACAGAGGGGTCGCGGGAGACCGAAGGCACCATCGAGAGAGAGGAGAAAGAGGAGAGAGACACGTTGAGGAGAAAGATCGGCTGGAGTCAGAAGAAGAGTCCTCCGGGGGTTAAGCGAATGAAGGTGATGGTGGGTGCGGAGAGTGGCGTTCGGGAAACAAGACAACAAGAACGCCTGGAGCGTCGCTTAGAAGCCGTCGATGAAGCAATAGGACTCCAGCGTGGACATGCCAATGTAGAACACCCACAGGGAAACCATGATACCGGCAGTGATGACCTAGAAGCAGAGAACGATTGCCAGCTCCAGGATTCTGTGTTGCCTACCTTGAACCTGACGGGACCTCCAAGTTCTCCACCTCCGAGGAACTTTTGTCTTCTCAGGACAATAAGAGCGATGCAGATCACGGCCTCAATGCAGAAGATGGTCACGGAGAAGGCGAGAGTTCCCGGGTTCACGATAAACTCAGTTCCCCTGAAGTAATGGACGACGGCGGCCATGGTCCACGCAATTCCAATCCCGAGGAACACGTTGACTCCGTTGGATCCAGTGACGTTTCCGATCGACGAGTCGGCGTACTTGTCCTGGATGGCAGCGACTTTAGAAGCAAAGGTATCTGCAAGAACAATCCTTATCCGCACTGCCTCTCGTCTTCATCCTCACCAGGCACAGAAGTTCCCAAGGCGACAAAGGTGATGGCAGTGACTGCGTCTTTGAGGCCGACCCAGCAACCGAACTGCGAGGCGAGATCTCCGATCAGAGCCGTCAGAACTCCAATCATGATAATCGAAACGACGAAACAGGCCCATCCGCCCCAGTAGTCCGTCGGAGGAATCGTGGCGAACATGAGTTTCCAGGGCACACTGATCACGTGCATAAAGTATTCCATGCAGCTAGGTTCGGCTTCTTCCTTGTCGATAGATCCGTCGGTGGATCCGGCGTCCTCGTCCCCATCGTCATCGTCGTTTCCTAAACTACCGTCAGAATCCGATTCCAGGTTACGTACTCACCAGCGCTGACCGTCAAGGCCTCAGAGAACTGCTCTCTCCAGGACGAAGTTCCGAGCATCAGACGGGTGTTGGCGGTCTTCAGCATGCGGTCGACGATGCCCTGAAATGAAAGCTTAGAGGTTACGGTATCGAAAGTCCAGAACGGACCTGGAACTCCTTGCTCTCCTTGATCGTGATCTGGCACTTCTTGTACTGGCCGAGACGGGGCTTTCCGAGTTCGGCGATCTCCGCCTGCTGCTCAGTGAGCATCATCTGGTTCTCCTTGCCATCTAAACTCCCGATTATTCTCTGTTAATTCTGTTAAGGCGCGACGCTTTCGATGCTTCCCGCTTAGGTTCGCCTAACGCTTAGCGCCAGATAAGGACGGGATGGAGAGGGGAACAAGGAGGCGCAAGAGGGCCAGGACGGAGAGGATCTGGGAACAACAAGGTCGGGAAGTGCTTGCTGTGCAGGCAGCCAGCGAGTGCAAAGTCACCACCACCACGATCACCTTTGTTAGAATCGGTGCCACCGGAAGAAGCAGAACCACCTGAGCCCCCCATGAGGGCGCTGAGTCGGTTTTTGATGCGATCGGTGAGGCCCCCTTCCGCACCTGGCGGTGCCAAATGCGCCCCAAAGGAGCCTTGGAGCCCTGAAATGACGTTGCGATTGGACAGTGCGACGACCACCAGGTTAGCCGCTATCTACAGAATCTACAAGTGCTGCAGCCGGAGTTAGTCGGTCGACGAGGGACGAAGCACCGTATCCAGGCAGCGGCAGCCTTCTACCGTATCTACGCTGTCCACGGTGGGTGGCCAGCAGCAAAGCGATCTAGGCGTAGCGTGAACCTAGGAAGCGGTCAAGCGAGCGAGCAAAGCGGTCGACGGATAGAAGCGGAGAAAGAGGAGAGGCCAGAAAGAGGGAGGAAGAGGCACCAGACCTGTCGACATGGCGTCGTCCGAGTCGGCGAGGTTCGTGATCGATGCGGCGCGTTTCTTCTCCATTCGACGGTGGAATCGCTCTTGGATTCTGTTCAAATCTGGACAAAGGAACACATTTACAACGGAGTCACACAGTGGTGGAAAGAGTTGTTGGCACACCGAGATTAGGAGACGTGCGAGGGAGAGAGGAGCACAGATTAGGAAGATTAGGATCGGAGGGTTCGTTCGGGCTGGGCATGCGGAGGAAGGCTTCGGATTGCGATCGTTTAGTTCGTGAAGTGCGTGTGTGTGTTCGAAGACTGGACGCGGTGCGCGGCTCGCGTTCGTGAGAGCATTAGCCAGAAGCCTCACGGCAAATGTTAGCTCGTGTCATGATCGATCCTTCGATTCTAGGCAGCATCCTCGAAGCTTCAGAATCCTACCTGACATCTTCTTCACCCATTTTGGCTCTCCGAGTTCGATGAAGAAGTTGTCGCAGCGCTCGTACTGCTCAGTGTCGATGACGCCGATTTCGATGAAGGCCCTGAAAGCAGAAACGGTAAGTTCGAGAGTTACAGTAGCCCCGGCCCAGATGTTTACTAAATGTTAGGAGAGGTTGTAATGTGCGTGCGGCGGCAAAGTTGGATGGTCCATTGTTTATCGCGCGAAAAGTGTTTATTCAGGCCTCTGGAATAGATTTGAAGTGCGAAATCGGAAACTTGGCACTTCAGAATCTCGGCGTCTTGAACTACTAAATTTAGCCTCCATTCAGCACGAGTTTCTCATTTCCACTCGAAATCCTCACCATCGAAACTTCAAAACAACGTCTTTTCCTTGTGTTCTGCTCTCTGCAAAGTTCCGCCGCAAAGATTCTATCGAAGATCACGTTTTTGTGTGTACTTTGCAGCCGCAATTCGCTTTTTCCTCTTGATTGACAGGCCCGGCAGCAGCCGCCGGCGAGCGCGAAATCGTCCCTCCCGATTTTCCCAATTTCTGTGTGAATCTTGTCAATTGGAACCGTTGTAAACATTGACATCTTGTTGACAGCTGCTCGTCTTTCTCCGAAAGTACAATCGGATGCCTGGAACCGGATACAAGAGTGGTGAGGGCGTTAGGACCCATTCAGAGTCAGTCAGAACCCCTCTCGACTTCGATTTGTCGAGCGCCCCCGGAACGCGCGCTACAACATCCTCGGAGGGATCTCAAGTGGTCTCTAATTCCTGTTGCATATCCCCTCGCCTCCACCGGGATGAGCATACAACGTCGCCGCGCGGGACTATTTGATCTGGCTCTCGAAAGTACGCGACTTGCGACTCCTTTTGCTTCCGCCGAGGAATTCTGTTTGCGCAAGTTGCAGCCGCGGCCAAAGACTCACTCGGTTTGGTTGTCGTCGAAGAAGAGCTCGCCTTCCTTGTGCTCGAAGTGGACGTCTCCACTAGCAGTGCCGTCGCGAGTTCTGGAACAGCCGATTTAGCAAGAAACGGGAGAAACAGGAACTCACTTGAACGGGATGATGACCTTTCCTCGAGCGCCGCTGTTGCGCTGCACGCGGAGCGAGAGATGTCCACAGGATTCGACCACCTCGAAGTGGTCGTGCTCGAAGGTGTAAACTCCAGCGTGGTCGTCGTCCAGGATCATGATCGTGGCCGTGGCCGGGGTTTCGATCTCAGCGACCGGGAGGCCTCCGATACGGCTCGGGTCGATGATGAGGCCATCCTTGGTGCGTACGCGGAGGTTCTTCAGGTGCAGGTAGAAGTGCTCGTCCTCTTCGAAGACGTCGTCGTCCACGATTTCGATCGCGATTTTCTAAAGATGGCGAAATTGGATCAGGGAGCAAATATTTCGGTTTTTGTTTTCTTCGTCCCGATGTTCAATTAGCCGAGAACCGAAGATACTATCTTCGACCCATAAAATAACTCTTTAAGCAGCAAAAAGTTAAACGAAGTGCTTGAGGCAAACTTGTGACACGAAAACAAGTTTCGCTCTTTAAAGATCACTTATAGCCTTGGGCTGACGAGTCGATCTTATCAAAGACAAGAAGAGATTTGCCCAGTTTCCCAGCAGCCGTAAAATTTCACCACTACAGTCAAATTTCGAACATAAAATCGCCATTTCGTTCCAATATCACAACCTCGCAAAACGTACCTGATTCTTGTCTTCGGGGTAGAACGTGAGGGTGCCCTTGACCGGGATGTAGTCGCTGCCTTCGTTGGCGGTTCCGTCCTCGGTGGCGTAGTCCACGATGACCGTGAGGCCGTCGGGTCCTCCGTCACGGCCGACAACCACGTCGAAGGTTCCCACGTTCTCCAGAACGGTGTAGTGGGCCGGGTCGAAGAAGATCTTGCAGGTGTGTTGCCGAGCCTGCTTGTCGGCTTGCTGGACGGCCTAAACAGAGAAGAATTAGGGTCAGGACCAGTCCTGGAGTTCTTACCGCATCAGTGTTCCTGTTGTGCTCCTTGTCGATGCGCTTCTTGACAATATCGCCTCCGCCGATGAGTTTACGGGTGGCCTGGACGCGGTAGAATGCGCGGGTCTTCGGGCCGCGGGTGATCATTTCGTATTCAGCCTGAATCAGGAACATTTCACGTAATCCCAACAATCTCTCTTTACCTGCTTCTGGAGCTCGACGGGGTCGATGAGGGGATTCTTCTTGCGGATCTCGCGCATCGTTTCGATGAACTCGGCGCGGTGCTCTTCGAAAGCCCGGATCGCTGGGTCGATGTCCTTAAACAACGGTTAGGGTTATACGTGGAAAAAGATTTCGAGGGAGGGGAAACATGGTTGAATTGGGAAAACGAGGTTCGATCTCATGCGCTCAGTCAGTGTTGAGGGAGACCCGGGAAAGATCGGAAATTATTCAAGAGAGGGAGGCGATCCTGGAACAATGTTTAGGAAAGTTCGCGAACGGGTTCCGAGAGTCCTATCACGCCTGTCCGGTACCTCCGAGGCTCCTACTGTATGTCTTAACAAATAAGGAGAAGTGTATGCCTTTTGACCGCCGAGTCCATTGCTTTCCAGCATGGTCAGCTCTTCGCCTTCCGTGGCCACGAGGCCGTGCGATGTTCTGCGGTATCTTCTGGGCAGGAAACGCTTCTAAAACGTCCTCACTACATAGATGAAAGGATCAATTTGAGCATACCTGGATGATCTTCTTATCAGCCACATAGGCGGTTCCAACAGTAAGAGGGAAGAAGACGAAAGTCTGCAAGAATCCGATTAAATACTCCTCTTCAAGCAGCAGCCCTCACCAGCAAACCTTCCCAGATCTCGATCACTCCGGGGGAGATCACCGCCAGGATCAGATAGAGCCAGATGTAGGCGAAGACGGACCATGTGGCGGTGACGAAGAAGACGTCCAAGTGCTTCTGGCGACGGATTTCGTTCGAGGGTACCGCAACGACGCAGATGGCGATGATCATGAAGAGATTGAAGGCGGCGGAGCCGACGATGGTGTTGGGTCCGAGATCTCCGGCCTCGAAGTTCTTGCCGAGGACTTCGATGATCGAGAGGAGGATTTCGGGAGCCGAAGATCCTGAAAAGGTGCGGCGTTACGTGTGAATTAAAATTCCTCGTTGGTCCGAAAAGAATTCAAGTGATGACATTTGCATCGCTCAAGTTTCAAAAGTCTGCAAGCGTTCAATCTTCCCCTCGGGACCCTCGGTGAAAGTCACTTTTTTCAGCGTTTGGTTTTTGCGGTCGTCGACGAACTCGACACCTTCTTGTTTTGTTCCCCGGCCGGCGTCCCGTCGCCCGTGTTGCACCCGATGTTTATGGCGTTTCGGGCGCCCCTCGCCCGGCTCATGCTCCAGCAAGTGTTTCATCGCCGGCAGCTGTCGCGCTATTTATCTTCAACGTGTCCGATTGTTATTATAGTTGTCTTTTAGGCGGGAAAGTCGACTTTTGGAACTCTGGAACCCCTCGGCGACTCTCGGAGCGGCACATGGCCTCGATTAGCGCCTCCACGTGGCTTCGCAACACTCCCGAACCACTTACCGAGGGCCATTAGCGTCAGATTGGAGACGGTGTCGTTCCAGATGCGTACCGTAATCTTCATCGGCTCAAGTCCAGGTCGTTTCACGGTCACAGATCGTTCCATACTGGAAACACGTCAGTTGGGAATTTGGAGCGAGAGAGAGTTGGTACCTGGTGATGACTTCTATACTGGACATGAAGCGATCGGCGACGATGGAAACGCCAAGGAAACAGTAGCCGATTACGAAGAAGTAGATGATGCCTCGGAGGATGCGGTCCTCCATTTGGAGATCGAGATAGGGACGCCTGAAAGGAAATGCGTGGTAGGGCTCGATTCCAGGCGCCGAAGGACTTACCAGATAGGCACGATCATGCCGTCGATGCAGTTCTTGGTGGCGTCGGCGGCGGAACAGTTTGTTCCGGCTTCGGCAGTGGTCGCGAAGACCACGACCGCCGCCAGAATCGGCAGAATCCACGCCGTCCTCATAGCGTGGTTCTGGCCGGAGGAGCTACGAAAGAAGACCTAAGAAACGGGAGAAGAAGAAGAAGACCGACGGGGAGAAGCGCTCGACCTCTCGCTGGCGGCAGAAACCCTGAAATCGGGATCGGAGATGAGGAGAGCACGCTTACACGAGTACAGTACAAGCACGATTCGCGGCGAGTTGCCAGCGACTGCGCGCATCTTCCCCGCGTGCTCTGAGGAGATCTCCAGGCGGGGCACAACCTAACTAACTAACATTGGCGGCAGCAGCAGACTGCCTTCTTCTCGAAGCGACAGTCAAGTGTTTGACTAGGAGACGACGACAGCGAGCACCGTTAGGTGGTGTACCTGGGAAGCGAAGAGAGCGGCGGTGCCACGGTGCGCGAGATCCAGTTTATCCGGGTCTTTGGGGAGAAGACAAAAAGCCGCGCGCGAGGATCTCTTTTTGTGAATGTACTCGAGCGATGACGCAAAGAGTTGCAGAGGAGAAGGAGGAGGAGGGGGCCGGAACGCCTCCCGGCCGGCCAGAAGTGGCCGGGGAGCTTGTAGCCCCAAGCAGAGAACGTCTTCAGAGGCCAAAAGACGGTCAAATTACACGTTTTCACGCAAACGGTTACGCACGAAGGTCGATGAAGAGGGCCTAATTGGCACATTCCCGCGCTGAAGCGCCCGTCGAGATCGAAAAGTAGCCCGAGAAGGGGGCGGCGGCGCTGGAGTGACCGGGAAACGAGGAGCTGGGCCGAAAAAACGGCGAATCGACGCGATCGGGCTGATCGTGTGATAAGTGGTCGAGAGAGAAACGGCGGCGGAGGATAATGGCGAGGAGCAGCGGCGGCGGATTTGGCAGCTGTCCGCCGCTTGGCGGAAGCCGTCGGCCCGAGGCGACGAGGGGACGCGGAGACGCGAAAACACGGAGCAGAAGCCGCCTGAGAACCGACCGATCACTTATAATTACTACAAAACAGAAAACATTGCAAAAGCGATGAGTGATCGCACGCAGCGGGCCAAAACACCCGTCGAAACCCCGAGGATTTATCGGCCCACGGGCCGATTTGTGTGACAACCCAGGCCCAAGTGGTTACCGTAATTGGGAGCGAAGGGTGCTTGCGGGTGAGGTTGGAAGAGTTTCAGAGTCGAGGAGCCATAAATCACAAAGTGGATATCGGCCGGACGGCACGTCGAAACGACGTTGGCATTAATGAAGAATTCCGGAGTGTAAATCTGGCAAAAACAAGAGATCTTGGAAATAATGACTATTTTGCATTGTAAATGACGAATCTCGGGTTTCGGCCCAACGAAACAAGGCAACAAATATTGGGGAGTCCGGATTAGCAACTCCCAGAAGGGACGAGGGATAAGGAGGCTCCACGTGGGAAAGGTGCGCTTGTTGTGGGAACGTGCAGGGGTGACGTCGGCGGACAAACTTGGCCGGCTGGAGTTGTAAACACGGCGAGTAAAGTGTTTTTATTGGATTAGGGCCTCGGTGATACTGGGAGCTCATAAACGACGATTCAATTCGGCGAACGAGGCAGATAAATCACAAAGGTTATACTAGCAACAGGCGGATTCGTCTTTAAAAGCCCCCACAATGCCGCTTTTTGGCCTCATCAAAGCAGGAACACGATTCTCTTAAGGGCTTTTACGACTTTGAAACCGAAATCCCCGTGACCCAGGAGACAAACTCGTGGTCTCAGCGCCGCCATCTGGAGCTGGGAACCCGAATCAAATGCACATGTGCCTCCGATCTCGCGGCGGCGGACCTCGGCAACCGTCCAAGGAGTTTAAGGAGTTCGCTGGGAATTTCGGAGGTTTTAGTGCGCGAGATCTTATCGAGGCGAATCGTAAACTTCGTTCTCCAATAAACATCAGCCTTCAATTCGACGGGGAAACCCAAACAACTCGGGAAGATGATCGACTGATAATTAGAAGGAAGGCGACACCAACCGCGGTGGCCCGGATCGCGAGTCCGGAACAAGATCTACGACGGCGATTTGTCGATTTGTTGCATAAATCAAGTTGTTTGAGAAACAATAAATGAAGAAAGCAGAGAAGTCGGAGCCAGGGGGTCCACGGGAAGGAGAAGAAGAAGCCTGAGGGTCCGCTAATCGCCGTAAGAATAAGGAAACGGAGGAGATGTTGGATTTCGAATTGTCATGACGCGGACGTCATTACCTCGTGGGTGGCGGCGGCGACAAAAAGCGGGGAAGGTTGGAAACTGCAAATTGGAAGCCGCGACACCCGTCTGGGTTACGGTAGCGCAGCTAACTGGATTAGGTCTGCTGCACAAGAGATCAAGTGGTGTGTGTAGCAAGCCGCGCGCGAGCACAAACTCGCTTTGTTTTTGTGCTTGCCGCCTTGGCTAATTTGGCCTTCTCGGAGGCTTTTCCAGCCTCTCGTTGGTCGCACTTCTGGCACTTCGGACGTCGCCGGGACATCTTCGCCTCTCGCAGGTGTTTCTCCCGCAGCTATTTTTATCGTTTTGGGCCATTAGGAATGCGCAGGCCGGAGCGACAAGTACATCCGATCACAAGTACTTTGACGTCCTTCCGCTCGTTTGGAGAGTCGTTTTCTCGAGTGATCGCGAGTGTTTAAGCAGAGTTACAGTCGCTCTCGAAGATTCTCTTCCTCGCCAGCTCCGAGTTTGCAGCCTGTGCGGCGATCATCCGAGGGCTCCACGAGTGACAGGTGTCCGACCTGGTCCCGGAAGGAAGCAAAAGTCGCCGGCTCCGTCTTGTCCCTTTAGGGATTTGATTGAGAAATAGTCGAGAATGACGGGTGAACGCCAGTCAGAATAATCGATTAGAAGTCGTCGACCGGCGAAAGTCGCCGAAAGAAAAACAAAAACAGCAGAAGTTGCGCGATCACTGCGCTCATTAACTCCCCCTGCTAAGGCGGTAGGGACGCTCGTTTCGGCGTCTTTGGGAGGGCCAGCGGACCCAGAATTCCCTCTCGCGAGCAGATCGAATTACGCGAGCGAAGGTCGGCCGCCGATCGCGTGGAAAATCACCGGAGAATCGCGTGAGGCGCCCACGAATTCTTAATTGAGGACGAGAGTGGGGAATGTGCATCCGAAACCTCTTGAGCACTTTGCGCCAATTTGGAGGATGTTTCAATGTGGAGACCCTCAAAAAGGAGGAAAATCAGCGAGAGTGGATAAATGAACGTTGACTCGGAGTCCGAGGAGGTTGGGAAAGTTTGAGGGTACGGAGAGGTCAGATACAAAGCGGCTCGGAAAGTCGAAAAGGAGTTCTAAAGTGTCAAAAAGGTTCTTGAAGTAAGATTACTTTAATACAAAGAGCTGGATATGTTGAAAATGGTTGATTCCGGGCATCTGGATTCAGGCTCCGTTTGACAAGGCGCAAAGAACAAAGTTCAAAACCGAGCTCCGATTCTCTTTTGAGCTTCTTTTCCAAGTCTCGAAGCTGTTTGTAAACAACAACAATCTGCACCTCAAAATTTGCGTACACGTCTAGAAGAAAGGGACATCCGGCGACGCTACGGAGGGCGGAGGGAGGCAAGGAACGTCTGGAGTCGGAGGATTGAATTGATCGATTGGGTGAAAACAAGCGCAGTTTGCAGCGATCCCCTGGGTAAGTTTCGCACAAAAAAACAACAGGCGAAGCGGGATTCCGCGAGCACAATTAGCGCGATCCGCCGGCGGCCTTCGGTCCGCCACTTCGGGCCTGCACGAGCTCTCATTACTCTCTGATTTTGGGAGGCGCCTCCGGGGATTAGGGTCCTGAGGTTCATGTTTTGTTTGTTTTTCGCGTGGCGACGGCGGAAGTTATCACTCGGAGAATCAAATTAATCGGATTCGGACGAAGAAGCCAAGTGAGTCCCGAGATAAGTTATGGATTCTGCGCCTCGAGTGACGTCATGTAATTGGCCATGGGATTGTTCGATCACTCGGCGATCGGCTTGTTTGACAGGCTGGATCCAATAAACGGGTGTTTGGAACAGAAAGCGAGAGAGGGAGGAAGGAAGGCGTGGAAAGAGTCATACGGGAGGAGGAGGCAATGAATAAATTTAGGCGAGAACCCTCGGGCGCGGGGGTAAGATGAGAGGAATTAGGGGTCGGAAATAAGTCTGGAGGATATGCACGAGGAGCCTGCGCAGATGGGCCTCTCGCGTTGGTACTCTTTCTTTTGAGTCATTTCCAGAAGCGGGAAACAATCCCCCGAGGGCATTAGCGTGTGCGCGGCCCGCACAACCGATAAATCATCGAAGAAACGTGCGCGCTGAATTCATTTGAACCCCGAGGAGTTCCAGCCGGGGCGCCGAGGAAAGGTGAACCCGGGAAGAACGCTGTAATGTCGCTGTCTGGCGTTCCCGAAGGTCCAGTCGAGAGGACAACTGTTCCCGTCCGTTCCTGACTGACAGGGCATTAGGAGTGCGCGACGGGGCAATCAGAGATGCTGCGGGAAAATCTGCCCTAGGGCTTGTAGGACCCAAGACTTCCGTTTAATCATATTGTAGGTGACCTTCGGGCAGAAAAACAAGATTCTTTGCAAATGTCTTACAAGAATGGGAAAGAGCGGTGGAGCGAGGCGAAAAACGAGGCGAGTGGAATTAATGGGATATTCAATAATAGGTAAATAATATCTGTCGGCAAGGTGCCCACGTCACTCACCATTCTGGGCTATTTGAGCGCATTAATTCAGCAGCAAAAACCCTCCCAAGAGATCTTCCGCAAACACGGCCCATCTCCTCGACCCGCGTCGTCCAAACAAAGACTGACCAATTACCGGAGGAAAACACCTCTAATCCCGCTATGCAAATGAGCGGCTCGCCTCAAAGCGTCCCCTCGCCAACACACGTCGGTTCTCGACCTTTTCCGCCTCAGGACAGATTGCGTCACAGCTCCGCTCCTCCTCCTCCTCCCATCACAAATTGTCCGCCACTATCACCATAATCGAGACTCCGAAAGCTGCAACTACAACTCCCGGGACGACGGCGGCTCCTCTTTTTGCGTCAGGTCGTGGAACTCCTCGGGAGGAGGCCGCACGGCGTATCGGCGGCCAAACGGCGAACAAACGCCGGAAACACGCGAAAACAAAGCGACGAAACTCGATTAATTCGCGCGGGCGATTTATGAATCCATGACTGCCAATTAGGCTTTTAAATGGGCCGCATTGGGGGATTCCCTGTGTACAGGCCTTAGCGCCGTGGCCCTCGACTATGGAGTGCTATCGGCGTATTCTGGGGTTCCTCTGAGGTCTTCTCCACTCGCCATTTGCCATTTCGCACCTCGGCTAATTTACTCCTTTTCACCGCGTTTCCCGTCGGCTTCGGCGGCTGCTGATTTATGTGCCGCCGCGAAGTCGCGTTATGAACGTTTAATTTCACAAATAACAACAACACGTTCCTTCCCAGCTGCTTCTTTGTGCAATTAAAGTCCCGGAGAAATCGAAGTTTTGTCCTAAAAAAGTTTCGTGTTTCGGTTGGACGAGGTGGGTTTCCTTGGATATGGTGTTTGCGGAGGGAAACCTTTCGAGATGAACGGGAACAAGTATTCAAAGACGAAACTATGGATTCCAACGGTTTCGAGGAAGATTAGGAACCCTTAGAAGTTGGTGGGAAGACCGAAGGAGCACAAGTTTGGAAGTCGAGATCGAGAAGTTCCACGTTTGGTCAAGGAGGGAGATGGCAACGTCATTAAGCCAGAAATACAAGAAGTTAAAAACAGATTAGGAAGACGTTAATCTAAATCCGCTTTTGAATCTATTCTAGTCTCAGAACAAAGACGAATTTTCCGGTTTAGTGCCTTTCCAAGAATTCTCGGAAGTCGGCTCGGATCGTCGAAACACAAAACCGTTCTTTGAAAAATATAAATATGCCTGCATTAGAACCTTCAAAGACCTTTCTGTCCAGCTCCCTTCCGCTCTTCTCTGAAAACCTCTTCGCACCTGTAACGAGCCCATTCAACAAGTTCCGAGAGCCGCCGGCCACTCTCCCAAACTCATAACCATAACTCATAATGGGAAATGTTTTATGCGGCATAAAAGACGAAAAACGATCGCGGCCATTTCGTAAGATTCGCTGATTGCGTGTGAACGCCGTTTTCGGTCGCGATTAAGCCTGGCCCCGGGAGATTTCTTCCGTGAATCACTGTCAGAGACGCGTTCAAGCGCGGAAACAATTTGGAAACACCTCCGAAATCGAGCGTAGAAACTGAGGGTCAATAAGTGCACGCCGAAGTCCAAAGGTGGGCAACGACGGAACTCAGTCAGGGGTTTGGAGATCACATGTCTCTGCGGCCGAGAGCTTTCTGCAAACGCTCATTGGGCGCGAGGAAATAACGAATCTATTTAGCCTCCTTTCGGTCTTTTCCAATCTTCCAAATGACCCCTGATTCCAGAAACGATCGGGTCCCTCCGCTCGCGCCGCCGCCGAGGTGTCAAGTTGAGATTTCGCGCGATCTCCCGTCGCCGCGTTTGGAATTCATTTTTCCGCTTTTTGCCCGACGATGGAGTTCCCGGCGGACGTCGTGGGGATCCTGGGTTCCCTCGGCCGCAAGAAGCTCGCGCTGCTCTCGAAACGGATCTTCAACCACGTCGCCGCGCCGTCGACGGCGCCGCTCTTCTCCGACGACGAACGGTCCAAGCTGGTCGCCTCGTTCGGCCTCTCTTCGCTCCGCGAAGTTGACGATGTGGTAAGTTTCTGCTCTTAGATGAAATGAAACCTGCAATTTCCTTGTTGTTGAAGTCTCATGATTCGCGTTCTTCGGCAAATCGGGTTGATTAGTGCCACCGGCTTCCGAGTTCTCATTTGTCGTTGTTCAGGTAAACTCTGTGGATTCGTTCTGGCGCGCGGCGGTCGACGGGCGAATTTCCGATGCCGACCTTCTCCGAACGCTGCGATCGATGAATTTCGACGATGAAACCTGTTCCACAATGGCGCAGATCTGGAACGAACTGGGAAGGGCGCTTCTGAAAAAGCAGCCAGCGCCCCCCAAAGAATTTCTGCAGCCCATGGTTGCTCCCGACCACGTTCCGGACCTTCTGGACATCGATTATTCAGTCACCCTCGTCGTTGCCAGGTTTGATTTTTCGCCTTTCACCCTTCATTTAATTCGCGATTTCAGCAAAAATTCCGACGATTCGCTGCCGAAACCGGTGATGCAGATGGATTTGGCCACCAGCGGCGGGCCCTTGAACGTCGAACTGGACTTCGACCAGCTCGCGGCGCTCCATTACGCTCTCCGCGACGCCCAAACTCGCCTCGATTCTTCGTGATTCATGTAAATAAATTATCCGATTCGTGGTTTATTCGTTTTCCAAGCGATTCACGCGTTCTCTTACCTTTTCTCAAAAGTGACCCCGACCGACTAATCGTCCTCTCAGAATTCGATGTCCTCAGAGGAGCAAGAGTTTATCAGCGGCGTCAGCTTCGCCGATGCGATTCAGTCGCCCTACGTGAAGCCGACTCGGATGTTCTTCAATCGGGTGTGTTTTCTCGGACGAATTCCATGATTTATTCATATTATGCACTTTAGCGCGGAAAGAATGTTATTTGGGATCTCGCGTTTGGACACGACAGGTAAGCAGATTCTAGGGATCACTCTTCTGAAGTTTCCATCGATTTCAGCGTCGCCGTCCTGTTATACCATAAATCGAAAAACGCCATTCTTCTGGTGAAACAGTTTCGTCCAGGTTTGGGTTTCGATTTGTCGTTGGAAGCTTGAACAAGCGCATTCAGCTGTTTTCGTGTCCAAGATTCGACGGCTGCCTGAAAATAGAAACAAGGATCTCAACGATATCGAATGGACGAAGTACCCGGTTTCCATGGGCGAAACGCTCGAGTTGTGCGCCGGGATCATGGACAAACCGACCCATTCGCCTCTGGAAACTGTCCACGAAGAAATTCTTGAAGAATGCGGATATTCGGTCCCGCCAGAATCCATCGAACATGTGCATTCCTTCACGTAAGCGAACTTCATTTTGTCATTCCAAAGTTTCGTTTTCAGCTCCGGAGTGGGACTTTCGGGATCTCAGCAATTCCTGTATTACGCGGAAATCGACGAGGAGCAGCGCGTCAGCGACGGCGGCGGTGTCGACGGCGAGATCATCAACAAGGTCTTCCTCGGAGCAGAAGACGCGAAGAAGCTTCTGGAGAACAAAGATGCGATGTGCCCTCCCGGTCTTATCTTTGCCTTCCATTGGTTCTTCAACCGACCCGCGCAACAGAAGGGCGGCGGTCAGTGAAGAATGGAATAATGTGAACAGCTATTGAACGGGGCATGAGATGTGAGAATTCTAGTTCACCGATTACGGTTAAAATAAACTGATTTTATTTGAAGTGACTCCTTAGAAAGAAGGGATGAGAGAGTAAGCTGCAAGAGAGCATAGTATGATGTAGATCAACCTAAATGCGCTTAATTAGAAAATAGTAAGGTAGTATGAACGTACCAGAGTAGCACGAAGGTTGCGGCAGCAATTATTTTATGCACACGAGGACCTCCAAGTTCTCCTTTGATCCGCTTCGAGTAACGACGGAATTGGAGAATGGCGATGCAGATGATGGAGCCGATGAGGAAGAGGGTGACCGAGAAGGCGAGGGAGCCGGCCTCAACCTTGAAGGTGCTTTTTTCTTTGCTTCCCTTGGAGGCGTGGTAAATCGCGGCGATGGACCACGCGATGCCGATTCCGAGGAAGACGTTGACCGCGTTTGAGCCGGTCACGTTGCCCACGGAGGAGTCGGCCGTGGGGTCTTGAATGGCGGCGGTCTTTGAGGCAAATGTGTCCGGCAGGCTCGTTCCCAGGGCCACCAGCGTGATCGCCGTCACGGAGTCCTTCAGGCCGATC